>QLTV01001689.1:250751-278153 GCA_003457575.1 Thermophis baileyi | reverse complement strand
TCTCTCTCTCTCTCTCTCTCTCTCTCTCTCTCTCTCTCTCTCTCTCTCTCTCTCTCTCTCTCTCTCTCTCTCTCTCTCTCTCTCTCTCTCTCTCTCTCTCTCTCTCTCTCTCTCTCTCTCTCTCTCTCTCTCTCTCAAGGTTCAGTCTTGGCCGCAGTGCTCTTCAACATCTTATACATGACTTAGATGAAGCTATTGAAGGTGCACCCATCAAATTTGTGGGTGATATAAAACTAGGGGGTAAATGTTAACATTTTGGAAGATAGCCTCATGATACAGAAGAATCTTGACCAGGGATGTCAAACTCAAGGCCCATGGGCCGGATCCGGCCCGCAATGTGGTCAGATCCGGCCCTCGGGGCCATGCTAGAAAATGTAAGGGGCTGACCCACATCACTTCAGCCTGGTCTACCCAATGCGAAGAGGAAAGATCGGTTCAGCGTGGCTTCGGCCTAGTCTACCCAATGCGAAGAAGAAAGATCGGGCCAGCGTGGCTTCGGCCTAGTCTACCCAATGCGAAGAGGAAAGATCGGGCCAGCGTGGCTTCGGCCTAGTCTACCCAATGCGAAGAGGAAAGATCGGGCCAGCGTGGCTTCGGCCTAGTCTACCCAATGCGAAGAGGAAAGATCGGGCCAGCGTGGCTTCGGCCTAGTCTACCCAATGCGAAGAGGAAAGATCGGGCCAGCATGGCTTCGGCCTAGTCTACCCAATGCGAAGAGGAAAGATCGGACCAACGTGGCTTCGGTCTAGTCTATCCAATGCGAAGAGGAAACACCTCAGCAGTTTGGGGAGTGGTGTCAAGCTGTCCATGTCCACCCAGTTGGCCACACCCACCCAGTCATCCACACCCACCTGGCCCCCCGAGGTCAACCACAGCCCTGAATGAAATTGAGTTTGACACCCCTGATCTTGACAGACTTCAGCATCGTGACCCATCTGACAAAATGAAATTTTTAGTGGTGAAAAATAAAGTTTCATACTTAGGCAAGAAAAGCCAAATGCCCAGTTACAGAATAGGTGGCGTCTGGCTCAATAGTAGTACCTGCGAGAGGGATCTAGGGGTCCTAGCGAACCACTATTTAAGTACGAGCCAACAATGTGCTGCACCTGCCAAAAAAGCCAAATGTAATCCTAGGCTGCATCAACAGAGGGATATCATCAAGACAATGAGAAGTGATAGTACCAGTCTATACTGCACAAGTAAGGCCATACTTGGAATACTGCATCCAGTTCTGGTCACCGTGATATAACAAAGATGCTCAGACCCTAGAAAGAGTGCAGAGAAGAGCAATAAAGATGATCAGGGGGCATGGAGACTAAATTGTGGGATGAATGGCTAAGGGAAGTAGGTATGTTTAGCCTAACAAAGAGAAGGCTTAGGGGTGACATGATAGCAGCCTTCCAATCCTTGAAGGGCTGTCAGAAGGAAGAGGGCAACAATTTATTCTTTAAAAATTTATTCTTAAAATTGCAGCTGCTAAAATTAATCCATAACCAGCATAAAACCCATATTTTATCTGTCACAGAGTGATAACCAAGAACACTGAGGGGTGGGGAGGGGAATTCAAACCTATTTCTTAAGACCACAGCTGGGACTAGTCAAGAGCTGGGACAAGAAATAATTAAACATTTGGCCACAATATCTAAATAAGCTTTTGATTGACCTCTAAAGAAAGAAATATTCTATGCAGCTGGACAATTTTTGATTACCGAGGAAAAGATGCCCAGGTTATCATCATGTCAACTAAATGTTCTATTTTTAATCATTTCCTTCTTTCTGTCCTGAATCCGAATTATAGCATGTAGAGCAGTTTAAAATATGCTCAATATATTTTGATGAGAAACAATGGATGGAGACTAACCAAGGAGAGAAGTAACCTAGAACTAAGGAGAAATTTCCTAGCGGTGAGAGCAATCAACCCATGGAACAGCTTGCCTCCAGAAGTTGTGGGAGTTCCATCACTGTACGCTTTCAAAAAGAGAACGGACCACCATTGATCTGAAATGGTATACGGTCTGCTGCTTGAGCAGGGGGTTGGACTAGAAGACCTCCAAGATCCCTTCCAACTCTATTATTCTATGTTCTAATATGCCCTCCATGTCATGGGTATTTGAATGAAGTAGTTTAGGAAATAGATTACTGTGAGCTGGAATGCTTTCGATGTCTGGGGACCAGGTACTCCAGTCACCGTCACTTCAGGTAAGCATTGATATTCCAATTGCAATTTGATTTAACAGAAATGTAAATTAGATTGTTGTGAAACCGTGGAGATCTTTACAGACAATGTATGAATTTTAAGTAATGGGATAGGCGGAATGGATTTCTTGAAGGGTATGTGCATAGAAGTTGCTAATTGGAACTTCTGTGAAAATTAAGATCCATCTTAATTAAATTAAATTAAGTTCCTTCCTGATAAATGTGAATGCTAGGTAGTTTTCATCACTAGCACTCTTAAAAACTACCTTAGAAGCAATAGGTTTCATGTCAATTTTATGCCAGTATCACGGAAAGTTTCCATAAGGAAATACAATCTCTCCGCTTTGATCAAGAATAACAGAGTGGGAAGCAGATCTCTCTGAGATTTTTTCTTAACTGAACACAGATTTTAAATTTAAAGGAATCGTTCGCTTTTTGTTATCCATCATAGGATAATATTAGGATGCAACTTTTCTACCTGGAGATCCCATTAACTTCATGAAGGAATGACACAAGGTAGTTGAGGATTTAATTCATTGAAAGAGTCCATGGTTGGCTAGAATAGCAAAAAAAAAATCCTGTATTTAGGCATTTTCAAAAGTTTTTTTTTTAATTGACTTTGAGGATAAATGGGACAATGTATTTAATTGGAGACTTTCTTTTTTTCCATCCTGTTGTGCAGGGGTGTGTGTGTGTGTGTGTGTGTGTTTAAAATTACTCCTCAAAAAAAACCCACCATGTGGTATTCCTAATATCAGATAAAACCCTTTCATTTATTCTGCTTTCAAAACAATTCTCAAGAAATGTGTGCCATGGGAGTGGCAACTTTGGGTTTGTTTGAGGGAAGATGGCTTTCAAAAGATGCCACCCTATCTTCCCTATAGGATCGCAATAAGATCCTGGTTGCATTGGACAGTGGGTGGGAGTCAGAGATCTCCACGTTTCTTTCCAATTGTTCAATGATTCTGTGTTCAAAACTGGCTTGGAAGACACATGGAAAATGCATCTAATACGTCTAGTTCTTTGACGAGAGTCACCCTTCTCTACTGAGAATTATGCCCCATGTTTCCATTTGGAAATATTACTGTGCTACTGGTACTTTGAGTACTGGGGAAAAGGAACAACGCTGATCGTTACAACAGGTATTATATTTTATCATTGTATTTGTGTTACTCCTCAAAGTTGTTTAAATTCCAATGCCTGCTAATTTGTCTTGAAGTTCTACCTTGCTAAATTTGGAGCCGTTGAGCTTCTGTTTTACTACCTGAGATTTAGAATTAGGAACTAAAGAATGTGTTTCATTCACACTCTTTAATAAAATAATAATAATAATAAGTTAAACCTTTAAGAAAAGCATCTGAACGGATGTTTCCATTCCAAATTTTGATTCATGCTAATAGGGTTGTTTCAAAGGAATTGGGGTAAGGATTGGGGTAAGTATAGTTGAATCTGAACATTTCCTCTTAGTTATTTGAGTGGGGTTGAATGAAATCAGTTAATATATTTATATTTGATGGCTGTCTGAGAAAATAAAGAAGGACAAGAGCCTGCCCCCCCCTCCAAAAAAAATCAATCTATGAACTACTTGGGAAAGGGGACTTTAGTCCTGTCACTTCAAGTAAAATCTTGCTATCTATTCTTAATCTTATTCCTCTCTGCAGAACCCTTCTTGGACTTTGTAGCGTTGAAAATTTGGCATATCCCATTGCTTAGTTGAGGTTTTCTAGGTGTATATTTTATATACTCTGAAAACCATCTGCTATTTCTGTTTTTTTAAAAAAAAACAAAACAAAACACTTCCTGATGTTTAAATAGACTTCTTGTTGGGCCGATGAGCAAGCATTTCAGTAAAAATTCTCCTAAACTAAAAGGTTATACATATGTCTAAGTGGTTTTTGTAAAGGAACTAATTAAAAATTGAACAAGGTGTAACTATGCTTACTTTGATTATTGGGGCCAAGGAACCCGGGTGACCGTCACTTCAGGTAAAAAAAAATTATTCCTACTTTATTTTTTTTGTAATGTTAAAAGGTTTACTTGATTTTTTTTATTCTTTAAACATTGGACCAGTTCCCTGTGTCATAGATATTAATTATTGGGTTTAATTGCAATTTTCACTAAAATGGAGAAATAGAGGTAGGAGAAATGTAGGATGACATGAATTTTGTAGGGATTCCATGGAGCTCTTATTTGGTGCAAAATCGCTGTCTGTTATCCAACTAAGTCTAAGTTTGAATCTATCTGTCTGTCTGTCTGTCTGTCTGTCTGTCCGTCCATCTTTCTTTCTTTCTTTCTTTCTTTCTTTCTTTCTTTCTTTCTTTCTTTCTTTCTTTCTTTCTTTCTTTCTTTCTTTCTATCATCTATCTATCTATCTATCTATCTATCTATCTATCTATCTCTCTATCTCTCTCTCTCTCTCTCTCTCTATCTATCTATCTATCTATCTATCTATCTATCTCTGACTGTCTGTCTGTCTATCTATCTGTCTATCTGTCTGTCTGTCTATCTTTTCACTCCAATTGAAGAAACAAGCCATTCTCTATGCATGGTAATTTTCTCAACGGGAGGCACTGACTATGTATTTACTCATATGCAATAGACAGATTAATTTATGGGATTATTACAGTCACTTAGATTATTGAGGCGAATGAATTCCAGTAGTTGCAACTTCAGGTGAAGGTTTTCTATTATATTTTTCACATGGATGTTATGATTTAAAGTGAGGTTTGCCACCGTGGCAAAGCAAGAGAAGCAAAGAGATATTTTTTTAATTAAAGAGAAAGAGAGTAGAATTGTGAATATGAATATAAGGCAGAAAAGAGGTGTAATTAAAACGGGGAATGGAAAACAACAACAGGGCAGATGTAACATCAGAGGCCCAGAGGGTTGGGACCAAGATTTTCTTTGTCAAGCTGTCATGGAATTAAAATCACTGTGACTACGCTTTTAATGTTTTTGGACAAGGTACTATAGTCACCGTCACTTCAGGTAAGCATTGATATTCCAATTGCAATTTGACTTCACAGAAATGTTAATTAGATTATTATGAAACCTTGGAGATCTTTATGGAAAATGCATGGCTTTTTAAGTAATGGGATAGGTGGAATGGATTTCTTGAAGGGTCTGTGCATAGAAGTTGCCTGATCGGAACTTCTGTGAAAATCAAGATCCATCTTAATTAAATTAAATTAAGTTCCTTCCTGAGAAATGCGAGCTAGTTTTCCTCACCAGCACTCTTAAAAACTAGCCCAGAGAGTTGGGACCAAGGTGTTTTATGCCAAGTTGTAATGAAATTAAAATCACTGTGACTATGCTTTTGATGTGTGGGGACATGGAACGTTTGTGCCCGTAACTAGTGGTAAGTTAAACTAGGGTTTTTTGTTGTTCTTTATACTGATTTTCTTTAAGCATTTTGTGGGATTTTTTTCCCTCTATTTTCTGTTGTTTTTAAAATGATAAGTGACGTAAACCTGCTATCTATTTCAAAATGTCTTTCAATCGCATCGGTGCTATTGAAAAATCATCCATTCTCTATGCTAAATTAAATGTCTTGTTTACAAATCCATCCAGAACATGCTTCTAAGAGGGTTTCAGATTATTATTTTTTTTAATTGTACTTCTAAATCCAGATATTAAGGCATCAAATGTTTGGGCTTGTTCATTGCAAGCAGAAGTAGAATAATATATATATATATATATATATATATTGCTAGGAACTCAGGGATTTATATATATTGCTAGGAACTCAGGGATTTTTTTCCTTTAGTAATTTGATTTGTCCTGAGGAATTTTCTGTCTTCTTAAGATATTCAAAGTATATTTTTGTTTGGAGCTACTGTAAATTTGATCTAAGCCGCTTTTCATGGTCTGGAATGGGCAAAATAATTCTTCGTTAGGTTTTTGTACATGGTTTGTATTTAATTGTCTTAGTGTGACTACTTTTATTACTGGGGCAAAGGAACAATGGTCACCGTTACCTCAGGTATGATTTTTTTCATTCTTTCTACCTCTTCCATCTGCTATTAATTTGGATTTATTTTTTTTCCTTTTGGCTTTAATTCTCTAGATGATATTAAAATGTTATCTATATCATACTTAGAGCTCTTGAACATAAATAATCTTATTGGGGAGCCCATTCTGGGAGCAGAGAGGGTAATCTCTCAATTATTGTCTTTGCGTGACCATTCGCATTTTTGCTATTCCTAAAGAAAAAAGGTAATTGATTCCCTAGACTGGGTTAAATATCTTACTTATAAATCCATGCACAACATGATATTTTTCTTTGGAGGTTTATAAATTGAGTCAATTTTTTTTGTGGTCTGCAAAGAATAATGTGATTCCTTATTAAGTTTTGGTATATGGCTTGTACTTGGTTGACTTGATGTGATGGCTTGGATTACTGGGGCAAAGGAACAATGGTCACAGTCAGCTCAGGTATGATTTTTTCATTCTTTTTACCTCTCTCATCTGTTATTAATTTGGATTTTTTTCCCCTTTTGGCTTTAATTCTCTAAATGGCATTCAAAATTTGGTCTGTGGCACTGTTAGAATTCTGACATACAAGCCTTCTTATTGGAAAGAATGTTTTGAAAATGGAGAATGTGACCTCTTAATGAATGTCTTTGCATGACTTTTTTTTTTTTTTGCTATTCCTGAAAAAAATCGATTCTGTAGCCTAAATTACATTTCTGATTTATAAATCCATCCAGAAACAGGTTCAAATAGGATTTCGGACTATGGAGAGGATTTTTTTTTAAAATGTTCTTCTAAATTTAAACAATGGCATCAAGCAGTCAAGTCTGCTTATTGGAACCAAAATTATAATAAGCAACAATGACACCTAAAATCCAAAGATTTTATCCCTCTCCAGATCTAAGTAATGAAGCTCAGAATCATTTTTGCCATAATATATATTTTTGTCTTAATCTCAGGGATCTTTTTCCCTTTAATAATTTGATTAGTCCTGAGCAATTTATATATCATGTCTATCTTTTTAAACCATTCAAAGGGTATTTCATGTGGCGCATCTGTAAAATAGGGCTTAGCCACTTTTTTCATGGTCTGTAAAGGACCATGAAAAAACTTAATTCCTAATTAAGTTTTTGTACATGGCTTGAACTTGGTTGACTTGATGTGACTACTTCGAGTACTGGGGTAAAGGAACAATGGTCACAGTCAGCTCAGGTATGTTTTTATCATTCTTTCTACCATTTGTGTTACTAATTTGGAGTTTTTTTCCCCCTTTTTACTTCAATTTTCAAAATGACATTTTGTCTATGGCACTGTCAATGTTCTTAGGTATAAGCAATTCTATTGGAAAGCGCATTCTGGAAACAGAGAGGGTTTTAATTAATATCTTTGGGTGACTATTCATATGTTTGTTATTCCTTTTTTTAAAAAATCATTGTTTCTCTAGGCTCAGTTAAATTTCTTCTTTGTAAACCCATTCAGAACATGCTTCTAATAGGACTTTAAGAGCAAATTGTTCTTCTGAATGTAGACATTAGGGGATCAAAAAATTGATCAAAAAATCAAAAGAATAATAAGCAACAGTGTCACCTAATAGCCAAAGATGTTATGCATCTAACATCTAACAAAATCTAGAATCTTTCTGCCACAATATATATTTTTGTCTTCAGGGATTTTTCCTTCGGTAATCTAATTAGTCCCGAACCATTTATATGTAGTTTCTATCATTTTAAACCATTCAAACAATATTTTTGTTTGGGACTTCTATAAATTAAGGTTAAGTCACTTGTTCATGGTCTGGAAAGGACAAAATAATTCCTCATTAGGTTTTTGTACATGGTTTGCATTTGGTTGTCCTGATGTGACTACTTTGACATCTGGGGTAAAGGAACGAGTGTCGTAGTCACCTCAGGTATGTTTTTATCATTCTTTCTATATATTTGTTATTAATTTGGATTTTTTTCCCCTTTTTGTGCTTTAATTTTCTAAGTGCTGTTAAAATTTTGTCTGTGGCACTGTTAAAGTCCTGGGACATAAGCAATCCCAGAATCTCACTCAGAAGACAGGGTGATCTCTTAATTTCAGGAAAATCAAGTTAAAATTAAATTAAATTAAATTAAATTGAAATAACCCAACTTCCCGCTTGACAGAAATCTGTACTTCAGCCAAATGGACAGAAAATTGGTTATGAAGTTGCAAACATGCAATATGAGTTTCCGCCCCCCTAGAAAAAAAATTCAGTATCTATATCTATATATTTGATGAATTATCCTGACAGAATTTTAATATATTTATATTATTTTTATATATTTCATATATTTCATATATATATATATATACCGGTATATATATATACCGGTATATGAAGTCCTTAAAATTTGATCAGTATAATTCACAAATTAAGGTTAAGGTTTGGTTCCCAATAGTCAAACTTCTTGTATGATTACCCCATGGCTATTGTTCATTGTGACAATTGGTTTGACTATTGGGGAAAAGGAACCTCGGTAATCGTCTCCACAGGTAAAAACTATTCTTTTCTAAGACATTCTTTTTGTGAGTTTTCTTTGTGATTTTAATGCAATTTTCTTGGATTCACTAGAATCCATTCCAGGAAGAATTGAATCTGTATAGCAAAAATCAAAATGACCCTGTTTCTCCTTTTCTTTGTCTCCTCTGTTCTCTATCTCCCTTTTCTTCTAAAATGCCATTTTATCGTTTCTGGGTTATGTGAAAGAATTTAGGAAGATTTTTGCGAATAAAATTGGGTTCTTAGTATTCTTTACAAAAAAAATAGTTTTCACGATCTGGAAATAGAGAAGGATGCTATCCTATTGAAATTTTATTAGGTTTGTTCTAAAAGATGAGAGGAAACTGCACAATTTTATTTGACATGAAAATTGGATTTACTTAATATTATTCCAGTCCAGTTCTCAGTGACTGTGAAGAGTTAAGTATATATTTCACAGAGTTATGTTAATGTGCAAGTCAATACTGGGGACATGGAACCTTAGTCACCGTTACCACAGGTAAATCTAATTTTTTTTTCTGAATCATATATGTGTCTTATATGGACTTTTATTAATTTGGAAGGATTTTGCCTCTGTTGAAGAAACCCACTCTTTCATTCTCTCGATGTTGTTTAATTTCTGAGATATTTAAACCAAAGGATGAAAAATATCACATATCCAGTGCTAGAAATGAAATCGTTTGTTCCTTCCTCTTTTCTTTTTCTGTTTGCCTCAATTATTTCAATTCAGAATAGATTAGAACCTTAGATACATCATTTACAAAGCATAAATCTGTCTCTCTATTGAATTGTTGCCTGTTTTTCTATTGACACCCATTTTTATTTCTCTTGTCCTCCATTCTTTTAATTCTTCAATTCTTTAATGTTATTATTATTATTATTAGTTTTCTGTGGAAAAGGAAAAAAGAGTGTTATGGTCCTTTAAAGACTGAAATAAATGGCCTTTTGTTACGTGCTTCATGCAACTTATCAGATGGTTAAAGTTAAAGTTAAAGTGAGGACCCAGATTGTTGGGGGCAATATGCTGACTCTGTGAACCGCTTAGAGAGGGCTGTAAAGCACTGTGAAGCGGTATATAAGTCTAAGTGCTATTGCTATTGCTATTGCTATTTTCTGCTGTAAATTGGATAATTTTTAATGTATCGATGAATTCTCTCTCTCTTTGGTTATTTTTTTATTATACACTTCTATTATTTTATTTCCTGATCTTTATGGAATTTTTCGAGTGCCTTGTTGATTATGAGATTGATTTCTAGCTCTGAATTAAGTTCAGGGGGAATCCAGCACAGATTCCCATTTGAATTAAGCCGAAGTAAAATTGTGAATTAATTGCCTTTAAAGAGACTGGAGTTAGAAAGACGGGATAAAATGCTGTTTAGATAAAATAAAAAATAAAAAATCTGTATGATTTTTTTAAAAATAGAATTAATGTGTTTATTTGCAGTTGGGAGGTTGTGGTGGGGGAAGGAGGGTTGAAACTAAAATAGCCAGATAGAAAACAGAATATTCTGGGATGTTCAGAGAGCAGGTGGTGATAGATTCGTTTCTCAGTTTTAGTATATTTTAAGACTCAAGTTTCATCTGAAAGGGTTTGGGGCTTCTAAAATAATTCTGGATGGCTGAAAATAGCCCTAAGTGTTTCGAAAACAACATCTGTTTTTCTTTTTTCGAGTCCTCTCCCTCCTCCCTTTTCCAAAAATAAATGTGATTTATCATGTTTTAATTTTATCAAGGAAAAAAAAAGTTAAGGTCTTTCCTTAGGCATTTGTTTTTTGCTGGCACCCTACAGTTTCTGCATATTTTTCTTCTAGAAACCACACAGTAAAATGGTAAGGAAAAGCAGAATTATTTATATTGATTCAGCTTTAATAATCACACATTTCCTACTTGTTACAATGACAACCTCTTTTACTTAATTAATATGCCTTAATGTTATTTGATGACTTGATTACTATAGCAATATATTTTAATTATGTTTGTTTTGTACCAATGGTCTATTATTTCTTAATAATTTTGCACTAAGCTTGTTATTGAACGGTTGATTGTTTTGTTTTATTTTTTTAATGAATTACTCATGAGGGAAATGACTGGTTTTATTGGGGTGATTTTTTTAGAAAAGAATGTCTTTGTGGCATAAAATCAGGATTATTCTTTTTTTAGGGGGTGGGTGTTTCTCCCAAAGTAACTAGGAAAGCTGTTTTTGAATTTTCCTAATTGGAAAAAAACCATTTTATTTTATTTTTTAAATTGGGATTGTTCTGTTCTTATCCTCTATGGAAGAGTTTCAATTTATTTTATTTATTTGGTAGAGTATAATCATTACTGTTATTTGAAATTTCCATCTTTCTTGTTCTGATTAATTGATTTTAAGAAAGGACTGGTCATTTTGGAATTTTGTTTGAGAAAAGGTATTATTTTACTTGTCTTAGTTCATATGGCATAGACCGCGGGGAGCTTAGTACATGGCAAATGAATATTCCTATTTAGTTAACATTTATTGTTTATGAAGCAGAAATGGTGGTTTATTAAAAGGTTTCTAAGAGTGGTATTTATTTAGAAGATTGGTTGATCGATTGTTGGATTGATTGATTGATAGCCAGCCATTCTTTTCACTGCACAATTTGTAGCCCTGTTCACCATCTTAACTCCCAAACATCCGGAGTATCCCAGGGTTTTCCCATCCAATGTCTTTCCTCTTCGAATAAAACTTTTGGAGTTTTAGGATAGCAAGCTGGACCTTTCTAGTATCTCTAAAGCTTAGCTAGAAAGAAGCTCTGCTCTATATCTTAGTCTTCCCATCCCCTGTAGCTTTAGCTATATCTGAGGCAATTATAGCTCGGGAAGGGAGAATCTCTTTGAGCGTCCCTGAAACATGTTTTCCACTTTTGAAAAGAAACATGTTTTCCACTTTTGGCTTCCTACTCAGCTATGCCTTTGAGCGTAACTAGAAAAAACCCCTGCATTTCAGCAAGCTAGCTTGCAGGAGAACTTCATATTTTTCAGCTCCAGGATAGCTCTAGCAACCCTCAGCTAGAAAACAGCTGGAGAACCTTAAGCTATAGCTTCGGAAAGGTAGAAGCAGCTCTTTTTTGGGGAGGGTGGGCTTAGCTTCTTGGAACCCATCTCCTTAGCTTCCCTGATGGTCAGCTAGAGCTGAGATGACAGGACTCTCCAAAGCTAGGTGCTCGCCGAGAGCAAACGAAAGGTTCAGCTAGGGGTATTTGGAGCGCTTTCTCCAAAACCAGCTTTGCTCCTTAGCTTCCCTGAAAGGCCAGCTAGAGCGGAGGTCAAAGGGATCTCCAAAAGGACAGGTGCTCACCTAGATAAAAGGAAAGGTTCAGCTAAAGCTAGGAGCGCTTTCTCCAAAACCAGCTGTGTAGGTTTTGGAGAAATCAGTGCTGACTACCAGTGATGGGAGCTCAAGCTCTTCAAAGCTCCTAGCATTTTGCCCAGCTTATAAAATACTGAGCTAGAATGCTAGCTTTCCTAGCTATAATAATTTTTACAGCAAGAGCAAGGGCAGGGATCACCAGCCATCACAAGGCGCCTTTCTGCAGCCCCCCTTACTGTCCGCTGAGTAACAGCTTGATAAAAGCCAGGCAAAAGTATCAGCCAACCCCCTAGCATCCCTGAATCCCACAGTATGGCTAGGAGCTCCGTGTTTTAAGTGCAAAAGGCAGGGAGGAATGTACAGAGGTGGCGCAGTGGTTCGAGTGCAGCACTGCAGGCTACTTCAAGCTGACTGCTAGCTGCAGTTCGGCGGTTCAAATCTCACCAGGCTCAAGGTTGACTCAGCCTTCCATCCTTCCGAGGTGGATAAAATGAGGACCCAGATTGTTGGGGGCAAGAGGCTGACTCTGTGAACCGCTTAGAGAGGGCTGTAAAAGCACTGTGAAGCGGTATATAAGTCTAAGTGCTATTGCTATTGCTACAGCCAAGCCTAGTGCTTAGCTACCGGACCAGATGAATGCTTTTCTTCCTTAGCTCTGGGCTTAGGAATTCTCAGGAACCAACCCCCTGAGCTAGGAGCGTACGGTTGCTAAGCTTTCAAAAACTACAGAGATGGCATCTCCTTAAAGCTAAGAGCTTGGCCAGGTCAAAGCTGCTTTGACCTGGCCAATTCTCTACTGAGAATTGGCTTGAGCAACCACGGGCAATTTCTCTGTAGTTTCTTTGAAAGCTTGTGTTGGGTTTGGGGGCACGCACCTGAAATTTACTGCCGGGGTTAGCCTGGGATAGGGGTGCTAGGAAAGCCGTCAATCTTTCGTACTGATCCCAGTGCTAGCTAGGAGGAAAAAGCAAGCTAAGTTTCTCCAGAGGTTATTCCATAGCTGGGAGAATCCTTGAGAGCAGAGGAGTTTGGGGGGGGAAAGCTAGCGTTCTGTGAAACCTGCCACTCAACGGGGAGATCTGTCAATCAATCTTTCAACTGTAGCAAGGTAGCAAGGGCAGTAGCAATAGTTAGTCCCCCAAAACCTGGAAGGGTTCCCCATTTAGTGGTGGGTTTAATCATGATGGCGGGGGGGGAGAAAGTTCTAGCAGTTCTGTAGAATTGCTAAAGCTCGACGGTCAGCTTGGAAAGCTGCAAGCTTTCTAAAGCTGCCGTTTCGGGAGAAATTGAACTGGGATTGCTAGCGAGCTTACAGCTTTCCCCAAAATGTTTCTTGCTAAGCGTAGCATGATGGGGGAAAGCTTCTAGCATCTCACCAGCTCATTAGAAGCCCGGTGCTGGTTGAGCTGATGCCTGTCTGGGAATTTTTGGATCCACTGTAGGGTAGCTGTAATGTTGGAATTTGGGGTGGTCAGGTTTCTGGCAGGAGCTTTTGCTAAGACGTTGAAGCCTTTCAGTCCTGGCAAAGAGCCCAACCAAAGTATTCCTTATGGTTCTCCAAAGCCAGAGCTCAGCTGGTAAGCTTGGAGCTCAGCTGGTTCCCGAGGTGATTTTAGGGCTCTGCAAATTATAGGAATTACTCCAAGCTAGTCCCTTAGCTAAAAGGTAGATGATTTTCTCAAATTTCTAATAAGAGGAGAGGGAGGAAGCAGAGGCTGAGTTCACAAAGTTTAACGGTCAAGTAAAAGCCTTGAGGGCCAAGATCAGTTTGGTTTGTTTATTGTTAACTTGGGTTAGGGGTGTTGTTGTTGTTTGCAAGCTCAGCCTGTTGTACAGATTCGGTCTGGTTGTTTTATGATTCAGTGTGTTGTGCAAAATCACAAGTTAATTCCACAGCCTGCTTGTTTTGTGATAGCGGCCAGAGAATCAGCTGAGGGACAGCACCATGCCAACTTGTGGCATGGAGAAGGTTGAGAGAGATGGACCACATGGCCAGGCTAAGTAGGAAAGTCCTTGCTTTCAGAAGTTGGAAAGCTTTCAGCAAAAAGCTCTGATGCTCCGAGAGCCTTTCTCCCTACTCTAAAACGTGTGGCTGTTCTAGGAGATAACTCTATAGCTTTGGGGGGGGAGCTAATTACTCCCAAGTCTTCCATAGAGTTTGCAAGGGGCATGTGAGCCTCTTAGCTTAGACACCCCAGCGTTGGGGGAAAGCAGTGAGCATTTTTTCTGCCTCTCCTTCCTTTATTGAGGTGTAGTATCCCACTTGGATATGTGCAACCCTTGAGGTGCACCTGAGATTTTCTCATGCTGCTCCAAGGCTCTGGTTGGAGAAGTGGTTTGTGAGGGATGGGTAAGATACAGCAAGCTTCCCAGCTTTCTAAAAATCAGAGCCTAGATAGGAGAATGAGAAAGTTACCAGCTGTATCTTGGATTCAGCAGCAGAGTAGAGTTTGTATGAGTTGGGGGGGGGGACTTTGGGGGGATAGCTGCCTTTCCCCAGCTAGATAAATGATTTGACTTGGTTGATTATGCCTGGGCTTTAGAAAAGGTCAGGAGAAAGCAGCTAGGTTCTCCCCCATCTGGTCTCCTGGAACAGTGTTACCCAACCTCATCCACTTTCCTCATGCGGCTAAGGAATTCTAGAAGTTGAAGTCCACATATCTTAAAGTGAAGGAGCTTGACAAACACTGTTCTAGAAAGTCACTACTCATCAGCTCAAGCTTTGGAGGATCACAGGGTACTATGATTTTGCCAGTGTCTATTCAGTTGTAAATTGTATGGTTTTCTTCGGAGCTACGGCTCCAGAGACGCAGACAGAGAGCAGTTGGGGGTTTTCCTTCTGAAATGCGACAGAGTTAGGAGGCATGAAAAGTTCTAGCAGTAGGTCAGCTGCAGAAAGGGCAAAATGACAGAGTTGGAAGGGACCTTGGAGGTCTTCTAATCCAACCCCAATAAGCCAAGCTCCCAATAAATCAGAGAACCAGTTGCCTGGCTTTAATAATTACTGTTACTTTAAGGTACTGTCAGATTCAGACCGAAACAAATTTTCCCCTCCTGATTTTGGCACACAAAGTGTTCTTTTTTAAAAAACCAAGAACTAGATCAGTCTGAATTGGGAGGGAGGATGAGAGGATCACCTTTTGAGAGGGAGAAGAATCAGTTTTCATCCTGGTCACTGAGAAGCTTTTAGCCCTGCTTGTTCTCCGTATTTAAAGGAGGAGCATAACTGGGTCTCACTGACTGTGCTTTGATTCTGTAAAAACAAAGAAGCCTTTAGTAGGTGGTGGACAGTCGCATTGTATTAATATCTCAAAAAGAGCTTTGCTCAAAGGCTGATGGGCTTTCTCCTCAGTTCTTGTACTTCCCGGAGGAGAATAATATGCTTATATTCATTTAGCAAGGGGGAGAAGGGGACTCAGCTCTTTCACGTAAGAATCTAAAGCATTTCTCCAGAAGTGCTTCAGATCTTCAATTCGGATCATCTGTGGTGGATTTTATAAGCAGGTCTGGTTATTATGGTAGAATACATTTGGTAAATATCTGAATCAGTTTGATGTAGTGGTGAAGACGTTGGTCTAGAAACCAGGGCATTGTGAGTTTTAGGCCATTCTTGGGCATGAAAGCTGGCTGGGTGGACTTTGCGTTGGTCACTCACAGGGTTGTTGTCGTGGGGGAAATAGGAGGTGGGAGAATGAGGCATATTCACTACTTTGGTGTGTGTGTGTGTGTGTGTGTGTGTGTGTGTTTCTAAGCAAGAAATTAGGAGAGTTGACAGAATTGGAGCCTTTATGAATCAAAAGAGAGATCTTCCCTTAGACAAGAGCACTTTTCTGAAGTTCTGTAAGGTTCTGTGGGAATATCCTTGAGAGAGAGAGAGGAGGACAAAGGGGAGAAGGAAGTAGCATGAGGAAGGCAATGGTCAATTAAGAGACATCTCAGCCCACAGAAAAGTGGGTGGAAAGTATCTCAGAAGAGACACACACACACCCCTCATTCCCTAGGAACTAAAGGAAGGAGGGAGAGAATTACAAGATTCTGTTACAGTAACTTTACAATAAATGTAGTTTATTGTACTCATGATACTGTTTTTCTCAACTGGGCTACCTCAAACAGTTGACACCCAAAAGGGAGGGTTGTGTGTGTGTGTGTGTGTGTGTGTGTGTGTGTGTGTGTGTGTGTGTGTGTGTGTGTTTTAAGCAAGAAAACAGAGTTGACTGTTTTAGTAGCCAGCCAAAAGGGAGCACCCAACTGGTAAAAGAAAATGGAGTCAAGTAGAATGTCCGGTTTGAGCAAATTGTTGACTTTCATTTATCTGGATGACCAAGATAAGATTGGCAACAAGGTCTCAGAGAAAAGTTTGAGATCTGCTTCATCTTTTTTGAGAAGAAATGCTTGATTACTTTGAAATCTCAGCATGTGGCCTGAGGAGAGAGATTTTGCTTCTAGGTTTCTTCCCCAGACTCGGAAATATTTTGTCCGTTCATCTGTGACCTCTGAGTAAATGCTATTTTACAAAACGTTCTTAAGGATTCCTTCTTTCTGGCACTATGGGTGGATAAGCAGGGGAGGTTTTTGACCATTGTTGCTTTCGTGAATCTGAAAATTTGTTGCCTTTGAAAGAGATTCCAGACCTGTTTAGAATTCTTCAAGTTTGCAGCAATAAGAATTCAAAATATTTCCTCCATGAAGGAGTTGGGCAGTTTCTAAATATGAGATATAAATATATAAACTTTCACAATGTTGCTCTCAGTGATTCCTATAACAATCCTGGAAAGTAGTCCCATTGATTGAAATCTCCTATGACAAAGCCTGGCAAACCACGAATCTCAGGCCATGGACAGCTAACGGTCAAAAGTTTGCACCTCGATTCCTAACCCTCCTATCTCAGCTCACATACAGGATGATTATATGAAGGAGGGATCCATATGAACTATTAGAACTGGTTAGGAATCAAGTGAGGCAAACCCTCAGCCTGGATGCTTTCCTATAACTTGAAGGTATCAATGAACCGGGACACGGTGGCTTAGTGGCTAAGACGCTGAGCTTGTCAATCAGAAAGGTTGGCAGTTCAGCGGTTCGAATCCCTAGCACACCGTAACGGAGTGAGCTCCCATTACTTGTCCCAGCTTCTGCCAACCTAGCAGTTCGAAAGCATGTAAAAATGTAAGTAGAAAAATAGGGACCACCTTTGGGGGGAAGGTAACAGCATTCCGTGCGCCTTTGGTGTTTAGTCATGCTGGCCACATGGCCACGGAGATGTCTTCAGACAGCGCTGGCTCTTTGGCTTTGAAACGGAGATGAGCACCGCCCCCTAGAGTCAGGAACGACTAGCACATATGTGCGAGGGGAACTTTTACCTTTACCTTTATCAATGAACCATGACATGCATTCCACAGAACCTGGTTAAATCGGGGAAAGCCTACACGAATATTTGTTCGCCTTCTCTTCCTTTCTCAGCAAAGCAAGACTCACTTCCTTTCGCGCACTCAATCCCAGCTGAGCATGTAACACCTTCAAAATCCGCCATCCTTCTCTTTTTCTTCTCCCTCAGAATCCTCAAAGGCCCCTTCTCTTTTCCCACTCATCCCATCTGGGGACAACTCAGGGACCACAGAGATCACCATCGGATGTCTTGCCAAGAGTTTTCTGCCAGATTCAGTTACTTTCTCCTGGAATAACAAAATCAACCAGAGTATTAGCAAGGAGAACTACGTGAAATTTCCATCTATCTTGTCGGGTGGGACGTACACAGCAGCTTCTCAGGCTAAAGTCCCCCGGAAAGCATGGGATCTTTATGAATCGTTCTATTGCAAAGCCGAGCACCCACAGGGCAACAAAGAGGTCGCAGTTATTCGACAATGTAAGTGAAATTCCTTTATTCCATCAGCCACATCACTCACGAACACGTAGGGTACTTTCATAAGGCAGTCAATCAGAGGACATTAGAAGCTAGACGCAACATCTGCTTGTAGAAAAGTTAGCCTGCCTCCTAAATCACTACACCTAATTTCCTTTGTTTAACCCAATGGATAATTAACAAAGTCTAATTCAAACCTGACATTTTCTACCCGGGTGATTATTTCTTCTGAATGACAGCCACACTGAGATACTTTCATTTCCCTTGAAAACCAACCTTCTGACTATAGATGAGGTTGAACATGGCTTCTTCTTGGCCATGGGAAATGAGTTCTCTGAATATGCTCCTCAGTGCCCTGTTTAGTGCTCTGGGGATGAGACTGGGGTCTGGGGCTAAACCCCGCTCATCCTCGTTTCCTGTAGATCCCTATTTCCAAGACATTTAGGTAGATACAGATGTGTTTCTCAGTTATGGGCTGTAATCAAAGGCCAGCAGACCTCTTAGTTTAACTAGTTAGTTTTCTAGATAGAACTGAACACGCAAGTCCCTCGAACATTACTGCAACTTCTGAATCTTCATTTACATTATGCTTTGAAGGTATTGAAATCCCTTGATCCAATCATCGTTGTTTTTTTCTTGCAATGTTCCAGATGGGGGACCGTCAGTAAGAGAGCCGAAGATGCTCATCCGGGCACCAGTTCTTGCTGCATTTTCAAGTAGCTACCTAAATTCCACTGTTACCTGTGAAGTTAGTGACCTCTGCTCTGGAAACGTTGCCATCCGTTGGCTTAAGGAGCAACGAGAAATCAACACCGGCGTAACCACCTCCGAACCCATTCCAAATAGCCATGGGGGATACACTGTTTGGAGCAAACTTGTTATCACCAAGGAAGACTGGGTTTCTGAAAAGCAGTTCGCCTGTGAAGCGAAAAGCAAGGACTTCAATCATTCAGAGACATTCAGCTTGCCATCTTTCTGCAAAGGTAAGTGGAATTTTCTTCAAGAATCAGAGTTATGTGGCCAGTTATGGGATAACTCTTTCCTCGAATGCTCCTCTAGATTGAACATGGAGTTATTTAATTTGGGGGGGTTCTGCTGCCAACAGAAGCTTCATATATACACATCCACCCCAGTGGTGGGTTTCACTTACCTTTGCTACCAGTTTGGGAATGGGAGCTCACGGGACGCTTCTGTGCATGGGCAGAAGCTTCTGCACATGCGCAGAAGCTCGGTGATGACGTTCTGCTGGGTGGGCGGAGCCTCCCGTCACCACTGCTACCAGTTCGCCCGAACCGGGCCGAACCGGTAGGAACCCACCACTGATCCACCCCACGTTCTATACATATTTTTGTTCACCAGGGACCAATGCCTCATTAGTTCAGGAACTGATATGTTCACCTGTAAAGGAGAATATTTGTAGCTCAGGGTTGAAATGAAGACATCCTTGGTGCTCTCTGAGCTTGCTTGTTTTCTTGCAGACGTTTCACTAACCAAACTAGGTAACCTCATCAGTGCTAGAAGGGAGTGAGGTTTGTACTGATGATGGTACCTTCTTCTGGAAACAAGCAAGTTCAGAGATCCCGAGAAACCCTCACATTCACCTGTATTTTGATGTCAATGCAGAGAATTCTCTTTTCTCTGAAGTGCCATGCTTAGAATTTGAACAAAGAAAACACATTCTCCTCAGTCATAAACAGCCAGGAAAAACAGAACAAAATATTGTGTGTTGCTACCTAACGTTAACATTCCTATTTCAAAGTTCATCACTGAGATTTAGAATTAATTAAAAAAAATGTTCATGGTTCCATACAAATCTACCATGACAGATTCTGAAAACCCTATCAAAGCTCTCAGAGATAAATCCAAAGAGAACATCTGTATATTTCTCAAAGATGCATAGGAACAGGTCCCTGATCCAATTTTTTTCCCACCTAAATGTAGGTGATTAATGGACCACACACTGCATTACATTAATCAAGTTCTTAGCTACTCTTCAACACATTTTAATAATCAGAAGACAGCAGTCACACATAAGCAGCTCCACAATATGCTTGTTATTAAATATGGGAAAGGTAGAAAAATTTGTACAATTTACTGATTTATTGTACAGTGGAACGTTGTTCTCATTTTGCTTTGATATTCCCCAGGTGGCGAATGTTTACCTGTTACCGTGGAAACCATCCCCCCATCTTTTGCCAACATGATCCTGACCAACTCAGCCAACCTGACTTGCAGAATCTCCAATATCCCTGTTACTGCAGAATATTCAAAGTTAAATGTCACCTGGACACGAGCATCAGACCACAAGCAACTACACACCGTGATGACCAACTTCCTAGACCAGGAAAATGAGTTTTACTATGTTGATGCTATAGCTACAGTGTGTGCAACAGAATGGAAGGAGAAAGAAACCTTTACCTGCAAAGTGACATTTGAAGACGTACTTGTCAAGCCAGTAGAAAAAATCCTGGAGAAGGAGAGTGGTAAGTTTCTAGTTGTGTTGACCCATGAAAAGCATTTGGGGGGGGGGTCATTCGTTCCAGGAGGTTTCCAGATAAATGAGATTAACCTCATGGATTTAGTAGAACCAGAATCCTTAGTACATCCTTCAGGGTACCCCAAATTCTTCTCCAGTTGCCTTGATTGACATCCCCATGAATCCTATTCTTGATCTGATATTGGTGACTCCTCCTTAACTCCCATCGAGTACACGTCATGGGAATCCAGTTTCCACATCCATGGTGGTCTACAAACATATCTTTTTTTTTTCAATTCCACTCTTCTTGTATGGAGAGAAAGTACCTTCTCACCTTCCCCTAGGAAAAGTTTGCAGACAACCTGAGACCACTCAGATTGACAGACAGCATAAATGTAATTATTCTCAGACTGCATTGATCTTGACTGGTACCTTTATACAGATAGGCAGAATGAGCAAAGGGATTCTGGCCTAGTTATTCCATATGATCATTTTCCCCCTTTCTCTTGTCTACCTTAAGTAGACCTGGCTTCTTTTCTGCCAAATGGTGAACCTTCTACCTTTAAGCTAATGAACTAATCTTTGTTCTATGACAAAGAGAAATGTCTTCGACATCTAAGAGTGGTCTCGCCTAGAAGCAGATACAGATACAGATTAGTAGAGTTGGAAGGGACCTTGTAGGTCATCTAGTCCAACCCCCACCCCCACCCCGCTCAAGCAGGAGTCCCTATACCATTTCAGACAAATGGCAGTCCAATCTCCTCTTGAAAGTCTCAAGTGTTGGAGCTCTCACAACCTCCGTAGGCAAGTTGTTCCACTGGTTGATTGCAGCTACAGTTAAACATGATCATCACCATCATCTTTTAACGACCCCATAATCCCTTGCATGGTAGAGTCTGGGCAACTGAATGCAGTTGTGTTTAACTGGCCGGATGCCCTTCCTGTCGCCAATGCAGGGCAGTGCAATACAGTTAAACACGATAATGTGTACTAAATACACGTATGCTAATGTATCCTCACCCTTTTTTCCTTTTCCCATTGTTCAGACGGCGAACCTAAAGCTCCCTCTGTCTACGTCCTTTCACCTTCATTAGAAGAACTGAATTTGCGGGAAAAAGTGACCCTCACATGCCTCATTAAAAACTTCAATCCCGGCGACTTCTTTGTACGATGGCTCCAGAATGAACAGCCAGTCAGTGAATCAGCATATTTCACTAGCAAAGCCGTCGTAGAGTCCAAACTACAATCCAAAGAGTATTTTGCCTACAGCATGTTGAACGTCAACGAACAGGAATGGAGTGCAGGAGATACCTTCACTTGCATGGTGGGACACGAAGCCATCCCCTTTGGCTCAATTTCGAAGTCTATAAACAAGAACACGGGTAAACCATCCATAGTCAACGTCTCCTTAGTCCTGTCTGACGCTTCCAGCCCTTGCTACTAATTGTCAACCTAATTTCTTTTGAGAAACCTTCCTTTGCTCTATTCCCCACTCGCCTCTGTTTCTTCTGCTTCGTTACTGATACTTCGATGGAAAGTTCTCAGTGATGAAGGCACTTTCTGAAGGAATTAAATATTTTGCAATAAAGTATTTTTTTTTCTCAAAACCAAGAAAAAAAACAAATCTGGCTTTTTGTGCGAAGTCGTGATGATACACAAGCGAATACTGGAAATACTTCCTCAGGCACCTTAATTTTTTCACGTTTATTTCTTCGAGCAATAACGCCTGTACCAGGGGTGGGTTCCACTTACCTTCCTCACCGGTTCGCATCGCGATGTTTTGCGCGTGCGCACTCCCTCGGGCAATTTGGCTTCCGCACATGCTCAGTAGCTTCAATCAGCCCGAAACACAGCTGAGGAGCTGATCAGCTGTGCTTCTGGCAGAAGGAATAAAGGTCAGTTTAAACACAGGGGCAGGCGGGAGGGCCCTTTTTCAAGCGGCAGAACAGGAAAAACCTTCCAAACAGTGAAAAAATTCACTAAAAATTCCCAAAAAAAGATGGCGGCGCCCACGGACTGGCACCAACCGAACCGGATCCATGACATCACCAGCGGGTCGCTAACGGTTTGGGCGATCCAGTCCGAACCGGGAGGAACCCACCCCTGGCCTGTACTTCATCCCCTTCTATGGCATAACTGGTTCTTGTTCTAAGTTGTGCTACCCCTATATCAAACTGGAGAAAGCTATTTTAGAAAGCTGGCAGACAGCTTCCCTTTGCTGTACTGTCCTAGATTATCTACTCCCCACATAAATGTCCAATTTGGGATTATTCGTCTTTTTAGATCATGCCATTCTGTACAGGCACATCCTTGGACCATTCACTTCCCTTTAATTTCTTGTACAAGCAAGGAGATGTCTCATCCATTTGGGTGTTCATCAGAAATTATCTGGGGCAAGAATTACATCCTTTGCACAAGACAAAGAAGTTCTTAAGAAAGTGTTTTATGAAAGTCTAAAACACACTAAAATAACACCGCAATAGGTCTTTAAACAGAGCATAGGAACTTGATAGCCTCAATAGGAACACAAGTAAATAAATATTGAATACTATATCATGCATCTCAGGTTTCACTCAGCTAACACAGCTCCAGTTTTGAACAATCAGTACATTATTTTTCAGTTCTAAGTGAAGTAAAAACTGTAAACACCGATACAACAAAAAGGATACACAAGCCAAAACAGCTTGGCTAAACAACATAAAACATGTGCTTCTATGGAGACTCATCATACATGCAATTGTCAAATAACAAATGCACAAAATAATAATGATGGTGTTGTTTTGAAAGTTGGGGGGGTGACATTTGAGATTTGCTGCAAAATAATCTAGTCCATTTCAACAATTCTCAACACACAGAGTTTCTATAAAAAGAGAAATAACAATGTTTTAAAAGAAAGCTGCCATTATTTGATTCATACTTAGCACTTCAGGACGATAAAAGATTATCCCATGCATTAAAACAAGATCAAAAATTGAGGGTTGAAAATCCATGCAATTTAATTAAAGTATCCACTGACACACAACTAATTAACAAACCACAAACATCTATGAACACTCCTTCATTGGGTTAACCAAACTGAACATTCCAGCATTCTTAAAAAAAATTGATTACTTTGTTTGGACAACAAAGGAGATGAAATGCACCCAAATTGACTTGTTTGTTTGTTTTTTTAAAGAAAAAACATTAAATAGTTTATACATTAAACAGACCTACAGTACAATAAGCTGCTTAAATTTTCCATACATCCTGAAAATTGCCCACTGAATTTTTATTTTTATTTAAAAAAAAAAAACATAACACTGACATTCTTAATTTTAAAAAAATGATAATTTCCCTTTTTGGTTTTTTGAGCAAATGAACTTTGTTAGAGCCCGAGATTTTCATGGTGGGCAACCATGATCTTTACTCTTGTAAGCAGGTAAAGGCTTCAAAACTTTTGATGGCTCCCATCAAGGAAATGCAACCAGCCTAAACTTCAAATTGATACTTTTCTGATGTACTCTTGTGCTTCGCTTAAAAATACTCCAGACAAATTCTTCTCTGTGAGTTTTAAGAGTCCTAAAATGGCCACCATGCCAGAAAAGGCCAAAGAACTGTTGCTTCTCTTCAGAGAAGAACAGAAGAAAGAGAAGGAGTTGATGCCCAGGGCCAAAGTGCTCATTGAAGACATAGTGATCTATGCCCTGAATGCTCTTTCTTCTCTCCCAACATATGAGAAAGAATATTGACAATAATATAACTGAGGAAAACCTTCAGCTGTTTCATTTGTATCTCATGAGGATGTACTCAAGGGAAGTACAGATTAACAGAGTTGGAAGGGACCTTGTAGATCATCTAGTCCAACCCCCTGCTCAAGCAGGAGAGCCTACACCATTTCTGACAAATGGCAGTCCAATCTCTTCTTGAAAGTCTCAAGTGATGAAGCTCCCACAACTTCTGAAGGCAACTTCTGTTCCATTGGTTGACTGTTCTCACTGTCAGAAAGTTCCTCCTTACTTCTAGGTTGAATCTCTCCTTGAACAGTTTCCATCCATTATTCCTTGTCTGTCCTTCAGGTGCTTTGGAGAATAGCTTGACCCCCTCCTCTCTGTGGCAGCCCCTCAAATATTGGAACACTGCTATCATGTCTCCCCTGGTCCTTCTCTTTGCTAGACTATCCATGTCCACTATCCACTATCCATCCTCTTCACTAGACTATCCATGTCCACTATCCACTATCCATCCTCTTCGCTAGACTATCCACTATCCATCCAAGTACTCCATAAGTATTCAATGCTGCTATCGCCTTTGCCATCTATCCTATTCACCATGGCTTCTCAGTAATGTTAAGCTATGCATCATCAACCACAGCACTTGAAAAGACAAAATTCATCCTCACCCTCATCTTACGGCCAAATACTGGGCATCTTAAACTCAAAATCACATTAGGAAGACCCACCAATTTGAACTTCAAGTAGCTTTGTATAGATGATAGTCCCCTTGGTGTACTTGTGGCTATGACTTAGTTACCTAACTAGCCCATTTTAGCTTATTTTACAGAATAACAGAGTTGTAAGGGACCTAGGAGATCTTCTAGTCCAACCCTCAGGAAACTTGATACCATTTCAGACAAGTGTTGTCCCATCTCTTCTTAAAAACCTCCAGTGTTGGAGGACCCACAATTTCTGGAGGCAAGACATGCCACTGATTGATTGTTCTAGCTGCCAAGACTGTTTTCAGATGGCACACAAATAATCTCCCTTTGTACTCAAGGAAACGTCTACTACTACTTCAGTTAATATTGTGAAACAGGAATTCAGAATGTACCAATTTGCTCATACATTGGCATTCACCAATCCAGTTGGATGAAATAAAACATAGCAATCGAATGGAAAGGGTAGAAGGCTGACTTTAAATACTGTAAACCACAAATGCAATTCTAACAAGCCACAAAACTTACTAGAGACTTTGATCAAACCGCTTTGTATACTGATTGCAACTTCTTTGCAAGACTCAGATTCATTTAAAATTAATAGCACATATTAAAAAAAAACAACTCCCTTCCAAGGACATACAAAGAATGAGACATCTCTTCGTCCCAAGTTAGCGTGTTTTTTCACAATTGATATATTCTCAATCCTTCCGGAAATTCCCAATCTATGATTGCAAGTTGAAAGGAACCCACCATATATTCCAGAAGGAGAAATGTTATGTCGTAGTTCTGGAAGAGATCAAGGAGAGCACCCCATCAAATGGATCCAGAAAGCAAGCTTTCGTGTATTGGAATTCATCAAGAATTCATGAAATAATCTTCAAGAGTTCAGTTCTTCAAGTTCTCACCTCTTCTTTCCCTGTTGGCTTCCCTCTGCTTTTCTCCACAATTATTTGGCATCATCTGGCATATTTAGCTGTCTTTTCGCATATCGTTTTTTCCCTGCTATATAACATTTCAATGGCTCTTGCATGCTACCCTTATCATATATGCTGTTTAGCTTCAATGCACCCTCACTTCTTTCTGAACTTTAGACCTTCATGTATTGTCCAAAGGTTACGTAGATGGAATTGTGGACACGGAGGATGAAGAAGAATTCCAAAACCTCTCATCGATCCTTTCCACTTTCATCATTCTTTTCCTAGTGAGCCTCTTTTACAGTGCCACGGTGACAGTCATTAAGGTAAGACACGTAGAAGAGAAACAATAGAGCATATGCCGGTGAGATGCCCTTGATCATGCTTTCTACATAGAGAACGGGTAGACTTTAACCAAGGGACGCGGTGGCTCAGTGGCTAAGATGCTGAGTTTGTCAATCAGAAAGGTCGGCAGTTCAGCGGTTCAAATCCCTAGCGCCGCGTAACGGGATGAGCTCCCGTTACTTGTCCCAGCTTCTGCCAACCTAGCAGTTTGAAAGCACGTAAAAAATGCAAGTAGAAAAATAGGGATCACTTTGGTGGGAATTTAACAGCACTCCGTGCGCCTTTGGCGTTGAGTCATGCCGGTCACATGACCATGGAGATGTCTTTGGACAGCTCTGGCTCTTCAGCTTAGAAACGGAGATGAGCACTGCCCCTAGAGCCGGAAATGACTAGCACACATGTGCGGGGGAACCTTTAACTTTACCTTAGACTTTAACCTCCAGTTATGTAGTCATCAATGTCCACTTTTGGAATGGATATATCTATCACTTATTAATAATATGGAGCAATATGATATACAGTTAACAGATTAACAGAGTTGGAAGGGACCATATAGGTCATCTAGTCCAACCCCCCAGCCAAGCAGGAGACCCTATGCCATTTCTGGCAGTCCAGATGGCAGTCCAGTCTCTTCTTGAAAGCTTCCAGTGATGAAGCTCCCACAATTTCTGAAAGCAACTTCTGTTCCATGGGTTGATTGTTCTCACTGTCAGAAAATTTCTCCTTATTTCCAGGTTTAATATCTCCTTATTTAGTTTCCATCCATTATTCCTTGTCTGGCCTTCAGGTGTTTTGGAAAATAGCTTGACCCCCTCCTCTCTATGGCAGCCCCTCAAATATTGCAACACTGCTATCATTTCTCCCCTGATCTTTCTCTTCACTAGACTAGCCATGCCCAGTTCCTGCAACGATATGATGTTGGGAAACCATTTTTTGCATGCATTTTCTCTTGCTTGCATAATTTTGGCTGCCTGCTCTTTCATTAGAAAGCAGTATTGAAGGAAATAGTTTCTATTACTACTCAAAATATGTCTGTTTATATTTTTCCACTGCATCGGTTTTTATGCTCATCAATCTCCATTGCAGAAAAGACAAAAACAAACACATATTATCAATTTAATGAATGTATGTATATTAAAATTATGGAATAACCAATATCATGTGTGACATGATATCATATATGTGACATGATAGCAGTGTTCCAATATCTCAGGGGCTGCCACAAAGAAGAGGGAGCCAAGCTATTCTCCAAAGCACCTGAGGGCAGGATAAGAAGCAATGGGTGGAAACTAATCAAGGAGAGAAGCAACTTAGAACTAAGGAGAAATTTCCAGTTCCAGTTAGAACAATTAATCAGTGGAATGACTTGCCTC
>QLTV01001689.1:214727-237472 GCA_003457575.1 Thermophis baileyi | reverse complement strand
ACTCCAGGGGAACAAAATCTCCATTCCCTCCCCACTCCAGGGGAAGGATACTGTAAAATCTCCATTCCCACCCCACTTCAGGGGAAGGTTACTGCAAAATCCCCATTTCCTCCTGATCAGCTGGGACTCGGGAGGCAGAGAATAGATGGGGGCGGGGCCAGACAGAGGTGGTATTTACCGGTTCTCCGAACTACTCAAAATTTCCACTACCGGTTCTTCGAACTACTCAAAATTTCCGCTACCGGTTCTCCAGAACTGGTCAGAACCTGCTGAAACCCATCTCTGGTCTAATTAAACCGATTTATTGCTAATCATGTCTATGCACAGGAATCTTTTCAATTAATGGTTACAGCACCTGTTTGGAGTTAGTTAAGGGTAAACAAAATTCAGGGGGGGGGTGGACTTAGTCCACTTGTGACTATGTAGGATTCTAGGCTAATCCCTCTTTTAACCCCATCCCCAATTTCTGCCCGTCCTTTTTCTACAGGTATGTTAGTGTTCCATCATAATAAAAGCCATGTGGGTATAATTCTATTTACTGACATTCAGCCCAAAATACAATATTTCAGGGAAAAAACAGTTTTATAAAACCCCTTAAAGACTTTAAGCCAAGCATGTTCAACACAAAGCCCTTAGATGATATGTGGCCCCAGACAGCTACAGCTAGTAATGTGCCCCTATAATAAAAAATATAAAAACTAAGCACCCTGTAACCCCTTAATTTGGGGTAGGCTCAAGGTGACTGGAGGGAGCTGAGCATTTACTGGCCGGATGCCCTTCCTGATGCCTACATGGAGTTCACATTAGATTTTTTTTTCCTTTACGCCCTAGGAGAGAAATATCTGTTGCTACCTAGGATTGAACTCTCAACATTCTGAGTGGGAGACGAGCATCTTCACCACTAGGCCACCACATCACTCGTTATCAGAATGAGCCGTGGTGGCACAGTGGTTAGAATGCAGTACTGCAGGCTACTTCTGCTGACTGCCGGTTGCCTGCAGTTTGGCAGTTCGATTCTCACCAGCTCAAAGTTGACTCACCCTTCCATCCTTCCGAGGTTGGTAAAATGAGGACCCAGATTGTTGAGGGCAATAGGCTGAGTCTGTAAATCGCTTAGAGAGGGCTGCAAAGCACCGTGAAGTGGTATATAAGTCTAAGTGCTATTGCTATTGCTATTTATATACATTAACTATATTATATATTTTATATACCATCCAAGGCAATTCCTCTTCACTTAATGTGGCCCAGGTGAGCCAAAATGTTGAACACCCCTGCTTTAAGCTATAACATAATGGAGATAGATGGATAGATGAATGGATGGATGGATGGATGGAGGGATGGATGGATGGATGGATGGATGGATGGATGGATGGATGGTTGGTTGGTTGGTTGGCTGGCTTTTCTCTTTCTTCGATAATCAAGGCGTAATATTTTAAAACTTAAAAACTTCACACTATATGTATAACATAAACAATAAAATCAAAACTGGAATTAAAATTAAATTTCATTAAATTAATTAAACTTGGTGGAAGCTATTCATTTCACAAATGAAGGCGAATATATGGGAGCTGGAATAATGTTGCAGGATCCAATCTGGGTCAGTCACTAGAATCAGAGGTTTTGTCTTCCGAGCTTTCGGACTCGTGCTGGAGCCCATCTTCAGGGAACCTCTTTTCTAACCTCTTTAGAGCCGAGGTGGTGCAGTGGTTAGAGTGCAGCACTGCAGGCTACTTCAGCTGACTGCTAGCTGCAGTTCGGCGGTTCAAAACTCACCGGCTCAAGGTTGACTCAGCCTTCCATCCTTCCGAGGTGGGTAAAATGAGGACCCAGATTGTTGGGGGCAATATGCTGACTCTGTGAACCGCTTAGAGAGGGCTGTAAAGCACTATAAAGCGGTATATAAGTCTAAAGTGCTATTGCTAGTGCTATTGCTAGCAGAGTCTGTGCTTTGTGCTATTCTGTGTGTGGTATTTATATGGTGCCTGTTGTGTGTGGCTTTTTCGTTGTTGATTGGGGTGTTGATGGCTGGCTATTAAGTCATTGGCTGTAAGTTGCCTTAAATAAATCAGCACTCCTGTTGACATCAGTCAACAGCAGTATGTTTTGACCCAGCTCTCCAAAAACAATAAACCCTCTGTATTTAAATCAATGATTCTTTTACTAGGAGCGCCAGCAGCCCCGGCAAAAAAGTTTCTCTCTCAATGCAGGCTAACAAGTCTGTCCGGCAGGGAGATAGATGCCACATCTATTCATCTCTGTCCCCTGTCTTTTATCCCCAGAGCTAGGGTGGGGCTTCGCTAGCAGCGGTGGCTGTTCCGTCCCAAGGACCAGCCCACAGATTTCCACTGCTCTGCCTCTCCTCTGCCTTCTGTGCATCCGCATGTCAAGCACTGGACCCAGCTGTTCCTCCTCCTACTCATCAGCCACCTCCAGACCTGGGGGCTTTTGACTCTCCATCTAAGGGCTGACGGATGTCCCAGGTTCCGCCTCTGTCTCTCTCTTTGCCAGCTCCATTCCCTCTTCCCCTTTGGAGCTCTCAGGTTGCCTTGATGCTGACCCTGACCTCCTCCTCCTCCTCTGATTCGGCTGCTGCAGGGGCCAGCTGCTGACAGGCCACAACACAATGCTGATTTACCACTAGCTTACTAAGTACTTGGGAGGTGAGGGCTTGGCAGCACAAGGAAACAACAATCAGTGACTTAATAGCCAGCAATCAACAACTAAAAAGCCACACACAACCAGCACCATATAAATACCACACACCAAACAGCCCAAAGCACACACTCTGCTAGAGAGAAGTTCCCTGAGGATGGGCTCCAGCATGAATCTGAAAGCTTGGAAGACTAAATCTCTTGTCCTGGTGACCGATTCAGATTGGATCCTGCTATTAATTTAATTAAATTTAACTTAGCATAACTGGATTCATTTTAAGATTGGTTTCCAACCTGTAATGTTTCCTGTCACTTCTCATCACCTTCTTCTTCTTCTTCTTCTTCTTCTTCTTCTTCTTCTTCTTCTTCTTCTTCTTCTTCTTCTTCTTCTTCTTCTTCCCCTTCTCCCTTCTCCCTTCTCCCTTCTCCCTTCCCTTCCCTTCCCTCCTTCCTTGGATGGGAACACATGAAAATGAAGCATTTGACTGCACTCCTCCTCCTCCTCCTCCTCCTCCTCTTCTTCTTCTCCTCCTTCTCCTTCTCCTTCTCCTTCTCCTTCTCCTTCTCCTTCTCCTTCTCCTTCTTCTTCTTCTTCTTTCCCCCCCCCTTTTCTACAGAAACAGGGAAAATAGAAGATCCTTCCATCCTTCCACTTTGGCCCTGCTGTAGCTCCAGCAAGGAAGATACTAGTATGGTAACTTTTGCTTGCCTGCTCATTGAACACGGTACAAAGTCTTTGGAAATCATGTGGGAACCTAACACTCCAGAACCGAAAAAATTCTCAACGCAGCAAATGAGAGGACAGAACCTGTTCACAACAAGCCAACTCACCGTCTCTTCCTCCAGCTCCTCCGAAGTTCATTACAAATGCTTTGTAAAAGAAAAGAAGGAACTTCCCCCGGTTATCTTCACAAACAAATGTAAGTTTCTTCAAGAGGGTAAACAATGTGAGGTTAAGGCCACCAGAGGCCTGATGAGTAAATATGGAGCTGGGACTCTGCCAGGTGTGTAGGTTGAACTTGGAGGGACAGTGGTGTGCATAAAAACAGAGAAGGTGACTATAGAAGGACACATCTATATGGTTTTCTTGGCAACAGCATAGAAGTAGCTTTCCTGTTTCCTTCTTTTGGGTTTTTTTATTTATTTATTTCTGAGTCCAGCCTATTTTAACTTTAACTTTAACTTTAACTTTTTTAACTTTTATTTGCATTTCTATGCTGCCCAACTCCCAAGGGACTCTTTTCCTAAACTCTTTTCCTAAACTCTCCAATTCAAATACTACCCAGACCTGATGTTGCTTAACCTTCTGAGTCCAAATGAGACTAGGTGGGCGCCACACTTGTGGAGGGCATGCTATAATCACCTTCACGTCCTCCTGATGTCAGGACAGCTTTAAGACAGGGTTGCTCAACAGGACAATCTGGAGATGATCGAAGATCTAGGTTCTGAAGATAACATCCTGTTCAGCCTCTTGAACTGGTTATCAAGTTGCTTCTAAAGTCAGTTAAGTTTAGCATCTTTGACCTTCAAAAATAGAAGTTAATTGGGACTAGGATAGAACAGAATAACAGGGTTGGAAGATACCTTGGAGGTCTTCTCGTCCAATCCCTTGCTCAAGCAGGAAGCCCTTTGCCATTTCAGACAAGTGGCTGTCCAGGCTCTTGTTAAAAACCTCCAGTGATGGAACACCCACAAATATCACAGGAAGCTTATCCTACCCCTTCTAAAGTAGATCTCACTGAAAAAGGCCCATTGGAATCCAAGTTTGGCTTGTTTTCCTATACATTTTTAAGTTAAGGAGAAACAGCTGATGCTCTCTATGTTTGCTATTTGGGCAGAATGCCAGGAAGACAGCTTAATAAATAGCCTTCCCTAAGTACAAACATTTCTTAAGTATGGCTCTTCCAACAAAACAGCAACGTTTTTCTACTTTGTATTCTCAGATTGCATTTTGCAACCTTTGCAACCAGTTGATGTTCAGATCTTAACCCCCAGTTGTGGCAAACAGAGCTCAGTGGTCAACGTGGAGCTGGTATGCTTCCTGAGAAGCCTTAGTGGTGGAAAAGCTGAGGTGGAATGGCTGAAGAATGGAGTAAAGCTGCAAGAGAAAGAAGAGGTGGCATTGAGAGCCGTTGTAGGGAAGGGTAGCGGTTACTCCAGTTTCATCCACCTGAACATCAGCAAAGAGAGTTGGGACAAAGGGGACCTCTACACCTGTAAAGTGACGCGCCCGCCAGGCAGTCAAAACATCACAATGCAGAATGCCAGCAAATGTCAAGGTGAGTGTTACCACCCTAAAGTATCAAGAGTTTATGGGCTATAGAATGATGGATGGGTAAGAAGCAATCCAGGCAGATCATCTGTCAGATCATCTGTTCTGCCCCAGCGACGAGCCACCAATAATACACACACACAAACTGCAAAACACTGTTCTTTTACTAATAAATGTCTCCTAATAACTTCTTAGGAGCAACATAATAATTTGAAAACAAAATAAAGGCAGAATAGGATTTTCCAAATCTCCGCTGGTAAATGTCTAATCTTTAACAGCTGGCTGGAGTCCAAGAGATACTCTGAGCAGGTTTGATTGTATTTGGCAATACTCCCAGAGCTAGGAATGCAGGAAACAAGACCTGTACTGGAACAAGTACACGAGCAGACTGGAGTCACAAAGAGCAAGAATATCAAACGCTGTTTCCTGCAACAAGGATCCGCGTGGTCAGGGCTTAAATAGTCTAAGGGTGTGGCCACTTAGCCTGCAGCTCTACTCCCGAGGAGACCTCCTCCTGAGTAGCCACTCTTGTCTTCTAGCAGCCCTGCGTGCCCGAGCATTGAGAAGAAGAGGCTCTTCCTCTTCTTCTTCGGCCCTGATGGGCTCCTCAGGAGGTATAGAAGGCCCTGGTTGACTCTCAGCCTCCTTGCTCTCTGACTCGGGTGCCAGGGACATGGGCCAATGGGACCTCGCCACAACCGCCTCATCGTCCTCCTCGCTCTCTGACTCGGGCGCCAGGTGCACGGGTCGATGGTACCGTGCCACAACCGCCTCATCATCCTCGGGATCCATGAGCACCGGCACAGGATGCTGGCGGGCCACAACAGTTCCAAGTAATATATCCATTTCAAAACAGAACAACTAATGCAGGAGTCGCTAACTTTCTGGCTTTGTGTACCAGCAGAGATGGCGGGGGGGGAGGAAGAGGGAATGGTTCCACACAAGCAGCGGGCGCATGAGCTTCGTTTGTGAGCATGCAGACTTGCCACTTGCACAAGTGGAGCTGCACATGTGAGCACACTCATCTGCCACTTCCGTGGACCAGTTCTGAATGGGCTGCAGCCCAGTCCCATGCCCTGCCCAGGGGTTGGGGACCCCTGACCTAATGTATGCTTCTGAAGATGCGCTAGGAGCGTAGTGTGAAAAGCCCATCTGGATGACACTGTCTAGTACTGCAGCCTGGGATTATCACCCCTTCTCCATATACATGAAGAGCATCATAAACAGAATTCAGCCACTTGGTCAGACTGCTAGATGGGCCAAGGATAGTGACATGACAATTGTATTTTCTGCCCAGGGTAGTACAATTCATGGTTTTATTGTTATACTTCCATACCATGATTTTTAATCTTTGTTGAGTTATTTAGTGAGTGGTTGGTCAAACAAATAGATAGATGTAGATGTAAATATATAAACATAAATGTTGATATTAGAGCTTTGGTGGCGCAGTGGTTAGAATGTAGTACTGCAGGCTACTTCTGCAGGCTGCCTGCAATTTGGCAGTTCGAATCTCACCAGGCTCAAGGTTGACTCACCCTTCCATCCTTTCCGAGGTTGGTAAAATGAGGACCCAGATTGTTGGGGGAAAGAGGCTGACTCTGTAAACTGCTTAGAGAGGGCTGGAAAGCACTGTGAAGTGGTATATAAGTCTAAGTGCTATTGCTATTTTCATATGCCGCTTTTCAAAGAGCATCTTGCTTGGTTTTCTTGAATTTCCTTATCTTTAAAGAAGCTACTAAAACTTGCAGCTTCTTAGCAAGTATGTCGCTGTTAATGAATTATTAAAGATTTTAAAAAGCACTATTCTCAAACAGTATTATAGCAATAGCAATAGCACTTAGACTTATATACCGCTTCATAGTTCTTTACAGCCCTCTCTAAGCGGTTTACAGAGTTAGCATATTGCCCCCAACAATCTGGGTCCTCATTTTACCCACCTCGGAAGGATGGAAGGCTGAGTCAACCTTGAGCTGGTGAGATTTGAACTGCCGAACTGTAGCTAGCAGTCAGCTGAAGTAGCCTGCAGTGCTGCACTCTAACCACTGTGCCACCTCGGCTCTTATAATCAGGGGTGGGCTTCAAAAATTTTAGCAAGGGGTTCTCTGCCCGGTTGCTGAGTGGGCATGGCCAGGGTGGGCGTGGCCTGGTCGGCCTCCTGCACCATGGTGGGGGGAGCGTTTTTGCCCTCCCTGAGCTCTGGAGGCTTTCCTTGAGCCTCCGGGAGGGCGAAAACGGCCTCCCCAGGCTCTGGGGGCCCTCTGGAGGCTGGAAATGGCTCCATTTCTGGCCTTCCCAAACTTCCGGTAGGCCCATTTTTCGCCCTGCCCGAGCCTCCGTGCACGCCCTGCACTTACCTGCATCCAAAATGGGCCGTGTGGGGACTCCTGGGAGGGGAGGGGCGGGGTGGGCAGGGCCAGCCAGGAGTGGGATTTGGGGGTTCTCCGAACTGCACAGAATCTTAGCTAGAGGTTCTCCCAAACCCCTGCAAACCCCCAGCAGCCCACCCCTGATTATAATCCTTGTGTCATCTCTCTCCTGACCTTCTCCACAGTGTGCTACGGTTGCATGCATCAACCCACCATGTTTTTTACCAAGCCATCTTACAAAAGCCTGCTTGATATATCAGCCATCCTCGTCTGCACTGTGATCTCTTCTAACCTGGAGAGTGCTCAGATCACCTGGCTTGTGGATGGCAAACCCAGCATTGATGTTGCGAACGAGATGGTGACGACGGATGCTAATGGAAGTCAGAAGTTGAGAAGCAACCATTCGGTGTCTTTGGAACAGTGGACGAAGGGCACCGTCTTCACCTGCAAAGTAACCGGGAGCTGCTTTGAAGAACACCGAAAAGAAATCATCATCAAGAAGCCTACTCGTGAGTAGATCGCCGAGCCCCTTAAAACGCTGCTCCGTCAAGGAAGCAAGAATCACATGTCTTCAAAATAAAAAAAAGTTTTAATATACAAAACAGGATTCATGTAAAGAATCTTGGCTGGGTTGTGATAGGAATCATCCAGCCTTGGTTATGAGTGACTTCATTAAAGTAGAATTTCTCTGAACATTTTGAATTTGCTTTTCCTAGGTGTTTTGCATCTTGGGCTGATGTTGATGTGATAAAGCTACCAAGGAGTTCTTCTCATATTTCTTGAGTTTTGGAATTTCCCCAAGTTCTTTTTCAACCTCTTCACAATCTTTTACATGGCCTGTCTTCACAAATTCACCCTTTCCTCCCTTGCCATTTTGTCTCCTTCCATGTTTTCGAAGGCCCGAAAATAATGGCTGGGAGGGTGATGTGTACAGCCTGCTCACAATATTTTAATGTCTATCTATAGCAGGAATTTTTTTTTAATGGCGGTGGCTCAGTGGCTAAGACGCTGAACTTGTCGATCGAAAGGTCAGCAGTTCAGCAGTTCGAATCCCTAGCGCCGCATAACGGGGTGAGCTCCCGTTACTTGTCCCAGCTTCTGCCAACCTAGCAGTTCGAAAGCACATTAAAAATGCAAGTAGAAATATTAGGGACCACCTTTGGTGAGATGGTAACAGCATTCCATGTGCCTTTCGCATTTAGTCATGCCGGCCACATGCCCATGGAGACGTTTAGGACAGCGCTGGCTCTTTGGCTTTGAAACGGAGATGAGCACCGCCCCTTAGAGTTGGGAATGACTAGCACATATGTGCAAGGGGAACCTTTACCTTTACCTAAGAGAATAACAGATTAACAGAGTTGGAAGGGAGCCTTGAAGTCTTCTAGTCCAACTGCCTGCTCAAGCAGGAAACCCTATCATATTTCAAACCAATGGTTGTCCAATGTCTTCTTTAAAACTTCCAGTGTTGGAGCACCCACAACTTCTGGAGGCAAGCTGTTTCACCGATTAATTGTTCTCCCTGTCAGGAAACTTCTCCTTAGTTCCAGGTTGCTTCTCTCCTTGATTAGTTTCCATCCGTTGCTTCTTGCCTGCTTTCAGGTACTTTGAGAATAGGTTCCTCTTCCTTGTGGAAGCCTCTCAGCTATTGGAACACTGCTGTCATGTCACCCCTACTTCTACACAAACAGAAGTTTTCTAATGCAACTATCTTGAGAGAACAATTGGAACTGAGGGAGATTCTTCAAATCCAATCTTCTAGCAAATAGAAAAAATTCACACACAAGATACTGTATGCCGAAACATATCTTGAGAGGCAGTGTGAAGAGTTTAGACCCGTGATGGTGAACCTATGGCACACATCCCAGAGGTGGCACACAGAGCCCTCTCCGTGGGCATGCACACTGTCACCAGCTGCTCTTCTGCTTTCCAGTGTGCGGATGCATGCCAGCCAGCTGATCTTCGCGCATGCCAAAGCCCTGGAAACTCAAAGACCAGCTGGCCGGTGCACATGCACGCGCCGACCAATGTTCCCTGTAACAGGAGAAAATGCCACGCGGCAGTTAGAAACTGGTGCGCGGCGCTCTCTTTTCCTGTGCGCGGGTGCGCAGGCGGGCAGCCTCTGCCATTAGAAAACACTGTGCGGAAGTTGGAAACTACCGCACGGCGTTCTCTTGTTACATGTGCGGCCGCGCGGCCGTGCACCTTAGAGGGAACAGTGGTGCCGACCACCTGGTCTTCTGGTTTCTGGGGCTCCGGCACGTGTGAAGACCAGCTGGCCGGCATGCAAGCGCGCGCCAGAAACCAGAAGACCAGCTGGCCAGCGCACGCATGCACTGGTCTTTGAGTTTCCAGGGCTTCGGCACGCACGCACGCACGTTCCGGTTTGGGCACTCAGTGCCGAAAAGGTTTGCCATCACTGGTTTAGACAATGATTGGGAAAAGTCACGGTTATTCCGCAGCCTTAAAGCCTTATAAGAGCCTCGGTGGCACAGTGGTTAGAGTGCAGTACTTCAGGCTTCTTCTGCTGACTGGCAGCTGACTGCAATTTCACAGTTCGAATCTCACCAGGCTCAAGGTTGACTCAGCCTTCCATCCTTCCGAGGTGGGTAAAATGAGGACCCAAATTGCTGGGGGCAATAGGCTGACTCTGTAAACCACTTAGAGAGGGCTGTAAAGCACTGTAAAGTGGTATATACTGTAAGTCTAAGTGCTATTGCTATATAGTGACTCTGGGCCAGCCTACCTCAATGTGTTGTTTTTTTTGTTTAGCGCAGTTGTGGTGGCACAGTGGTTAAAATGCAATATTGTAGGCTAACTCTGCCGACTGCCAGCAGTTCGATTCTCACTGGCTCAAGGTTGACTCAGCCTTCCATCCTTCCGAGTTCGGTAAAATGAGGACCCAGATTGTTGGGGGCAATAGGCTGACTCTGTAAACCACTTAGAGAGGGCTGTAAAAGCACTGTGAAGCCATCTAAGTGCTATTGCTATTGTTATATGCTACCCATCTCACCAAGAGATGACTACTCAGCTTACAACCAATAAAAGCCACACCATAACATATTAAAACATTAAAACAAATATTAGCCCTAAAATTAACTTAAAAATTAACAAAGGTGGCAAGGAAGAGAGCAAAATGCACACAGTGAGGAGATTGGATCTTACCTCAGTCCATTAACCACTTCCAGTCTGTTATGACCCCATTGGGGCCTCATGCAGAGCCAGGCCTTCAGACGTTTTCAGAAGTCCAAGAACATGGGGGGAGGCCAGATTTCACCTAACAGAGGGATACAATCAAGATCACATGAGGTACTAAAAGCCTTAGTAAGACCACACCTAGAGTACTGCATCCAGTTTTGGTCACCACACTATAAAAAAGATGTTGAGACTCTAGAAAAAGTGCAGAGAAGAGCAACCAGGATGATGAGGGGACTGGAGGCTAAAAGATACGATGAACGGTTGCAGGAACTGGGCAAGGCTAGTCTAGAGTAGAGAAGGACCAGGGGAGACATGATAGCAGTCTTCCAATATTTGAGGGGCTGCCCCAAAGAGGAGGGGGTCAAGCTATTCGCCAAAGCACCCGAAGGCCAGACAAGGAATAATGGATGGAAACTGATTAAGGAGAGATTCAACCTGGAAATAAGGAGAAATTTTCTGATAGTGAGAGCAATCAACCAATGGAACAGAAGTTGCCTTCAGAAGTTGTGGATGCTTCATCACTGGAGGCTTTCAAGAAGAGATTGGACTGCCATTTGTCAGAAATGGTATAGGGTCTCCGGCTTGGGCAGGGGGTTGGACCAGATGACCTACAAGATCCCTTCCAACTCTGTTAATCTGTTAAAAAAAATATTAGAACACTGCTATCATGTTATCCCTAGTCCTCCTTTTCATTAGACTAGATATACCCAATTCCTACATATGTTCTAGCCTCCTAATCATCTTTGTTGCTTCTGCCATGATTCTGCCATGATTCCAATCCATGATTGGACTGCCATTTGTCAGAAATGGTGTAAAGTCTCCTTTACACCATTTCTCCTGCAGAAGCACCCCACATGCACACACGCGCTCCCAATAGCGAACTGGTAGCGACGGTAATTGAAACCCACTACTGAGACAGATCTGCTCATGTGGATCCTTATAGATCAGGCAAATCCATAAGAAGTTCTCTGGCAGAATTGTTATACATCAGTCAGATGCAGCATTTACAACCTCATAATTATACCTGACCTCTGAATGTCATGCTAGGTACCATACTCCACAAAGCAAAGTTTTGGGCTCGGCAAGACCCAATTTTCACTTACCTTTATATTTCAAAATATATTTAGACCAAATCTCCACTGGTAATTTCTCCCACCTTCTAAAGTCTTTGGACTAAAATAACGGTAATGTGAATAGGCTTGATGGTATCTGAACAAAAGTTGAGTGAGACTAGAAAATGCTACAGTTCTGATGGAGATCCCACTATAATTGACTATGAGGACTATCTATCTATCTATCTATCTATCTATCTATTTAGTAAACATCAAATGAAATTCAATTTTTTTTTCTTGCATCCGAGTTTATAAACACCCAAAGGCTGGGGGAAAATTTATGCTGCTCAGAGATATAAATATAAACATACAAAGCGCAATGAAGGCCAGATAAGGAATAATGGATGGAAACTGATCAAGGAGAGATTCAACCTAGAAATAAGGAGGAACTTTCTGACAGTGAGAACAATCAACCAATGGAACAGAAGTTGCCTTCGGAAGTTGTGGGAGCTTCATCACTTGAGACTTTCAAGAAGAGATTGGACAATCCCATTTATTGTTATAGTTGTGAGGATCCCGATGCAAGCTACCTAGGGTTTTGGAAGGAAAGATGGGATATAAAACTAAGAAATACTTTTTTTAAAAAAATTGCACCCTTCTAAAACGATTCCTATTGTTCCCCTACAATCAGAACAGGATGTAACATCTTCTCAGTACCTTGCTCAATAGTAGTAGAGAGGGATCTTGGATTGTCCTAGTGGACAACCATTTAAATATGAGCCAGCAGTGTGCAGCAGCTGCCAAAAAAGCCAACACAGTTCCAGGCTGCATTAACAGAGGGATAGAATCAAGATCACATGAAGTGTTAATACCACTTTATAAGGCCTTGGTGAGGCCACACTTGGAATACTGCATTCAGTTTTGGTCACCATGATGTGAAAAAGACGTGGAGACTCTAGAAAGAGTGCAGAGAAGAGCAACAAAGTTGATTAGGGGACTGGAAGCTAAAACATATAAAGAACGGTTGCAGGAACTGGGTATGTCTAGTTTGATGAAAAGAAGGACTAGGGGAGACACAATAGCAGTGTTCCAATATCTCAGGGGCTGCCACAAAGAAGAGGGAGTCAAGCTATTCTCCAAAGCACCTGAAGGCAGGAGAAGACGCAATGGATGGAAACTAATCAAGGAGAGAAGCAACCTAGAATTAAGGAGAAATTTCCTGACCGTGAGAACAATTAATCAGTGGAACAACTTGCCTCTAGAAGTTGTAAATGCTCCAACACTGGAAGTTTTTAAGCAATGGGTGAAAACTAATCAAGGAGAGAAGCAAGTTCCTGACAGTTAGAACAATTAATCAGTGGAACAACTTGCCTCCAGAGGTTGAGAATGCTCCAACACTGGAAGTTTTTAAGAAGAGATTGGATAACCATTTGTCTGAAGTGGTGTAGGGCAGGGGTGGGTTCTAACTTACCTCACTGCCAGTTCGCTTCCTCTCATGCCGCATGGCCGCGCTTCGTGGGCATGCCNATTCTATTCTATTCTATTCTATTCTATTCTATTCTATTCTATTCTATTCTATTCTATTCATTTCTATTCTATTCTATTCTCTGCTCCTACATTTCCCTAAAAAATACAATCAATATTGTTTCTCATTGCTTTACCACAAGAAAAAGGCAGACGTTTTTCCCCAGATAATTAAGAGGCAAAATTTTTGTGTGATCACAGTGGCGCCTCAAGCATTACTGTCTATTCGTATTTTGCGATAGGACACAGCCAGTTTGGAACGGCAGCTCAATACTAAAAGATCATCATATTCCCCATGAACAGGGGGGCATTCCATTGAACCTTTATCAGCAGGGCCCATGAGTTGTGATGTCATTGCCCAAACCCCACCCGTTATGTGCGTGCTTTGACAATGCAACGCCTGTGCAAAAGTGGCAGAGTTCAAATGGTGACCTTGCACACAATATGTTTTTTGATTGCCTCTCTGGGTGCGCTTGACTATGAAATTACCGATTGACTGTTTGGACCTGGGGAAAGAGAAGAATGAGACAGAAATCAGGAGCTAAATTAGCAGTGATAGCCAGTTGTCTTAATGGTTAAAAAGACTGAATTTAGAGAGAGGAGACTGAGGTTAGGCAGGAAAAACCAAAGATACAAGTAAAGATTAGGCGAAACCTGGCTCAAAAACAGCAACTGTGAGAGGGACCTTGGAGTCTTAGTGGATGATCATTTAAATACGAGCCAGCCATGTGTGGCAGCAGCCAAAAAAGCTAATACAATGCTTGGTTGTACAAACAGAGGCATAGAATTAAAATCACATGAAGTATTAGTACCGCTTTATAAAGCATGGAATACTGCATCCAGTTTTAGTCACCACATTACAAACAAGATGTTGAGACTTTGGAAAAAGTGCAGAGAAGAGCAACTAAGACGATCAAAGGCTTGGAGACTAAAACATATGAAGAATGGTTGCAGGAATTGGGTATGACCAGTCTAGAGAAAAGGAAGACTACGATGGGTATGATCAGGGGTGGGCTTCAAAAATGTTAGCAAGGGGTTCTCTGCCCGGTTGCTGGGTGGGCGTGGCCATGGTGGGTGTGGCCTAGTCACCCTCCTGCACCACGGCAGGGAGGGTGTTTTTGCCCTCCCCGGGCTCCAGAGGCTTTCCTCGAGCCTCCGGGAGGGCAAAAACGGCCTCCCCAGGCTCTGGAGGTCCTCTGGAGGCCAGAAACAGGCCTGTTTCCGGCCTTCCCGGACTTCCGGTAGGCCCATTTTTCGCCCTCCCCGAGGCTCCATGCACGCCCTGCACTTACCTGCATCCAAAATGGGCCACATGGGGACTCCTGGCAGGGGTGGGGTGGAGTGGGCAGGGGTGGGATTTGGGGGTTCTCCGAACTGCACAGAATCTTAGCTAGAGGTTCTCCCGAACCCCTGCAAACCCCCAGCAGCCCACCCCTGGATATGATAGCAGTATTCCAGTATTTGAGAGGTTGCCACAAAGGAGGAGAGGGTCAACTTATTTACCAAAGCTCCTGAGGGTAGGACAAGAAACAATGGATGGAAACTAATCAAGGAGAGAAGCAACTTAGAACTAAGGAGAAATTTCCTGACAGTTAGAACAATTGTCAGTGGAACGACTTGCCTCCAGAGGTTGTATGTGCTCCAACATTTAGAAATCTTCTGCAAGAGTCCTATTTCATTCCTGGCCTTCTTTCAATCACACAACTTCGGGAGTTTCAAAATTAATATCAAGGCCTTTGACTCATTCAGTTGCAGTGATGTTCTCAACAGGAGAAAGTACCACGCTGTTTTCTGTTTTTAAACACCTGCATGGTTTTTTTTTCCTTTTCTTTTTCCATTTAGAAATGCAAGCGCCCTCGGTCATCATTTCTCGAGCCCCGCTAGAGATTTCCCTCAAGAGTACCACGGCCCTCATTCTCATCTGTGATGTGAGCGGATTTTCCCCAGCAGAGATTAGCATCTCGTGGGAAAGAAATAACGTATCCCTGAACAAAAAGCTGTACGATAATGGGATCGCCACGGAGATGGCAAAGGGATATTCCGTGTACAGCATCTTGAAAATCAGCAGAGATGAACCCGGAGGAAAAGGAGGCAGCTACTGCTGTATAGTCCACCATCCCGCTTCTCAGACTCCATACGTGGCCTATGAAAAGGTACCCATTGGTAAGTGGATCTTCTAAGGTGGTCGCTGAAGGCATCATGATGAGTCATATGCAGGGGTGGGATTCAGCCGGTTCGGACCGGTTCGGGCAAACCGGATGCTAATTTTACATCTGGTTTGCCAAACCAGTAGTTGCAAGGACTGACTGGCCCCGCTCACCCCACCCCGCCCCTCCCAGCAATCTCCACGCGGCCCATTTTGGATGCCAGGTAAGTGCAGGGCCCGTGCAGAGGCTCTGGAAGAGCAAAAAACGGGCCTCCCGGAAGTTTCAAAAGTCTGGAAATGGGCCCATTTCTGGCCTCCGGAGGGCCTCCGGAGCCCGAGGGAGGCTGTTTTCACTCTCCCGGAGGCTCAAGGAAAGCCTCTAGAGCTTGGGGAGGGTGAAAACGCCCACCCACCCCCCGCCATGGTGCAGGAAGCCAAGTAGGCCATGCCCACCATAGCCACGCCCTCCCAGCAACTGGGCAGAGAACCGGTTGCTAAAAATTTTGAATCCCACCCCTGGCATGGCGTGGTGGAACTTCTACAACGTATTTTTAACTGTAAAGTGTTAAAAAGCTAATAGATCACAAACAACCTTTGGTTGAGCACTTCACCATGGCCGAGAGGCAGGTCCATTAATGGAAAGAAGGACCCACCCATTGAAAAATATGATTATTTATGCTGCTACATGGTTATTATTCTGAGGAGCCCAGGTGAAAAGGTATATTATGAGCAGCAGAGAATGTACATTGGGACTTATAGAGTCCTTTCCCTCAAAACTGTCCAAATCATCATCAAAATTTTGTACAGAAATTGCAAGGCCATCTTATGAGATCTTGCAAGATCTCGGCCCTTGCTTCATTACACATCCAATTGTGTGATGGTCTTCAGAATCCAGGGACAGCTGCTGCATAAATTTTCTTTATTGTGATTAGTGGAACACCAACTTTTGAATATAACCTGCCTCCCTGAGTGCAGCTATGTAACAAAATAACAGAATAATAGAGTTGGAAGGGACCTTGGGGGGGTCTTCTAGTCCAACCCCCTGCTCAAGCAGGAGACCCTATACCATTTCAGACAAATGGTTGTCCAATCTCTTCTTAAAAACCTCCAGTGTTGGAGCACCCACAACTTCTGGAGGCAAGTTATTCCACTGGTTGATTGCTCTCACTCTCAGGAAATTTCTCCTTAGTTCTAGGTTGCTTCTCTCCTTGATTAGTTTCCATCCGTTGTTTCTTGTCCTGCCTTGAGGTGCTTTGGAGAATAGGTTGATCCAGGGGTGGGTTCTAACTTACCTCGCTGCCGGTTCACTTCCTCCCGCGCCAGGTGGCTGCACTGCGTGGGCACGCACACGCTTTGCATGTGCACGCATGCACAGTGCCCCCCAAAAAATCAAAAAAATTCCCAAAAAAAAAGCCAAAAACAAGATGGCGACACATGCGCAGAAGAAAAAAAATTCCCAAAAGAAGATGGCGGCGCCCATGGACCGGCACCGACCGAACCAGATCCATGACATCACCGTGACATCACCAGCGGGTCACTACCGGTTCGGGCGAACCGGTCCAAACCGGGAGGAACCCACCTTTGGGTTGACTGCCTCTTCTTTATGACAATCCCTTAGATATTGGAAGTCCGCTATCATGTCACCCTTAGTCCTTCTTTTCATTAAACAAATGTACCCAATTCTTGCAACCATTGCCACCATGATTAAGAGCAATAATAACCTGGACTTAAGCAAATAGGTATAAATATATCAACCAATTCTAATATTTTTAAGCACACCCAGCAGACCTCCACAAAGGTAAGACATGGAAATTAGGGTGGGTTCAGTGAAATGCTTGCTAAAATAAATCTCATCGTATCTAAATGTTAACTCTCAATTCCGTGAGGCAGCACAAATGCTATTAGACCAGAAGGGACATTGACTAGTTCATACATGTATCTGCATTATGCAAATGATTCTGATCATGGGTTTTCCATGTGAAACAGCCATCCAAATCCAACACCACTGATGGAACATTCACACAACCTTGCCTCATTTCTGTCCTTCCAGAAGAAATCGTTCATATTTTTGCCTTAAGAATTATTTGGGGTGGGAGGGGTGGGGAGGGGTATTGGAGGAATAACTGGGGGGGATCAAAGGCTGGAGGGTTTTTGTTTTTTTGTTTCATTTTTCTTCTATTGGAAACCGTTGACATTTTAGGGAACTCACCTGAGATAATGAAGTAAAAGAACGTTTTCTTCAAGTCAACCCTCAGCTTCTGCTGATTTCAAGGACAAGTCCATGGTGTCTTCTTGGCAGCAGTCCAGAAGGGGTTGGGCACTGTGCCTACCCAGTCTAGCTCTCAGTTCTGGAATGCTCCAACTGGGAGGTCCTTGGTGCCCTCTGAGCTTCGTTGCTTTCTTGCACATGTTTCATTACCATCATCAGTATCACTAGCACTGATGATGTTACCTAGTTTGGTAATTAAATGTCTGAAAGAAAACAACCAAGTTCCGAGAGCACCAAGGACCACCAGCATTCCCTCCTCCTCCTCCTTTTCCTCCTCCTCCTCCTCCTCCTCCTCCACCTCTTGCATTCCACACACACACCCCTTCTACCACTGATGTTCCATAGTTGGGTCATGAAATGTCTTCAAGGAAACAACCCAGCTCAAAGAGTACCAAGGATCTCACCCTCCTCCTCCTCCTCCTCCTCTTCTTCCTCCTCCTCCTCCTCCTCCTCCTGCTGTATTCCTGTGTTCCATGAAATGTCTTCAAGGAAACAACCCAGGTCAGAGAGCACCAAGGGTGCCACAGTCCTCCTCCTTCTTCTCCCTTCTCTTCCACTCCACAAATACCCCTCCTTTCTACCACTGATGTTCCCTAGCTGGGTCATGAAATGTCTGGGAAGGAAACAACCCAGCTGTGAGAGCATCAAGGACCCCACAGTCCTCTTCCTCCACCACCCACTTCACTTTCCTCCATTCTGCAAACCCCTCTCCCTTCTCCTACTGATTATATTACCTAGTTGGATCATGAAACGTCTGCAAGAAAACAACCCAGCTCAGAGAGCACCAAGGACCCCACAGTTCAACCCTGAGCTACAAATATCCTCCCTTATCTGGAAATCTCCAAATGTGTCCCCTTCCAAATATTAGCCAGGACTGATCCTGCTTAGTTTCCCAGCCTAAACAAAACACTAGGTGATATTATTTTATTTTGTTAATGTTTCAAATGCTTTGGAAGATGTTTTATTCACTCCCTTGTTTTATTATACAAACCATCGAGTGCATCAGAAGATGACCATGTCTATACTTAACCCTAACATGTATTTAATGAGAAGAACAAACCTCTTTTACAATTGGTTAATATCTGTTTGGATCCTTCTGGTGAACTCTGTCCTAAACTGAGATATTTGAAGTTGTACCATACATTTGCCGTTCTTTCTTTTTACCCACTGAGGTGGTTGGGCTTTCTTCTCATCTGGTTATGCAAACAAATGTCCCGCTACGACTCTAAGAAATATATACTGTGGGTGTTTACATTATGCAATCTAATATGTTCATGAAAACAGCACTAAATAAGTGGGTCTCGCTTTTGAGAAGGCAAGCAAGCACAAAAACATCATCTAGAACCGTGGTTTTCAACCTGTGACCTGCAGATTCCTGGGGGGTTGCGATGTCATCACAGGGGGTCCACGAAGACTTGAAGAAATGTTTTGATTTAAAGATCGAGTTAAGTCTTGGGAGTCCGTAGCCACAAACAGTATTTCAAGGGTGTCCACGGTGAAGAATAGGTTGAGAACCACTGATCTAGAAAGTAAAAGAGAGAAAGCAGATAAATAGTTATATATTTTAAATATGGTTCGGGAGGAAAACATTGCATGCATTTCAACTTTGCACCATTGTTGTCTCTGGAAAAAAAGGAGATATATATATATATATATATATTCAATGTTTCCAGAAGTTTTTACATTTCATGCACACAAGCCTGATTTCATTGGTAAATTAAAAACAAAACTAGTTTTAGGTGAGGTACTGCTGGTTACTTCTCCTAGTACTTGGTGCCAGGGGTGGGTTCTAACTTACCTCGCTGCTGGTTCGCTTCCTCCGCGCTGCGTGGCCACGCTTCGCATGCGCGCGCATGCACAGTGCCAAAAAATTTTAAAAATTCCAAAAAAACGGATCCGTGACGTCACCGTGACGTCACCTGCGGGTCGCTACCAGTTCGGGCGAACTGGTCCAAACCGGGAGGAACCCACCTCTGCTTGGTGCTCAATTATTCTAGATATGCTCAGACACAACCTCCATCAGCTTCACATTCATACAGCAAAGAGTCTACATCGGGAAGATTCATACAGCACTAGTTTGCTTCTTGAAGAATGACTCCAATTTTTTATTTTTTTTTACACTCCAGGGAGATACTTTTGCTTAATACAGGTAACTTATTTTTTGATCTCACCCTAATGACATGACCCTTTTTCTTCTCATGATCATGGCTCCTGATGCTCACAGTCTCGTTACAGATTTCCTGGAGCCTCAAGCACCTAGGGTGGAACTCCTGCAGTCAGTAGATCGGGAGAAGGACACCGTGGTGTTGAAATGCATGGCAATTAATTACAGGCCCCCAAGTGTCACCATCACATGGGTGGGTGGCCCACGAAATAAGAAGGAGGTCATTGTGGACCAGAGGATGGCAGATGGAACCTACTGGGCCAGCAGCCAACTCACCATCCCTCTCTCCCAATGGCAAGAAATGGACAGCAAGACTTGTGAGGTGGTACACAAACCAACGAATACAACAAAAGTCCAGAAGATTTCCAGAAAAGGTGAACTAGAGCAGCAAAGCTAGAATGTCTGAAGTCCATCTTTTAATCAGACACTTCATGCTCCAATCTTTTCCTTCCCACTTACTGGATGTAAACTGAGGTTTCCTTCTGAACACTATGTGCCTGGATTACCCTACTTCTTCTCCTCTTCCTCCTTCTCCTCCTCCTCCTCTTCCTCCTCCTCCTCCTTCTCTTCTTCTTCCTCTTCCCCCTCCTCCTCCTCCTCTTCTTCTTCCTCCTCCCCCTCCTCCTCCTCTTCCTCCTCTTCCTCCTCCTCTTCCTCCTCTTCCGCCTCGTCCTCCTCCTCCTCCTTCTCCTCTTCCTCCTCCTCTTCCTCCTCCTCTTCCTCTTCCTCCTCCTCTTCCTCCTCCTCCTCCCCCTCTTCCTCCTCTTCCTCCTCCTCCACCTCTTCTTCTTATTATTCCTCCTCTCCCTCCTCCCCCTCCTCCCCCTCTTCCTCCTCCTCCTCTTCCTCCTCTTCCTCCTCCTCCTCTTTTACTTCTTTAGGTGTTGAGAGAGATACAAAGTTGTGCCTCCTGCTCTTTTGGTGGCCTCAAAAATTGTTATTTAAGATCCTGGGTCACCCTGAAATGGCCTGGCTTGACAGGCCCAACAAACTGGCAATGGCTAATTTATTGTTCTACAAATTATAACAAGATTATAATGAATGTACTGCACTCTTAAAAAAATTAAAGAAGATAATAAGGCAGGATAATTAATTTTGGAACAACCACAATACTGTATGGACCATGAAAGGTTCAGGGGGGAAATTTAAAGCCACCAATGGCCTTTCTAAATTCTCTGCCACATTTCTGGGCAAACAAATTCAGTAGAGGTCTATGGAGATTCTCAGTCATCCAGGTCATGGTTGTCTCAAAGGTGCTTTTTCAAGAGGCAACTGGACTTTCTGTTTTTTCTTTGAAGATGTTTTGCTTCTCATCCAAGAAGCTTCTTCAGCTCTGACCAGATTGTGGGGAATAGAAGGATTCATATAGTCCATCTGTCAGGGTTCCAAGTAACACCCCCAATGAAAGAAGACTCCGAGGCTAGGCATTCCTCAAAGTTCCACTTTATTAGAGATGTCATATTGGCACATCTGGGAAAACCCGAATCTGAAAGCTTCCAGGTTTTTCCCACCCAAAAGGAAGTCTATGTCCCTGCCCCAGCACCCACATGTCCCTCACATGGCCCAATCCATGCACCGTCCCAACTGGAGATGCTTCCCAGTCACACCCCTCCAGGTGCAGGGCAGAGCGACCTTGACTCTCGGAGAAAGGAATGTTATTATGACTACATATCTCCCCAGCTCCCTACAATCTCCCCTCCCAGTTTCCCACAGCACTAAATGTGGCAGGCCTGAAGATCCAACGCCCAAGATGGCTTCCAGGCCTGACACCATCTGCGTTTAAAAGACAGAGGCCCCTCTTTTGAAGACAGCAAAGTCCACATTTTGGACAGAGAGGACCGCTGGTTTGAAGGAGGGGTCAAAGAGGCCATCTAGGTCCAAATTGAACAGCCCTCTCTCAACAGAGGGGGAGGGATATGACATCATCTATCTCCGGTCTACAACACAGTCCTTTCATCAGTTGCAAGAAGGCTCCACACCCATTTGCACCAATGAATGGTGTGGGAGTAGGAATGGATTTCCAGAGGAAAAATTGCAGACTACAGGAACCAGGAGCACTACTCAAGTGACTCTGAAGACGCAGATAAACCTCCAAGTGCTTCAATGACCCTTTAAAAGGATGCAAATGACCAGATGTCTGCAAGGAATATAAATCCTCCCATTCCCCACCATCCAGTCAGAGCTGAAGAAGCTTCTTGGATGAGAAGCAAAACGTCTTCAAAGGATAATCAGAAAGTCCAGTTGCCTCTTGAAAAGAGCACCTTTGGGACGAGATTCAGTAGAAGACTTCTTCAGGGGATGGAGAAGTTCTCCAGAAGGTTTTTCATGAACGAGGCTCCTCTTATTAATGATAGCTAAACCTACTGGAAAAATATCCAAAGACAGTTCTTCCATGCAAGCAAGGAAAGTTGCAACATTCAGACACACTTCTCAGCCATTTCTGTAATTAAATAGGTGTGAGACCACCATACCCCACATAGGAGACGCTCCAAAATTCTTGTTTTTCTCAAGCAAACTTTCTTTCCTCTCGTGAAATGCGATGAAAGGCCAAGGATAGAAGAATCCATCTTCCTGTATGGTCAAGAAGCAAAGAGTTAGGCTTAGAACATTGGAGATAATGTCTATGGAGATTCTCAGTCATCCAGGTCATCGTTGTCCCAAAGGTGCTTTTTTTCAGGAGGTAACTGGACTTTCTTGTTTTTTTTTTCTTTTGAAGATATTTAGCACTAGCAATAGCACTTAGATTTATATACCGCTTCATAGTGCTTTTACAGCCCTCTCTAAGCGGTTTACAGAGTCAGCATATTGCCCCCAACAATCTGGGTCCTCATTTTACCCACCTCGGAAGGATGGAAGGCTGAGTCAACCATGAGCCTGGTGAGATTCGATCTGCCAAACTGCTGGCAGCCGGTGATCAGCAGAAGTAGCCTGCAGTACTGCACTCTAACCACTGCGCCACCACGGCTCTTTTCACCTCCCATCGCTTCCATTCAGGGATGGTTTTCACTTACCTTCCCTACCAGTTCGCAAATGTGAACACCCGCCTCCACGCATGCACACGGCCACCCATGCAGGCGATTTACTCACACACATGCGTTCCGCACAT
>QLTV01001689.1:188798-214526 GCA_003457575.1 Thermophis baileyi | reverse complement strand
ATCTTCAAAAGAAAAGACAAGAAAGTCCAGTTGCCTCCTGAAAAAAAAGACACCTTTGGGACATTGGAGATAATGGATAAACAGTGGATAAAAATAATAGCAAAACACTGAGATATAAGGGAAGGCTACGAGAGAGTTACACAACTTCATTACTTTGTACATTCTAAGAGAGAGAATTAGTTCATTCTCTCCTTGACTTTATTTTTTTTAGAACCCCCCCCCCCCCCCCCATACTCTTCATTTTCCTACAAAATAAACCAGAATAAAATTGACGCTTCTCTTTCTCTTTCTTTAGACTGGGTTATGCCCACGGCTCTCATGGTGACTCTGAATGTCCATCCACTCTGTCCAATTTTAGGAACCATCAGTAGTGTGACTTTAGTCTGTTCCATCTATAGCTACTCCCTAGAGAACATCCAAGTCACCTGGGAACCAGATGGGAAATTTCAAACGTCACCAAAGGATCGGTCAAACAGTGTCCAATTCTACACTAGCAGCAACTTCACAGTATCCCTACAGGAGTGGAACAAGCTAAAAGAATATACCTGCAAAATAACTCAAGCTGGAAGAAACCACACAGAGACAAGAACTATCAGCAAATGCAAAGGTGACTCACTCTCTCTCTCTCTCTCTCTCTCTCTCTCTCTCTCTCTCTCTCTCTCTCTCTCTCCTTTTTTACTTATTCTCTCTGTCCATTCATTCTTTGTCTCTTAACATAATTCTGTCTGGAACATAACTTCATGTTCTTTTTTGTTTTGTTTTCCTTCTTCCTTTGATTCTGCTTGAAAAAAAGAATCACGATAGCAGGAAATTACATTGGATTGATCATAGAATGTAATAATGATAACAACGCAGTTGGAAAGAAAAGCGTTTGACTATAGCTAGTCCTCGACTTACAGCCAATTGCTTAGCAACTGTTCAGGGTTACAACGGTCCTCCCCCAAACGCTACTTATGGGACCCATTTTCAAAGTTTTGACAGCGGCACAACCTCCCTGGTCACATGATCACAAATTTGGAGCACTTGGTTCATCTTTACTGCCATTTGTGGAGTCCTGTGGTCACGTGACTGCGATTTGGGACTCTTTTTTTTTTTTGCCAGTTTCTAGGCCATGGTGGCGCAGTGGTTAGAGTGCAGCACTGCAGGCTTCTTCTGCTGACTGCCGGCTGCCTGTAATTTGGCAGTTCAAATCTCACCAGGCTCAAGGTTGACTCAGTCTTCCATCCTTCCGAGGTGGGTAAAATGAGGACCCAAATTGTTGGGGGCAATATGCTGACTCTGTAAACTGCTTAGAGAGGGCTGTACAACACTGTAAAGTGGTATATAAGTCTAAGTCAGTGGTTCTCAACCTTTTTTTGGCCATGCTCCACCTAAGCATATCTATGAGTTCTTTTACCCTCTGCGCATGCGCAAAGCATTCTGTGCATGCACAGAGGGTAAAAGAACTCAAATGGCGGCGTCCGGGCGGGTGGGCGAAGTCTCCCGCTTCCGTGGCTACCAGCTGTCTGGCGACCCACAGGCACGGCCGAACTGGGAACATTTCCAAGATGGCGGGCTAGTGCGTGCGGTGACCCCTGTGAAAAGGTCGTTCGACCCCCAAAGGGGTCGCGACCCACAGGTTGAGAACCACTGGTCTAAGTGCTATTGCTATCGACTTCCAGTTTTCTACCAAAAATCTCCCGTTGGGGAAAAATGTATTTGTTCAATGGCTATAACACTTACAGAACAACCTCTCCAAAAGCAGCCAGAAAATCAGGTTGGTCACATGATGCTTTGACTTTCGACAGCAAAGATTTAGGATCATAATTATGGGCTCAATTAAATTGTAAGTCAAAGACTTCCTGTATCGAGTGAAATGTTCTAATTTGTTGCCGATTCTTCTTGCTTTCCTCAACTCTAGTTCAATAGCAATAGCACTTAGACTTATATACCGCTTTACAGTGCTTTACAGCCCTCTCTAAGCGGTTCACAGAGTCAGCATATTGCCCCCAACAATCTGGGTCCTCATTTTATCCACCTTGGAAGGATGGAAGGCTGAGTCAACCTTGAGCCGGTGAGATTTGAACCGCCGAACTGCAACTAGCAGTCAGCTGAAGTAGCCTGCAGTGCTGCACTCTAACCACTGCGCCACCTCGGCTCTTATAAATCAAATCGAGTTTATTACAGTCAAAGACCAGAGACCAGAACAAATAAAAACACTCACGGAATATCCGGTTAAAAATTCTAGAATAAAGTAATAAATAACAGATAAAATCTATATTAAAATCACAATTTGGCATCCAATCTGTCAGTTACACATGGCCTAATTAATACTATAATATCAATTCTTACACAGTGGGCTCCAGTTCAATACTTCCTACAGGTAGTCTTCGACTTACGGCCACAATTCAGCCCTAAATTTTTGTTGCTAAGTGAGTTAACTGAGTTTTTCCCTATTTTACGACTTTCCTTGCCACATTTGTTAAGGGCACCGCTGCAGTTGTAAAATTAATAACAGGGTTGTTAAGTGAATCTGGCTCCTCCATTGTCTTTGCTTCTAAGAAGGTTGTAAAAGGGGATCACATGACCCAGGGACACTGCAACCGTTATGAATTATCTGAATTTTGATCATGTGACAAAAGGTGATGCTGTAATGGTCGTGTGAAAAATGGTCATGTTCTGACCCAGCTCCCCAAACACGACAAACCCTCTGTATTTAAATCAATGATTCCTTTATTAGGAGCGCCAGCAGCCCCGGCAAAAAGTTTCTCTCTTAACGCAGGTTAACAAGTCTGTCCGGCAGGGAGATGAATAGTTGTCTGCCACATCTATTCATCTCCGCCCCCTACCTTTTATCCCCAGAGCTAGGGTGTGGTTTTGCTAGCAGTGGTGGCTCTTCTGTCCCAAGGACCGGCCCATAGATTTCCTCTCTCCTCTCCTCTGCCTTCTGCGCATCCACGCGTCAGGCACTGGACCCAGCTGTTCCTCCTCTTCCTCATCAGCCACCTCCAGACCGGGGGCTGTTGACTCTCCATCTGAGGGCTGATAGATGGCCCAGGCTCCGCCTCTGTCTCGCTCTCTCTCTGACAGCTCCATTTCCTCTTCCCCCTTGGAGCTCTCAGGTTGCCCTGATGCTGACCCTGACTCCCACGCCTCCTCCACCTCCTCTGATTCGGCTGCTGCAGGGGCCAGCGGCCGACAGGCCACAACAAGTCATAAGTCACTTTTTTCAGTGCTGTTGTAACTTCAAATGGTCGCTAAATGAACTGTTGTAAGCCAAGGATTGCCTCTATAGTGTTTTGTTTCTCCATATGTTTTTTGGCTATTTTATTCTGCCCATCATAAAATGTTTGTCATTTGCACTCTTGCAGCCTGTAAGAACAGTATACCACCTCCCACAATTTATCTACTCAAACCACCCCTTGAGAGACTCTTCACTCAAAACAGAGCTATCTTCTCTTGCCTTGTGGTGGGCTATGAACTGGAGAATGTCATACTCACCTGGACAATGGACAGACTTAACCTCACCACGAATGCCACCACGGAAAAAATCAAGAGACACCCAAATCGGACCCAAAGTTTCCAAAGCCAACTTAACCTCACCAGACAGAACTGGGATGCTGGAAAGAAAATCAAATGCATCATTTCTCATGTCTGCTCACTTTTCCCCGAGGTGAAGCAGAGCATCCAAAAAAGCACAGGTGAGAGAAGGTTCAACAAGACCCCAAAACTCAGGATAAAATATTTGGCTTGCCCGAATGTGGTGGCAGGGGTGTCAAACTCAAGGCCCGTGGACCGGATCCAGTCCATGATGTGGTCGGATCTGGCCCGCAGGGCCATCCTGGTCTACCCAATGCGAAGAGGAAATATTGGGCCAGCGTGGCTTCGGCCTGGTCTACCCAATGCGAAGAGGAAGGATCGGGCCAGTCTGGCTTTGGCCCGGTCTACCCAATGTGAAGAGGAAACATGCCAGTTTGGAGAGTGGCATCAAACTAACCACGCCCAACCTGTTGGCCACACCCACCCAGTCGGCCATGCCCACCCGGCCCCCCGAAGTTAACCACAGCCCTGATAGCAATAGCACTTAGACTTATATACTGCTTTACAGTGCTTTACAGCCCTCTCTAAGCGGTTTACAGAGTCAGCATATTGCCCCCAACAATCTGGGTCCTCATTTTACCGACCTCAGAAGGATGGAAGGCTGAGTCAACCTTGAGCCTGGTGAGATTCGAACTGCCAAATTGCAAGCAGCCGGCAGTCAGCAGAAGCAGCCTGCAATACTGCATTCTAACCACTGTGCCACCGCGGCTGCATTGATGCAGCCCTCAATGAAATTGAGTTTGACACCCCTGGTCTATGGAGATTCTCAGACATCCAGGTTATCCCAAATGTGCTTTTTTTATCTTTTTCAAAAGGCAACTGGACTTCCTTTGTTGTTCCTTGAAGACGTTTCGCTTCTCATCCAAGAAGCTTTTTCAGTTCTGACTGAATGGTGGAGAATGGAAGGATTTATATTCCTTGCAAATGGGAATATATTCTTATTCCCATTTGCACTATTCAGGACACAGATAAACCTCCAAGTGGCCTCAATGACTCTCAGAAAGAGTACTAATGACCAGATGACTGCAAGGAATACAAAATCCTTCCGTTCTCCACCATTCAGTCAGAACTGAAGAAGATTCTCGGATGAAAAGCGAAACGTCTTCAAGGAAAAACAAAGAAAGTCCAGTTGCCTTTTGAAAAAGCACCTTTGGGATTTGGCTTGCCCCTGAAAATTGTGGAGGGAGAGAAAATAATTATCTTGACCAATTATCAGTGAAATTATCTCCATACCTTTGGTTTCATATGCGTCAGAAAATGGGTGGCCCTAATAAAAACATTCAAATCATGAAAATTAAATACTGTATCACGAATGCACCATCCTTACCATATCATCCATGAGATTTACTATTTATTCCAACCTTCCCTTTTCTTTCACTTTTTTTAAAAGAAAATCACCCTTTTAAAAAAAAAATCATCCATATTTCTATCTCTATCTTTATTTTGTATAGATCCCAGCCACATTAAAGTACCATCTCTCTCCTTGGTCCTTCCACCACTCTCGCAACTGACACAACCTACCTCCCAAGCTGTTGCTTGGTTGGCTTGTGTGATCAATGGATTCTTCCCATCTGAGATACTCGTCAAATGGAAGAAGAACAACAGAAGTCTCGATGCCTCTGAGTATATCATAGGCCCATCCATACTTGAAACTGGGAAGTCCACTTTTTCTACTCAGAGCATCCTGAAAATCCCAGCATCTGAATGGGAAAATAGAGCCATGTATACCTGCCTAGTGGGACACGAATCCCTAACTATCATGAAGAGCATCAGTAAATATTTGTATGGTAAGTCTTGGTGCTGGAAAATTCTTGATCAGCCAAGAATGGAACCAAGGTTTTATTCTGCTCAGTGCAAATTACTATGTGAATCATAGATGGTAGTGAAGAAACGTGAAGAATCTGCACTTCTTCACCCCAAATAAAATGCATGAAAACTCAATGTTGACAACTCTTAAGAAGCTACTGAATGTCCTCTATTAAACATTTCAAGGTAACCAGAGGTGGTATTCAGCCGGTTCGGACTGGTTCGAGCGAACCGGTAGTAGCGACCTGCAGATGGGCCCGCCCACCCGCCGCTGCACTATGCCGTCCTATTTTCAAGCCGCGTGCATGTGTGCAAGCCACGCGCAAGAACAAAGTGAATGCGCAGAAGGTGCGCATGTACATTTTCGGTGCTGGGCGAACCAGTAGAGAAATTATGTGAACCCCACCTCTGAAGGTGACCCTGTTGGTAAGATGGGTCCATCAGTGGTGTTTGGGCAGAGATGGCTGTTTACATATTGCACTCTTCTCTTGATGACCAACACATCCACAAATGTGGATGAAACTTCCATCAGTTATTTGAAATCGCTCAATTTCATGGCCAAGCTCCTACCAAATAAAAACTGGGTGTCCAACATTGCTGATCTATCTAGATTATTACTATTTAGCCCATATATATATATATATTAAACTCGCGCGGCCTTGATTATGTGAATGCATTGCGCAACCCCAAAATCAACCATTTCTTTTTCAGATTTCCTGAAACCCACTCCTCCACGGGTGATGGCATTCCACACCTTTGAGGACAAGGGCTATCCAAAACTTGTCTGCTTGGCTGCCAGCTTCTACCCCAAAACTATAGACATTCAGTGGAGCACCGAAGGAGAGAAACTCCATTCCATTCCAAACTGCTCGCCTCCGGTGCCCCTCCCTGATGGGACGTTCCAGAAGGACTGCAGTTTGACCATCAGTGGAGAAGACTGGCACAATCCACAAACGTACACATGCAACGTGAACCACCGTGCAACCAACTTTTTGATTAAGAAAGACGTGCATTCTTCCGGTAAGTTGTACTTTGCACGCTTAAATTGCAAACAAAAGAAACAGTGGGTCTGATATATTTGCAAAGTGTTTTTACTGATGAGTGAACAGCCACATTTCTTGAGCCTCATTATGCTCCACTTGACATTCCAAATCAGTGGCCTTGACTTTTAGTCTGCCAAGTCCCGCATGCCAATGATTGCTTCATTGTTCATATGTTTCCTAACAGAAATGTTATGCTTTTAGTGATTTGCATAGCCAAAATATATTAAGGGTACGGGGTCTAGGACAACTCATCATGGCCAACTTGCCATGGCCAATTGGCCATGGCCAAATGATCGTGGGACAATTCACCACAGTCAACTCGCCTCAAGACAACTCACCATAGGACAACTCAGCACTGTATTAATCATTTCATTCAGTTGCTTTTCTTATTGGTGACCACGTTTTTTTCAAAATTATTGTAACTCCTGTGTTTCTAAATTGACTTTCTTTATTTTATTATTATTGGCAGACAGTTCCATTGAAATTAATTTACATTTTGCATTTGTTGAATTGTCCTGCACAGAGTTGGCCATGGTGTGTTGACTGTGGCAAGTTGGCCATGGCCATTCCATATAAGGGTACCATGATGCTGATGGCTCTGGATATTGAGTTGATATTGACTGACATCAAAGGGGGGGGGAAGCAGCTGATTGGTTGAGAGAGATGAATAGTTTTTAGAATATCATGTCTGATCTGCATTTTAGCTCATAGTAAATAATTGCTTCTATTAGATGGAAAGTTAATCTATTAGCTTTGAGGAAGAAAGGGTTGGATGTAGTCAAACCATTTTCCAAGGTTGCTTCCATACATCCTTCATCTTGCCTGTCTCCAAGTAGAAGGACCTGTATTTTTGGAAACAGAACGAAGTTGTTTGTTCCTTCTTCTTCATCAGCTCTAGCATCCAGAGGTTAGATTAATTTTATTTAGATTTCCCAGGCTAATCACAAGAAGGAGAAGCTGGTTTTGAAGTAGTCATTCCAATATATGGAATGGTGAGGTAGGAACCAGAAAGTCCCCGTCAAATTAATTCATGCAACATTGCTTTTGAAGGAATGATGACATCTCTGAGCAATATGGAAGTGATTAAAATGCAATTGCCATCCTTCGAAGAGCTCTTCACAAACGGAAGTGCAGCTCTAACCTGCATGATGTCCCTCACGAATGCCAGTGCCAATGCAACCTTCAACTGGACCATGGATGGCAAAGCGGCCGACAATAATTCGGTGACGAATGAAGTCTTCCAAGAAACCAACTACACTTCTTTGATGTATGGCCAACTGGAGGTGAATCTGAGTGAATGGATCAACACCACCCAATTCACTTGTAGCATTCAGAGTGGCCTAGGAAAAACAGAGATGAAGCATTTTGACCGAAGGAATGGTAAGGACTCGTATAAAGAGCCGGCAAGCAAATGAGACAGAAGAAGGACTCTTTAAGTACAAGGAGATTGGGAAATACTTCAATTCAGCCTTATTCTGAATTGATCCTGGCAGTAGCTATCATCAGAGCAGAGTCTTATTTCTCAACAGCAGAATCGTGGCAATATTTATTTATTTATTTATTTATGGAAATTTATATTGCCGCCTCTTCGCACATGGCGACTCAAGGCGGCTTACAGAATATAAAACCCCGTATAAAAACAAGAACACTAATAAAAGAAGTCATATAATAAATTAATATACTTAAAATCACCCCCCACCCCTCCCCCGGCGACAGCACCTCACAAGAGCCATTTAATGGGCTCCATTCCCGCTCCGCGTTCCCCAGGCCCGCTGGCAGAACCAGGTCTTCAGCGCCTTCCGGAAGAGTGTCAGAGTGGGGGCCAGTCTAATTTCTGGGGGAATGATGTTCCAAAGAGAGAGGGAGTCACCACAGAGAAGGCCCTTCTTCTGGGTCCCACCAGATGTATCTCCCTAGGGGATGGGACCCGCAACATTCCTTGCCTCCCCACTCTGATGGGTCGGGTAGATGTGACCGGCAAGAGACGGTCCCTCAGATAACCTGGTCCTAAGCCATGAAGGGCTTTAAAGGTGACAACCAGCAATGTGACGGTCTTAATGGTATGTTCACAACAGAGCCAGTTTGGCCTAGTAACTGAAGTGCTGGCTTAGAAACCAGGAGACTGTGAGTTGTAGTCCTGCCTTAGACATGAAAGCAGGCTGGGTGACTTTGGGCCAATCACCAGGAAACAGTGAGTTCTAGTCACACCTTAGGCATCAAAGCTGGATGAGTGACTTTGGGCCAATCACCAGGAAACAGTGAGTTCTAGGCCCACCTTAGGCATGAAAACCAGCCTGGTGACTTTGAGCCAATCAGCAGGAATCTGTGAGTTTTAGTCCCACATTAGGTATGAAAGTTGGCTGGGTGATGTAGAGCTAGTGCCTCTCTCTCAGCCCAACCCACCTCACAGGGTTGTTGTCAGGAAAAGAGGAGCAAGAAGGAACATATGTATGTTTCCCAACTTAAGTTACTGATAAAGTAATAAAGGCAGGATTAAAAAATATATATATAATAAATAAATAATACTGATGGCCTTTAACTTAGGAATTCCGCCAGAATTCCAGAAGTCATAGCTTGACGAGTATGGCAGGAATGTTGAAGATTTCTTACCCATCGTCCTTCCATGAAAAATGAGTGGAGTGGTGGCCTGGTGGTGAAGACATTTGCCTCCCACTTGGGAGGTTGAGAGTTCAATCCTAGGTTGCGGCAGATATTTCTCTCCTAGGGTGCAAAGAAATAAAATATCTGCTGTGAACTCTGTGTGGCATCAGGAAGGGCATCCGGACAGTAAACGCTCAGCTCCATCCAGTTGCCCCAACTCTACCCTGAATTAAGGGATTACAGGGTCATAAAAAGGGAGTTTTATCCTTACATGAAAGAACCCTTCTCAATACAGCTAAGGGTACAATGATGATAGAGTCCAGCACATTTTGTTTTCCCAACCATGTTGTCTTGTCTTTGTTAACCCAGGGACTATGAGACCCCCCAACGTGGATCTCCAGCGTCAGTCGTCCAGCAAAGACTTCAATGTAACCCTACTGTGTATAGCGAAAGATTTCTATCCAGATGAAATCTTTCTGAAGTGGGAAGAAGAGAACCAAGGGATGTCCTTCAAGGGTTACGACGCCCACGGCATGAAGTGTGACCACGAGAAACAAACGTGCTCCTTGCTAAGCATGCTCGAAGTCCCCACAAGCAAATGGATGATGGGAGCCTCCTACAGATGCCTTGTAGCTCACGTCTCTTCTGAAAACATAATCACTAGAACAACTAATTTCTTAACTGGTAAAAACAACAACGCCAGCAACCACCCCGATTGTGGCGCTCTTGTTATAATGCACCCTTTATGTATCTTTCCATTTTACATTAAAACAATATGCACGAATTGGATGTTTCTCTCTTTCTTCTTCGATTGGCACCTTCTTTACACCAAAAAGAGCCACAATTTAGGCCAATGCAACACTCCAAAGATGCTATACGGGCAGTGAAGTTTTTCATGTGGCCGATATACTGTATTCCCACAGATATCCATTTGACATGCATTTGATGCTTTCCTCCCCCCCAAAAAAAACCAGAGTTTGTCATTTTTTTACTTATGTTTGAACATGACTTTTGACCCTAATCATTTCTTCTTGCTGGTTTTAAGACTGGTTCGATACTGAATTTTAGGCTCTGGGGGAATGAGGATTTTATAGTTCTTTCTCTAGGCATGATGCACTTTGATCTTGCTTTAAATCGGCTTTGATTATTTCATTCTTTTGGGGTGTCGTTTTTGTCACTCACCCTGAACCTTTGGTTCTTGGTAGTGTGAAATATCATAAACGCAGGTAGTCTTCCACTTACGACTGGTCACTTAGCAACTGTTTGAAGTTATGATGGACCCCACAAAAGCTACTTACGTCCCGATTCTGAAATTCCGATGGCTCCCCCCCCTCCATGTGGTCATGTGGATGCATTTGGGGTGCTCCATAACTGGCCCACATTTACAGATGTTTGCAGCATCCTGCTGTCACAATTTACAGCATTTTTGCCAGAAATCACCATTTACTTCTGGGTTTTCGGCAAAAAACAACAACCCCACAGTGAACAATGGATTCGCTTAACAACTGCCACACTTGCTTAAGGATGATGGTATTCGCTTAACAACAGCCACCAAAAAATAATTGTAAAATCAAGTTGGACAAATAATAACCCATCTTGCAACCATCATGGCTTACGACAGTAATTGCCAGGTTCCATAATGGACGTAAGTCGAGGATTACCCATGCAGGTGTTAAATAAATGATCAGATAGAAATTGATAGTGCCTGTTCTATTTTTATATTGGCTTTTCTTGCTTTGCTTTTTGGAGCCATCTTTCTAATTTGATTTTTTTTTTCACTCTGTTCTTCAGATTCCTGGGACTGTACCCTCATGGGAGCCGCTTTCTGTGACATCCGCAATGAAAGCGAAGATGAATACAGTGAGCTGGAAGAAGCCAATGGTGTCTGGAATAAAGTTTTCACCTTCATTGTTCTCTTTATTGTGGCCATATTTTACGGCGGCCTAGTCACTTTTATCAAGGTAAAAGGGAAATCAATTCAAAGCATAGAAATAGATTATTGCCATCTCTTTGTTTCTCAATTGCCCGTACAGTAAATGAGTACCTACCCATCACAGCACAGAATCATGGCAGAAGCAACAAAGATTATTAGGGGCAGGGGTGGGCTTCAAAAATGTTAGCAAGGGTTCTCTGCCTGGTTGCTGGGTGGGTGTGGCCATGGCCATGGTGGGCATGGCCTAGTTGGCCTCCTGCACCACGGCAGGGGGGGGGTTGCCCTCGCCGGGCTCCGGAGGCCCTCTGGAGGCTGGAAATGAGCCCATTTCTGGCCTTTCTGAACTTCCAGTAGGCCCATTTTTCGCCCTCCCCGAGCCTCCGCACGTGCCCTGCACTTACCTGCATCCAAAATGAGCCATGTGGGGACTCCTGGGAGGGGAGGGGAGAGGAGGGGCGGGGTGGGTGGGGCCAGCCAGGAGGGGGATTTGGGGGTTCTCCGAACTGCACAGAATCTTAGCTAGAGGTTCTCCTGAACCCCTGTGAACCCCCAGCAGCCCACCCCTGATTAGGGAGCTGGAGGCTAGAACATATGCAGGAATTGGGTATATCTAGCCTAGTGAAAAGAAGGACTAGCGATGACATTATAGCAGTATTCTAATATTTTTTTAACAGATTAACAGAGTTGGAAGGGACCTTGTAGGTCATCTAGCCCAATCCCCTCCTGCCCAAGCAGGAGACCTTACATCATTTCCGACAAATGGCAATCCAATCTCTTCCTGAAAGCCTCCAGTGATGAAGCTCCCACAACTTCTGAAGGCAACTTCTGTTCCATGGGTTGATTGTTCTGTCAGACAATTTCTCCTTATTTCTAGGTTGAATCTCTCCTTGATCAGTTTCCATCCATTATTCCTTGTCTGGCCTTCAGGTGCCTTGGAAAATAGCTTGACCCCTTCCTCTCTGTGGCAGCCCCTCAAATATTGGAACAGCTTCTCTTCACTAGACTAGCCATGCCCAGTTCCTGTAACCGTTCTTCATATGTTTTAGTCTCCGGTCCCCTAATCATCCTGGTTGCTCTTCTCTGCACTTTTTCTATAGTGTGGTGACCAAAATTGGATGCAGTATTCTAGATGTGGTCTTACCAAGACTTTATAGAGTGGTATTAGTACCTCATATTTAAGGGGCTGCCACAAAAAAGAGGGGGTCAACTTATTTTCCAAAGCACCAGAAGGCAACGCAAGAAGCAATGGATGTCACAAAGGTGCTTTTTTCCCCCATAGACATCTCCATAGACATTAAGCAATGGATGGAAACTAACCAACAAGAGACGCAACCTAGTAGAACTAAGGAGAAATTTCCTGACAGTGAGAACAATCCACCAGTGGAAAAGTTTGCCTTCAGCAGTTGTGGGTGCTCCGTCACTGGAGTCTTTGAAGAAGAGACTGGGCAACCATTGGTCCGAAATAATATAGGGCAGGGGTGTCAAACTTGATCCCGTTGTGGGCTGCATCACGACTTTGTTTGCCCTTGGGGGGCTGTGGTAGGCATGGCCTGGTCACCGCGACTGACTGCATGGGCGTGGCCAGGCCCGGGCCAGCAGGGTCCCTCGCCATCCCTGGGATGGCCCCGTGGGCCAACTCTGGAGCCTAGCACGGGATGGATTCGGAGTCTGAAAATACAATTTTCCCACCCTCTCCTTTACAGCTGAAGAAACTAGGGAGGGTGTGTTTGACATGTCTGATATAGGGTCCCCTGCTTGAGAAAGGGGTTGGACTAGAAGACCTCGAAGGTCCCTTCCAATTTTGATGATGTTCTGCTCTAACTATCTAACCCAGTTCCTCATCCTGGGTCCTCTTAGATGTTCCTCAACTGCAGTTTTCAGCAGCTCCTACCAGCAGAGCCAAGGGTGAAGGATACTGGGAGTTATAGTTCAACTGCCCACTGAGTGGGAAGGACTTGGTAGATAAGTCCAAAAATCCCTCAATCCCTATCCCTACAATTTGGATATTCAGAATGCTTCTGTATCAGCATTTACCAGTTTGCCTAGTAACTAATTATTCTCTGCTATCAAGGTAGTCCTTGACTTACGACCACAGTTGGGACCAGAATTTCCTCTGCTAAGTAAAGCAGGTGTTAAACAGAGGTGGGATTCTCATAATTTCCCTACCGGTTCGCCCAGCGTGCGTGCGCGCGCTCGCTTCGGTCACGCGTGCGGCCTTCCGCGCATGCGCTTTGCTCATGCGTGCAGCTTGCATACATGTGCGCGGCTTGAAAACATGGCTAAATAGGACGGCATAGCGCCGGGGTGGGTGGGCGGGCCCACCTGCAGGTTGCTACTACCACTTCACTCGAACCTATCCAAACCGGCTGAATACCACCTCTGGTGTTAAGTGAGTCTCAAGTGATTTTATGATCTTTTCAGCCCCAGTTATTAAACAAAACACTGCAGTTATTAAGTGAATCATGAAGCCGTTAAGCAAATTTGGCTTCTCCCATTGACTTTGGCTTGTTGGAAGCCAGCTGAGAAGGTCACCAATGGTGATCACATGACCCCAGGATGCTGCAACCATCATAAATATATGCTGGTTGCCAAGTGCCCCAATTCTGATCATCACATGACCGTGAGGATGCTATTATGGTTGAAAGTGCAAGAACCAGTTGTCAGTTTTTTTCAGGGCTGTTGTAACTTCAAACAGTCACTAAACAAACAGTTGTAAGTCAAGAACTACCTATATAACATTTGTTGTAAGTTCATGCAGGTAGTTAAGACATTAAAATGGTAATAAGCTAGGTATCCTAGAGCAAGGGTGTCAAGCTCGATTTCATTGAGGGCCGCATCAGGGTTGTGTTTGACCTCGGGGGCTGGGGGTGGGCGTGGCCCATGGTGTGCTTAGGTCTGGCTTGCGGGGTCACCCTGGAAATAGTCAAGGACCAGCCTGCGGTGCCTCTACATGGCCCTCCTGAGCTCCATTTTTGGCCGCGACGGCCTCCTGCATCCCTCCGCCAGCAAAAACGGAGACCGGGGGCACATGTGCCCCTCCTGGACTCAGTTTTTGGCTGCAATGGCCTCCTGCAGCCCTCTGCCAGTGAAAATAGAGCCCGGGAGGGTCACACGCAGCCTCCCCGAGCTCTGTGTTCACTGGTAGAGGGCTGAAGGATCGCGGCCAAAAACGGAGCTCAGGAGGGCCACGCAGAGGCACCACGGGCCGGTCCTTCGCTGCTTCCAGGGCGGCTCCGCAGGCCAGACCTAAGCACACCGCAGGCCGGATGTGGGCCACGGGCCCTGAGTTTGACACCCTTGTCCTAGAGACACACACCGGGTCAATTATTTAATATTGAGTAGTTGATTTAATCTTTTTTCTCTCTCTCTCTTCCCTCTTTCTCTTTTTCTTTCTCTTTTCACAGGTGAAATAGCCATCCCCCCTTTCCTATCAATGAAGTACACATCGAACGAGACTCCACCTTTTCCCCTCCATCATCCATGTCTCTTGCTCATCCTTCATGACCACTGTTCTGAGTTACATGTTTCGTGGAAAGTCACAGCAAAGCAGTAAATGTCGCAAAAATGATCCACTTCCATGTGAACCCGTCTCTGCTTCGGCAGCCCTAACAATAACAGGAAGAAACCAGTTGGTTTTCTACCTGGAAGAAAAAGACTCTAGGAAAGAAAGGAAGTTTAATATCTTTACCCAAACGTTCACAAATGCTAAGAAACTCATGAAGGGTGCACAAATACCAAATTGTTTACCTGTCTCCTTATGTCTAAAAGAGCAAAGAGAAATACTGTGCCCTTTCCAGAGATGGTATTCAGCCGGTTCAGACTGGTTCAGGCGAACCGGTAGTAGTGACCTGCGGGTGGGGGTGGGCTGCCCACCCACCCTGGCGCTATGCCGCCCTATTTAGGCACATTTTGAAGCTGCGCGCATGCGTGCAAGCCACGTGCATGAGCAAAGCGCATGCGTGGAAGGACGTGTGCACGCTCACATTTGCGAACCAGTAGGGAAAGTAAGTGAATACCACCTCTGGCCCTTTCCAAACCAAGCCACCTTTGGATCATGATTAATTTACTGGCATTGCACATTGCAATACTTGACGGACCCTCTGGTGTGCTAAAATCATTTTTCAAGAGTGACCCTGTTTTTATTTTTCAAGAAAAGAGGGCCAATGAAAACCTGTTCCCCCACCTCCAATACTGAACTTACCAACTTATTTGTCAATATCAATTTTGTTCTTCTCTTGATCAGCCCTCTAGTCTGGCTCCCAAGCTCTGTTTTCGGCTGCAATGGTCTCCTGCAACTTTCTGCCAGCAAAAACAGAACCCATGAGGGCCGCCCACGGCCCTCCCAAGCTCCGTTTTAGGCTGCAATGGCCTCCTGCAACCCTCTGCCAGTGAAAATGGAGCTCGCGAGGGCCGCCCCTGGGCCAGATCTGGCCCACAGGGCCACCCTGGAAATAGCAAAGGACTGGCCCACGGGAGGCCCACGCGAGCTCCATTTTCACTGGCAGAGGGTTGCAGGAGGCCGTCGCAGCCGAAAATGGAGCTCGGGAGGGCTGTGGGCAGCCCGCGCGAGCTCTATTTTTGCTGGCTGAAGGTTGCAGGACACCATTGCAGCCAAAAATGGAGCTCGGGAGCCCATTTTCGCTGGCAGAGCACTCGGGCCCCCACAGGTGCCCCTGACATGAGTGATGTTGAACTGGCCATGCCCACCCTGGCCCCGCCCACCCTGGCCCCCCAATGTCAAACACAACCCTGATGTGGCCCTCAATGAAATCGAATTTGACACCCCTGCTCTAGTGCTAAACAGCTAGTCACTATTTTCTTTAAAGTCAATTTAATTAACTACTTCATTTACTTCCAATTAGGCATTTAGGCCCAGAAGGTTTCTTAGTGCAACGTAAAAATAGCAAACTATTTTCTAGAGTGTCCAAAATCAACGGTTGTTTTGCTGAAAGTAGAGGTATCTACAAATGTACATTGTATGTTCATTGATTAAGGTTATGTATGGATATTATCATGATGTAGCATAAGTGAGCATTAATCTTTTTTTCAGTTTATGAAACTGAATAACACTGCCTTGGCAACTGCATTTATTTTACCCTATTAGCACTAAAGTTTGTCCTCCTCTGCTATATAAACTGCATTAAAACAAGTTTTTACTGCGTTTCATTATATTGTGCTACGTTTTATGCTGTGTACTGCACTATTCTTAAGACTGTTGCTTTTTTTTTTACTTCTATAGTTGCACTGAATCTGACTATATTATTTTTCTTGTTCCCCATCATATAATTTTCTCATTAAGTGGAAGTATTCTGTAAAACTTTTGCTGCTACATAAAGTTTCTTTTTCTACCTATATATTATTCTTTGTCTCTATCTTTTTTTAAAAGGGGGGGGGAGTTGGAAGGACTGCAGTAAGCATTGATTTTACATCCAGTGGGGGTTGACTCAAGTCATCACAATCAGAGATGGGTTGCTGCCAGTTTGGACTGGTTCTTTAGAACTGGTAGTGGAAATTTCCTGCCACTCGCCAAACCAGCAGCGATGACCGGCAGCCCACGCTCCCAAACTGGTCCTCCGGTTGCCGTGGATTGCCAAAAACCCCTCTGCGCATGCACAAAGGCTTCTGCGTATGTGCAGAGGGTCATTTCCGGTAAGGGACACGCGCGCAAAATGTGCACTTCCGTCGCGATGCAAACCGGCAGGGAAGGTAAGTAGAACCCACCCCTGATCACAATCAAATTTATGGCATTTGTTAATAAGAGCCAGTTGGGTTTAGTGATTAAGGCATCAGACAAAAAACTGGAAGACTGGGAGTTCTAGTCCCACTTTGGGCACAAAACTGGATGACCTTGAGCCAGTCACTTTCCCTTATCCCTAGGAAGGAGGCAATGGCAAACTACTGCCAATAAAATTGCAGGGACTTGTCTCCAAGAATCAGACGCGATTAAATAGAAGGAGGGGGAAAACTTATACATAAAAAGTCACAAATGTATGGCCTAAGTACCGACGGTGGAAATGTTTACAAGAAAAAGGAGAAATGAGTTTTAAAAACAAGATGGAAATCAATAACAAATGTTCCCAGGTACAGATGTTTTCAAGTTTGACTCTAGAGTTCTCGGAAATTAGAGAAGTTGTAAATTTCAGCATAGCTCTGTCCTAAATAGCAATAACACTTAGACTTATATACCGCTTCACTGTGCTTTACAGCTCTCTCTAAGCGGTTTACAGAGTCAGCATATTGCCCCCAACAATCTGGGTCCTCATTTTATCAACCTCAGAATAGTTTATTCAATTGTGCCTCATTGATTCAGCATATCCTTAATAGGTTTTATTTTGACCCCCCCAAAAAAAAAACCCCACCCCAGAGGATTAAGGGAAACCCATAACCCACCTTTCTTGAGAAATGGTGAGATTTCTCAACAAATATGCCTAATAGTGCAATCCTGAAAGCAAAGCAAATAAAATTGCTACAGCCATAAATCCAGTGCAATCAATAAAATGTAACCCAACCAACCATTTAGCATAGAATAACAGAGTTGGAAGGGACCTTGGAGGTCTTCTAGTCCAACCCCCTGCTTAGGCAGGAAACCCTATACCATTTCAGACAAATGGTTGTCCAATCTATTTTTTTTTAATTTTGTCAAGCATGTATAAGGTAACAGATATAAGTATAAACATGATTATGAGTACAGAAAATGGATACGAATAAGTGGGGGACGGTAGGACAGGAACGGTAGCAGAGGTGGGTTGCTGCCGGTTCGGACCGGCTCTATAAAACTGGTAGTGGGAATTTTCCCCCGCTTGCCGAACCGGCAGCGATGGCCGGCTGGACACACCCACGAACCGGCTCTCTCGGCGGCGCCATAGGTGGCGCCATCTTGTTTTTCGCTTCTGCTCATGCGCAGAAGCTGTTTTTCAGCACTGCGCATGCATGTGTGGTGCACCCATGTGGCACGCAACATGCACGTGCCCACGCAGAAACGGGAGGAAGCGAAGCAGCAGTGAGGTAAGTTAGAACACACCCCTGGATGGTAGGCACGTTGGTGCACTTATGCATGCCCCTTACAGACCTCTTAGGAATGGGGTGAGGTCAACAGTAGACAGTCTAAGGTTAAAGTTATGGGGGTTTGGGGAACAAACCACAGAGTCAGGTAGTGCATTCCAGGCATTGACCACTCTGTTGCTGAAGTCATATTTTCTGCAATCGAGTTTGGAGCGGTTTACCTTAAGTTTGTATCTATTGTGTGCTCGCGTATTGTATTGTGTGCTCATGTATTGAATCTCTTCTTAAAAACTTCCAGTGTTGGAGAATTTACAAATTCTGGATGTAATAATTTAAAAACATTTAATAATGTTCATATATAAGCTAAGGCACCTCTGCAGACATTCATTCTGTCCCATAACGGTAACCTTCTCATTGCATATCCTTATTACTTAGCCGTAAGGTTTTGTTACAGAAAAGGTGATTTTAGGGTTTCTTTTAGCTTTAGGTTCATCCTGTGGGGACATTTATCTGAGAGTAAAGTTCACTGAATATATAAAACTCTTGTGTTTCAGAATTGCAAAGTTCCCCACAGATAACCATGCGTTATATTGGATATTAGCATCTATTTCCAGGTGGCAAACCTTGGTTGGTTTCTAAAAGGCTAAAGACATTTTTAATCTTGCTAGTACATGGATATGAGACCTACTAGAAAATGTTATTGATGTTGAGACAAAAGATGTTGAGACGTTGGAAAAAGTGCAGAGAAGAGCAACTAAAAGGATCGAAGGCCTGGAGACTAAAACATATGAAGAACGGTTGCAGGATTTGGGTATGGCTAATCTAGAGAAAAGAAGGACCAGGGAAGACATGATAGCATCTTCCAATATTTGAAGGGCTGCCACAAAGAAGAGGGGGTCAACCTGTCCTCCAAAGCACCAGAGGGCAGGAGAAGAAGCAATGGATGGAAAATAATCAAGGAGAGAAGCAACCTGGAATTAAGGAAAAACTTCCTAATGGTGAGAACAATTAAGCAGTGGAACAGCTTGCCTTCAGAAGTTGTGGGTGCTTCATCACTGGAGGTTTTTAAGAAGAGACTGGACAGCCACCAGTCTCAAATCTTAAATTTCTTAAAATTAAGAAGACATTGCAGAAAACAACAATAGCCAATCATACATAAGAAACCACATAGATGGATTAATGCATTCACTGAGAAAGGAGCTTGACTTGAAGTTGTTTGTATCACAGGTTCAAGTTGGGGAAATTCAGATACCAATGCGGGAAATCAGGATTCCTGTTTAAAGACCATTGGTTGTTCTCTGTCCTCCTGATCAACTTTATTTTTCAAACTACAATATGCGTCATAAAAATAAGAACAATTCCATTGTTGGAAGATCACTCTTGGGTATCTTGAGCAGAACACTTATTTATTGTCTCCATTGTCTGTATTTCATGCCTGCTTGCTTTGGAATCCACATACAACAAAGAAAAGACCTATATGTTTATCAAGTGCTTAAACTGAGGATAATGGATGGACAGAATCTGGGCTCCATTTTCTTCTGGGAGAGGGAGAGGGAAGGAAAGGGAAAGGGAAGGGAAAGGGGAAAGGGGAAAGGGGAAAAGGGAAAGGGGAAAGGGGAAAGGAAAGGGGAAAGGAAAAAGGAAAGGAAAGGAAGATAGAAAAAGGAAAGGAAAGGAAGACAGAAGAAGGAAAGGAAAAGAAGATAGGAAAAGGAAAGGAAGATAGAAAAAGGAAAGGAAGATAGAAAAAGGAAAGGAAAGGAAGATAGAAGAAGGAAAGGAAAGATGGAAAAGGGAAAGGAAGAAAGGAAAAGGAAAGGAAAAGGAAAGGAAGATAGTAAAAGGAAAAAGGAAAAGGAAAAAGGAAAAAAGCAAAAAGCAAAAAAGAAAAAGGAAAAAAAAGAGAGAAAGAAAGAGAGAAAGAAAAAGGAAAGGAAAGGAAAGGAAAGGAAAGGAAAGGAAAGGAAAGGAAAGGAAAGGAAATTTCATCAGAGGATGGAAGAGATAGATCTGAAGTACAGTATGTACATCAGACTATTGTGCAGTATAAGAAGCTTGTTGAACCAGAAGCAAATCTTTTTCAAAGAAGAAAACAGGAAAGTCCAGTGATGTTTTGAAAAAAGCACCATTGGGACTACCATGACCTGGATTATTGAGAATCTCCATAGACATATGATACGGTAGGCATTCTGAGGCCCAAACTGCTATGAAATTTAATTCACTTCCTCCAGAAGTTGTGGAGTGCTCCGACACTGGAGGTTTTTAAGGAAATATTGGACAGCCATTTGTTCGGAATGATATAGGGTCTCCTCATCAAGCAGTGGGTTGGGCTTAAAAGATCTCCAAGGTCCCTTCCAACTCTGTTACTCTGTATTTGCCTCCATTATTATTTTACAAAGAGAGAGAAAAAGGGAGGAAGTTGCTATCGTAATAGGGACCTATCATTATGGAGCTGGTATGTTTGACCAAGAGGTTCTTCTATGGGAAATCCTGTTGATCCCTACAAAGTGCTACATAAAAATCTTTCCACCCTTTTGAGTCAGGCAGGGAATATCCTACATTAATATTTCTCAGTGTTGGTGGCTTTAAGATGTGTGGACTTCAACTCCCAGAATTCCCCAGTCAGCATAGCTGGCTGGGAAATTCTGGGAGTTGAAGTCCACACATCTTAAAGCTACCAAGAGTGAGAAACACTGTCCTACATGACATTTTTTTTAAACAGTTAATGCATTCTAGTTTGGTTTCTCCCCACCCCCACCCCACCCCACCAAACCTGGTGTTTTCACCTCTAGCTGAGTCAAATCGCAAACGGAAGTTAAGTTTCTATTCAAAGCATATCTGAGTTCTTCTTCTGAAGTTATGAATCTATCACTGTAAAACTTAGTCTCAAATTGGAAATTTCAGCTGCAGCTCTTGGTGTAAACAGGATACATCTGTTTTCGGGGTGACTTGCCGACAAAGAGTTAGGAGACCATAAACTGACGATGTCGGCCATTTTGTCATGAACAGCAAACATCAGGAAGAAATGGAGCGATCAGAGTTTTCACTGCGGCCACAATAAATTATCTCCTGGAAAAATAGCATGTCATAGAATTTTTTTGGGTGGTGGTGGTGGTGGTGGCAAGATGGAGACTATACAACCGTAAATTTAACAGCACCATGAGTCAGGTGGTACTTTTAAAAATATTTTAGCCCGTGAGAGAGAAAACACTTTATCCACTAATTTTTTTTAAAAAAAAATTCTACTATCATTTGATGATTCTGGTGGAATAAAATCCTATGGGGCCAGGATTGTTCATTTCTGACATTTAGAACAGCTATGTGGACATCCTTGTTATGTGGGATTGGATAACAATATAGAAATTTAGGTTTTGAACCTCTGGTTGTTTCTATTGACCACTTAGTGCAAAAAGGGAGCTAGTAAGCCTTTGTTTTAAAACAGGACCTCAAGATACAGAACAAAGTCGAAAGGCACACTGGGCCCTATCTAATAAAATGTGAGAAAAGTAAGGTAAGAAAAAATAAATGCACAACGTGCCTACCGTCCCTGTCCTAATGTCCCCATGTATTCGTAACCATCTCATGTACTCATAACCATGTTTATACATTTTATGTATTCACAATCATGTTTATACTTTTTCTGTAATCATATATACGCCTGACAAAATAAATAAATAAAATAGGCCAGTGATGGCAAACCTCTTTTTCCTCGGGTGCCGAAAGCGCACGTGTGTGCGCTATCGCACGTGTGCGTGTGCCCACATCCATAATTCAATTCCCTCTCCACGCCCCAACCCCCTGCGCATGCATGCGCGAACCCCGCATGTGCTGCCCTGCCCCCCCTGCGCATGCGTGCACGACCCCCCTGCTCCCTGACTTCCAGTGGGCCCGGTAGGCCAGTTTTTCACCCTCCCCAGGCTCCAGAGGCTTCCCTGGAGCCTGGGGAGGATGAAAACAGCCTCCCCTGCCCCCCCCAAGGCCCTCCAGAGGCCGAAAACACCCTCCCAGAGCCTCGACGCGAGCCAAAAATCTGCGCTGGAGCTGAGCTAGGGCAACAGCTCACGTGCCGGCAGATATGGCTCCACATGCCACCTGTGGCACGCGTGCCATAGGTTCGCCATCACGGAAATAGGCGATACCAGACTCAGTAGCAACTGTGAGAGGGATCTAGGAATCCTAACAGACAATCACTTGAATATGAGCCAGCCGTGTGCTGCAGCTGCCAAAAAAGCCAGTGCAATCCTAGGCTGCATTAACAGAGGGATAGAATCAAGATCATGCGAAGTGTTTAATACCACTTTATAATGCCTTAGTAAGGCCATACTTGAAATACTGCATGCAGTTTTGGTCATCATGATACAAAAAAGATGTTGAAGTTCTAGAAAGAGTGCAGAGAAGAGCAACAAAGATGATTAGGGGTCTGGGGCTAAAACATACAATGAAACTGCTGCAGGAACTGGGTATGTTTAGCCTATCGAATAGAAGGGCTGGGGTAGTATAGTCTTCCAATATTTGAGGGGCTGTTACAAAGAAGAGGGAGTCAACCTATTCTCCCAAGCAGGAGAAGTAACAGATGGAAACTTATCAAGGAGAGATCCAACTTTAGAACTAAGGAGAAATTTCTTGACAGTGAAAACAATTAACCAGTGGAAGGGCTTGCCTCCAGAAGCTGGAGGTGCTCCATCACTGGAGATTTTCAAGAAGAGATTGGACAGCCATTTGTCTGGAATGGTGTAGGACCATGATGGCAAACCTATGGCACGCGGAGCCATATCTGTTGCCCTAGCTCAGCTCCAGTGCGCATGCGCGTGCCGGACAGCTGATTTTCGGCTGGCCCTGCCCACGCCACCCCTCCCCTCCCAGGAGTCTCCACGTGGCCTGTTTTGGATGCCTGGTAAGTACAGGACTCGCGTGGAGGCTCTGGGAGGGCATTTTCGGCCTCTGGGGGGCAGGGGAGGCTGTTTTCTCCCTCCCCAGGCTCCAAGAAAGCCTCTGGAGCCTGGGGAGGGTGAAAAACAGGCCTACCGAGCCCACCAGAAGTCTGGAAATGGGCCATTTCCGGCCTCTGGAGGCTTCAGGGAGGCCTGCTAGGTCCAAAACGGGGGGCGGGGGGTCATGTGTGCATGCATGGGGGAGCACAGGGGGGTTGCGCACGCATGCATGGGGTGGGGCAGCATAGGGGGGTCACGCACGCATGCACAGGGGGTGGAGCACATGGGGGGCATTGAATTATGGGTATGGGCACGCACGCACGTGTGCGCCATCGCTCGCGCACGCATGCTTTCGGCACCCAAGGAAAAAAAGGTTCGCCATCACTGATGTAGGATCTCCTGCTTGAGTAGTGGGTTGGACTAGAAGGCTCACCAAGGTCCCTTCCAATTTGGGTATTCTGTATTCTATACTGTGTAGTCCAGATCAGAAGTTCCAACCCTGAGTACCAACACTACTGTAAAGTTACAGAGCCAGAATCTTGTAAGTCTGAAAGCACCTTTCCCCTCCCTTACATTTACTCTACCAAAACTAGGGAGGGTTTCTTCCAAGACATTTTCTATACCCCTGTCCCTCTTTTTCTCTAGGCTTCTGGTCTTCCTAATGTCTTCTAAGATATTCCTACATACCATTACACCTCAGCAGCTGGATAATAAATAGGGTTGTTGGTGTTTTGCAAACTAGCAGCCTGGGATCTGGGTGTTATGCTGAAATGATAGATTTATTGTCTTTAGTTAGTTTGCTTTACTTTATTGTCATTGCACCTCTTACAACGAAATTAAATGCCATTTTCAGTGTACATTATACATATAAAAAAAAAACATCCTTCACATTCTATACAATTGAAATTTTTAATGACAATTAATGACAGTACATGGTCTCCTTTTGTCCTGAACCACATTTCAATCACAAGGTTTCCATGCTTCTGTTGAATAATGATGGCAGCCCGTGTTAAGGTATTGGGAAAACAGAATAACAGAGTTGGAAGGGACCTTGGAGGTCTTCTAGTCCAACCCCCTGCTTAGGCAGGAAACCCCACTTCAGACAAATTGTTATCCAACATCTTCTTTAAAACTTCCAGTGTTGGAGCATTCACAACTTCTGGAGGCAAGTTGTTCCACTGCTTAATTGTACTAACTGTCAGGAAATTTCTCCTTAGTTCTAGGTCATATTATTAGTATTAAGTCATATGACTCACATAAGGCATTTTGAGGAAAGATTAAAGGAGCAAAGTGACATCATATCTGTCTTAACACTGTGATATAAACGATGCCATGATGTACATCACAACATTGTAGCTTCTATTGGATCTCCATGCCACTATATAAAGATACTGAATTTGAGGAGGTAAATGGCTTACATGAATAACAGAATTGAAAAAGACCTTGGAGGTCTTCTAGTCCAACCCCCTGCTTAGGCAGGAAACCCTACACCACTTCAGATAAATGGTTATCCAACATCTTCTTAAAAACTTCCAGTGTTGGAGCACTCACAACTTCTGGAAGCGAGTTGTTCCACTGATTAATTGTTCTAACTGTCAGGAAATTTCTCCCTAGTTCTAGGTTGCTTCTCTCCTTGATTAGTTTCTTGTCCTGCCTTCAGGTGCTTTGGAGAATAGGTTGACCCCCTCTTCTTTGTGGCAGCCCCTGAGATATTGGAACACTGCTATCATGTCACCATGAGTCCTTCTTTTCATTAAACTAGACATACCCAGTTCCAGCAACTGTTCTTTATATGTTTTAGCCTCCAGTCCCCTAATCATCTTTGTTGCTCTTCTCTGCACTCTTTCTAGAGTCTCAATCTCTTTTTTTACATCGTGGCAATCAAAACTAGATGCAGTATTCCAAGTGTGGTCTTAATGAACCAATTGTCAGAGTCCAAAACCCAAAGAAGACACATTGTGATTCTTCAAAGCAGATTTCTTTATTGTTCCTTACCTATAGACAGGACCTTGCCTAACTAAAGCATGCTACCCCCGCCATAAAGCATGTACTCTGGCAACTATTAGGGAGGTGCTCTCTTCACTTTCTTTTTCTCACACAAACTATCACAGGGGTGTCAAACTCAATTTCATTGAGGGCTGCATCAGGGTTGTGTTTGACCTGGGGGGCCGGGGAAGCATGGCCAGAGGGGGCGTGGCCAGGTCGCACAGCCTCCCCAAGCTCTGTTTTCACTGGCAGAGGGTTGCAGGACGCCGTTGCAGCCAAAAATGGAACCCGGGCTGGCTGTGCATGGCCTCCCCAAAGTCTGTTTTGCTGGCACAGGGCTGCAGGAGGCTGTCATGGCCGAAAAAGGAGCCCAGGAGGGCCCTCCCGAGCTCCATTTTCACTGGCAGAGGCACTGTGGGCTGGTCCTTCACTGTTTCCAGGACGGCCCCTTGGGCCAGATCTATTTATTTTATTTTTATTTGTTTGTTTGTCAAACATGTACAAGATAGCAGGTATAGGTATAAACATAAACATAATCAAAGTGAATACAGATAGACGAGGACAATAGGACAGTAGGACAGGGACAGTAGGCACGCTGGTGCGCTTATGCACGCCCCTTACAGACCTCTTAGGAATGGGGTGAGGTCGACAGTAGACAGTCTAAGGTTAAAGTTTTTTGGGTTTGGAGAAGAAACCACAGAGTCAGGTGGTGAATTCCAGGCATTGATCACTCTGTTGCTGAAGTCGTATTTTCTGCAGTCGAGTTTGGAGCGGTTTACATTAAGTTTGCATCTATTGTGTGCTCATGTATTGTTGTGGTTGAAGCTGAAGTAGTCATTGACAGGTA
>QLTV01001689.1:155497-165799 GCA_003457575.1 Thermophis baileyi | reverse complement strand
GGACTTTACTTTTCTCTACATTGAATTTCATTTTGTTAGATAGGGCCCAGCGCTCAAGTCTGTCAAGATCCGTCTGGATCTTGAACCTATCTTCTCGGGTGTTAGCTATTCCTGCCAGCTTAGTGTCACCTGCAAATTTGGTAAGTTCCCCTTCTATTCCCTCATCTAAGTCATTTATGAAGATACTAAAGAGTACTGGGCCTAAGACGAAGCCTTGTGGTACCCCACTGCTTACTTCTCTCCATGTGGACTTGGACCCATTAAGGACTACTCGTTGATTACAGTTTGCCAGCCAGTTGTGCTGAGGTTGTCTATCCCACTTTTCTCTAACTTACGAAGAAGTAGGTTATGGTCTACTTTGTTGAACGCCTTGCTGAATTCTAGGTATATTATGTCCACAGTGTTTCGTTGGTCTATTCGATGTGATTTTCCCTAGTTTCACCTGCTGCTTCCTATTTGTTAGAAAGCTTATAATCCATCTACAGGTGTGGTCAGACACAACTAGCTGAGTCAGTTTAGAGAGGAGCATTTCTGGAAGGATGGCATTGAATGCCGAGCTGAAGTCTACAGAAAGGACCCTTACATAGGTCTTTGGGGATTCAAGATGTTGTAAGATGTAGCGCGGTGCCATATTGACAGCATCCTCTGAGCATCTATTTGCATGGTAGGCAAGTTTCAAGGGGTCTAGCAGTAGATCCGTGATGGCTTTCAGGTGGGCCAGCACTAACCTTTCGAAGGTTTTCATAACTACAGATGTCACAACAACCTTTCTGTAATCATTCAACTCCTTGATGGAGGGTTTCTTGGAATGATAGTAGAGTATTTGAAGCAAGAAGGGACATAACACATCTCCAGTGATTTATTAAAGATAAAGATGGGGGCCAGTTGATCAGCACAGACAGCAAGAGGGAATTACCCTGTTTGGGCCTGGTGTTTTCCCAGCCTTTTGTCTGTGAAACAGATCTCACACATCTTTTTTTGTGACCACTAGAGGTGGGAGGAGCAGAGGGATAGAGTTGGGTGTAGAAGACTTGGCTGTTGTTGGTGTATCTGAGATGGAGAGGGTAGTGATAGTTGACAGTGGTCTCCTCTCAAACCTACAGTAGAACACATTCAGGTCATCTGCCAGTTGTCAATTCTCTTTAGCAGTGATATTTTTCAGGCTTTTCCGCACATTTGCTGGTTCATTTTGTTGAGAGCTGATTCCTCAGCTTTTTAGAGTTAGCTTCTCTTGGCTGCCCTGATCTCCCTTTTTTAATACATTCCTGGCCTGATTGTACAGCATTCTATCTCCTTTCTTGCAGGCTTCCTCTTTGGCACAGTGTAGATGTTTGAGGTTAGCTGTGAACCAAGGTGTTATTGTTACATATGTAGATGTGTAAAGTTTTGGTGGGCACACGGAAGTCCTCCCAAAAGCTAATGTACGATGCTATCGTGTCAGTGAGTTCATCCAAGTCCACTGAGGCGGCTTCAAAAAATTTCCAGTCTGTGCATTCAAGGCAGGCCTGTAGCATTAACTTTGCCTCTTCAGTCCAAAATTTCACTTTTTTTAATTGGTTTTATTATTTTAAGTCTTTGTCTGTAAACAGGTACAAGGTGAATCCTACAATGATCAGAGTGTCCCACAGCCAATCTTGGTAGAGAGCTATAGGCATCTTTTAATGTAGAGTAGTAGTGGTCTAAAATATTCTTGCATCTTGTGAGACAGTTGACATGCTGAATGTATCTTGGCAGCTCTTAGCTTAGGTTAACACTGTTAAAGTATCCTAATGCAATGAGTAGAGAGTCTGGATATCTCTTTTTCAGCTCACGGGATTTGGTCAGCTAAGTTTTGCAATGCCTTGTTTATACAAACTTGGGGTGGCATGTAGACCCCCAACTATGATAAATGAAGAAAACTCTCGAGGGGCATAATAGGGTATGCAGATAATGAATGGTGTCTCCAAGTCCACATCACAAAATTTATTTAGTTTAGTGTAGTGACATATTTACATCATCGGTTGTTAATATAAAAAGCATATACAGTAGTGGCCAAAATTGTGGAAACCTTTTTTTGGGGAAAGTGTATTTTTGAGGTTTGATGGCTAATAACACCACTTTTTTTTTTTTTGGATTTTCAAGATAAATCATATTCCACTGCTGGAATGGCCTGGGAATAGCCCAGACCTTAACCCAATTGAAAATCTATGGAGCCGACTAAAGAAACGTGTTAGTCAGAAGCGGCCCAGCAATAAAACCCAGTTAATGGAAGCAATCATTCCATCTTGGTTTCACATTATAACAGCTGCAGAAGTAAAAGACTTGGTTCACTCCATGGGAAGACGTTGTAAGGCCGTACTTCATGCTAAAGGTTACCCAACTAAGTATTAACTGACACGGTGATGACTTTTGTATATCTCGTTTTTTTCTACGTGTTTCACTTTTCTTCTTCATACTGTAACTGCTATTCTAATAGCAAATCCTTCATAAAAGTTATTGCCTTACATTCTTGATTAAATTATCTTTCCATTGATATATAATTTTATGGTACTACTACCCCAAAAAAAAAAAAGTGGTGTTATTAGCTAGTTTTAGAAAATACACTTTTCCCAAAAGGTTTCCACAATGTTGGCCACTACTGTACCTCCTCCCTTTTTTTTAACCTGATGTTTTTGCAATTCCTTCTGCCCTTTGAATCTGAAATCCTGAGATTGGCAGGCAGCTGTCATTAATCAAACCATTCAGCCATGTTTCAATGAAGCAGAGGGTTGCTGAGTTTGAAAAGTTTGAGTTGTTCCTATTTAAAAGGAGCAGTTCATCTATCTTATTTATGAGTGAGAGAAGATTAGTTAAATACAGTGAGGGGAGGGGAGATATTCTTACCCCGTGCTTCCCGGGTCTGTAAAATGCCCCTCCTTCTCCTTCTCTTGTTTCTCTTTTGCTTCTTTCTAAGTAAAGTGCTGAAAGAGATAACCGCTGTTCCCTCAGTCAGAATTTCCTCGTCCTTTGAAAAGAAGGGATAAATAGTGCCAGAAAGCTGCTTGTTATTTAAAGTCCACTGTCCTGGTATTCAAATTCTCATCTCTTGTGTGTGAAATTCACAAAGAGTCACCGGAAAATAATAGAAAACTTCAGAACTACTAGACAGCATTTCACCAAGGTTGCCATCTTTAATGGGATATAAACTCACTATCTTCGCTGTGGTTGTCTTTATCTTCCCCTACAGCTCCATCTACCCCTACAGCCCCAATGGTGTTCCCACTGTCTCCTTGTAACCAAGACATTACCACCGCTTCCCAAGTTTCCATCGGTTGTCTCGTCAAAGGCTACTTCCCTCAACCAGCCACAGTGCAATGGAATTCAGGCGCCATCACCAATGGAATCCACAACTTCCCTCCAGTTTTGTTTGCATCCAACCACTATACTCACAGCAGCTTGCTCACCATCCCCGTCAGCCAGTGGCAATCCAAGTCATTCCAGTGCAACGTCGACCATGCAGCCACCCACACCAGAATTAACAAAAAAATTGAGCGTGAGTCCAGTAAAGTTATTATCCTTTTCTCTTCTCAAGGGCAGTTGATTTGTCAAAGACGAGAACATCCAAATGTGAAGGTAAAGCGGTGGGAAACAATGACAATTGTGACGGTACAAGCAATCTTCGGCTTACAACCATTTAGTGACTATTCAAAATTATAACAGCCGTGGAAAAAGTGACTTATGAATGACCCATTTTTCATCATTTACAGTGGTTGCCACATCCTCGTGGTCCCATGATCAAAATTCATATTTCATGGCTCATATTTATGATGGTTGCAGTGTCCCAGGGTCATGTCTCATATTTTGTGACCTTCTGACAGGCAGAGTCAATGGGGAAGCCAGATTCACTTAACAACCATGTTACTAATTTAATAACTGTAGTAATTCACTTAACAACTGTGGCAAGAAAGGTTGTAAAATGGGGCAAAACTCACCTAACAAATGTCTTGCTCAGCAATGTAAATTGTGGGCTCAATTGTTGTTACAAGTTGAGGACTACCTGTAGTCTCCTCAAAAGGTACTTATCAGGGATGGTTTTCACTTACCTTCCCTACCAGTTCGCAAATGTGAGCGTGCACCATCTCTGCACATGCGCCCAGTCACCCGCGCATGCACTTCACTCTAACGCGAGCCTTCGGCACATGTGCCCGGCCTCAAAATAGAATAGAATAGAATATAATAGAATAGAATAGAATAGAATAGAATAGAATAGAATAGAATAGAATAGAATAGAATAGAATAGAATAGAATAGAATAGAATAGAATAGAATAGAATAGAATAGAATAGCATTTTTTATTGGCCAAGTGTGATTGGACACACAAGGAATTTGTCTTGGTGCATATGCTCTCAGTGTACATAAAAGAAAAGATAAGTTCGTCAAGAATCATAAGGTACTGTACAACACTTAATGATAGTCCGGGTACAAATAAGCAATCAAATCATAGTAGGAACCAGTCAATATAAATTGTAAGGATACAAGCAACAAAGTTACAGTCATACAGTCATTTGTGGGAGGAGATGGGTGATGGGAACGATGAGAAGATTAATAGTAGTGCAGACTTAGTAAATAGTTTGACAGTGTTGAGGGAATTATTTGTTTAGCAGAGTGATGGCGTTTGGAAAAAAACTGTTCTTGTGTCTAGTCTAGAAACGTGCACAAATAGCATAGAGCCGGGGTGGGTGGGCAGGGCCACCCACAATTTCCACTACCGGTTCTGGAGAACCGGACAGAACCAGCTGAATACCACCTCTGGTACTTATGAACCAATATCAGGAGGAAAGACAGGAGTAGCCATCACCTATTCGAAGGAATTAAGGCAAAAGTTGATAGATATAAACCAGGAAAACAAGGTTTGAGGGGGGGATTTAGAAGGCAAAGTGATGTTTGGGTTAAGAGGTCAAGGATTTTCCAAGCCATGGAATCTTTCAATCAGAAGACCCTCAAAAACATTCAGGGGAAAAAAGCTGAGAAGACCAATTGATGAAGGATAGGGGTTGTATTAGGCTACTATCCAAGGTGTAGTGACACTCCTTTCTGTTTCTCCACCCTGTTATACTAAATAATAGTTAAATGTGTCATCTAATTCCTTCTGCTTAGGCACTGAAACTCGTAGTCCTGTGGGCCCCGAGATCCATGTGTTCCATTCTTCATGCGGTTCCAGAGATGGGTCCATACAGCTGTGGTGCCAGATTTCAGGCTTCTACCCCAAACAGTTGGACATTGAATGGAAGGTGGGCAGCCGCTCTGGATTGCTGCATCCATACAATTATCCTCCTTGGCAGAATCCTGGCACGTATACTTTCAGTACCGCCAGCGTAGTCAACATCACCCAAGATGACTGGCTGAAAGGAAATAGTTATTACTGCGAAGTAACCCATGCAGCATCACAAACCAAGGTGAAAGGCAAAGCCAAGAAATGTGAAGGTAATCATGATGTTATGCAAATTCTGGTTTGTATATGTGAGAAAACCAAGGGGGAGGCTAGCTCACCTTTTCATAAGACCTTTGTAGAAATCCATAATATTTTCAATAAATCTTCATTCATTTAGGGCTTCTTCACCTGCTCAGACAACCATATTTAGGGAGAGGAAACCCAAACGAGCTTTTTTTCAAGAGGCAACTGGACTTTCTGGTTTTTTCTTTGAAGACGTTTTGCTTCTCATCCAAGAAGCTTCTTCAGCTCTTCTTCAGCTTCTTGGATGAGAAGGGAAACGTCTTCAAAGAAAAAACCAGAAAGTCCAGTTGCCTCTTTAAAAAAAAGCACCTTTGGGACAACCATGACCTGGATGACTAAGAATATTCATAGACCGGGAGGAGAAACTTTTTTTCTGGCTCAATTGGAGCCGGTGGTGGTACAGTGGTTAAAATGCAGTATTGCAGGCTAACTCACTGCTCACTGCCAGGAGTTTGATCTCCTGACTGGCTCAAGTTTAACTCAGCCTTCCATCCCTCTGAGGCCAATAAAATGAGAATCCAGATTGTTGAGGGCAATATGCTGACTCTGTAAATCGCTTAGAGAGGACCGTTAAAGCACTATGAAATATATATAAAAGCCAAATACCACTCACTCATCACGAAATCTCCAGAACTATAAAGCCTACAAACTTGAAACTTGGCACGTATGTTCCTCTTGGCTTCTAGGTGCTCGCTAAGAAAGGATTTTTCAAAATGACCATCAGATCATTAGTATTTCTTATACAGTATTATATTAACACACTCTGATGCGAAATAGTTAGACGTTCTACTCCCCCTCCCCACCTGAAAAGAACTCTGTTCAACTGCCAGTTGCCTTATATTAACACGCTCTGATGCTAAGGAGTTACACATTCTACATAAATTTTCAAGCTTTAAGTGTCAATGTATCAAGCCCGATCCATAACTACTCATTAATTTTCAAGTTTTAACTGTCAATTTATCAAGCCCGATCACATAGTTTCGTAGCGAAGCACAGGTATCCAGCTACTAGTTGTATATAAGTTTAAGTGCTATTGCTATTGACTTATATTTACTAAACTCAAAAGCAGCTCTGGTATAGATCAGATCAAGAGCCTGTTGGGTGGGGAAGAAACGAGAGTTGACTAGGAAACTGACATTAATTTTTTATCCTTAGGTGGAAGCGATTGTCCCTCTGGAGATATTAATGTATATATTCTGCCCCCAACACCAAGAGCCTTGTACATTGATAGAAATAGCAAGATCAGCTGTGTGGTGAACAATCTGCAAAATGAACAAGGGTTGAAAATTATCTGGTCTCGGGAGAAGGATGGACACCGGCATGCTGATCCAATTGAAATGATAGAAGAACCAAATGGTACCTACACTGCTGTCAGTCGCCTCAGCGTCTTCTCTCATGACTGGGAATCGGGAGAGGCTTTCACCTGTGTGGTGGAACATCCATCCTTTGTTACCCCTGTCACAAAGAAAATTTTCAAGACCCGAGGTAAGGAGGAATTTACATTGTTCTCCCTCATGGGGACTAACAGACTTGTTTTCATTTGTGCCGAGACGTCGTAGGACAATCTCTGTAACATATGGTGTGCGAGATGCAAGCCTGGAGACATGAAAAGGGGTGGCATTAACAATCCAGAATATTGGGTGGATAAGTACACCAGGGTAACAAACTTCACACTTGGCTTTGCACAGGGTGGGCCTCTAGTCATAGAATGGCCCGCAAACCATGGTTTTGTCGTATAAGTGAAGAGTGGCTAAAAGAATCATAGTCTAGCAAGAGATGTGAACCATTAATTGCTGCCACTAATTTGTCCTATATTTCATTGTTGTTTTTCTTTCCCCAAACTTTACCAAGGCAAGAGCACTGCACCCAAGGTCTATGTGTTCCCTCCTCACCGAGATGAGCTCAACCAAGGCACAACGGTGTCTCTTACTTGCATGGTAAATAATTATTACCCAGCTGAAGCTGATATCCAGTGGCTACAGAATCACAATCCCCTGCCAGAAGACAGTTATGCGACCACTCCAGCTTTGAAGAATAAGCATGATGATTCCTTCTTTCTCTACAGCAAACTTAATGTCCTCAGGTCTGATTGGGAAAACAATGCGTACACTTGTATGGTGGTCCATGAAGCCCTCCCCATGAAGTTCACCCAGAGGAACATCTCAAAAACCCAGGGTAAAAAATGAACCAGCTGCTCCATTTCAATCCATCCTAGATTTGTCTCTAGCACTGTAAGACCAAGCTGTTAATGATTTCCCTGCTCACCCATTTCACATCTGGATGAATAAAAGCAGACCATCTCAGAAATACCTCAGATTCTGTTCTTTTCTCCTTAGGGATGAGATCTAGAAGGGGATAATCTGTCTGGAAAAAGAAGAGTCAAGGCTTAAGGCTGGTTTATTGTATTGGTTGGTTGGTTGGTTGGTTGGTTGGTTGGTTGGTTGGTTGGTTGGTTGGTTGATGTGATTTCTACAGCCGCCCATCTCAGCAAATGAATCTGGGCGGGTCACTGTTTTGATAATCCAACAAAATGGAGTTCATCATGTTTCTGTATGAATCCCACAAAGGCCATTGGATTTAACTGGGTTAGGGGGAGGTACCCCAAATTAGCCTCATTGCAGCCCTGTGCTGTGAGAAAAGAATGGAATAGATGCATCTACTCCAACCTGGTGAGCTTCGGGGTTCAGTGGAGATTTGAACCCATCACGTTCAAGGACAATGATCCTTTACTGTCTGCTCCATATCCACTTTCCTCTATTCTTAAATGCCCTTCTCTGTAGGTTGTCCGTTTAGCCCAATAGCAAAGAGTCGAAGTAGCCAAAATACATATAATTGTAATTATTTACTGAAAAATGTCCCATCATCACAGATCCAGCTACGTTCCTTGGCCAACTTCCTCTTAGCCACAGTTTCTCCGTAGACCAATAAATTGGGGCAAAGTGACACTGTTCACTGCAGGTCTATAATCTACACCTAATTTCAATATCAAGGATTCATATCTATACAAACAAATCCAGAGAATGCTCAAGGCAGAATCTCAATAAGCTATTATAATATAAGGATGCTATGATCAACAGTAAAAAATAAATAAATAGAAGCATCACACTCATGGTCCAATAAGGGAGTGTTCCAAAGGACCAACTATGTCAGGGAATACTCTGAGTTTGCCAAATAATTGATACAACACCAAGTATAAAATCAAGGGAGAGAGGGAGGGAAGAAATGTTTAATTCAAATTACTAAACGCAGGAGGTTGAGTAATAAGGGGAAATAGATCAGGATGGGCATTCAACTCTCAAGATATCCACATTCAGAAATGCAAAGCTACATGGTAGAGAAACAATTGTTCTCCAGAAATACTTCCAAAACCTACTGATGATCAGGACAAATTAAAATAACAAAAAGCAATCACTTAAAACGTTCTATCAAAATTCACCGATGGGTTGTTCAAAATTCCATAGGATAGGATACAATCTGTATTAACACAAAAAGGAGACATTGCCTCAAAACTTTTGACATTTCATATGTCATTTCAAGACAGAATAACAGAGTTGGAAGGGATCTTGGAGGTCTTCTAGCCCAACCCCCTGCTCAAGCAGGAGACCCTATACCATTTCAGACAAATGCTCATCCAACCTCTTTTCAAAAGCCTGCAGTGATGGAGCACCCATAATCTCTACAGGCAAGCCATTCCACTGATTAATTGTTCTCACTGTCAGGAAATTTCTCCTTAGTTCTAGGTTTCTTCTCTCCTTGTTTAATTTCAACCATTGCTTCTTGTTTTGCCTTCTGGTGCTTTGGAAAATAGATTGTTCCCCCTCTTCTTTGTGGCAGCCCCTCAAATATTGGAACACTGCTAACATGTCTCCCCTAGTCCTTCTTTTCATTAAACTAGACATACCCAGTTCCTGCAACCATTCTTCATATGTTTTAGCCTCCAGTCCCCTAATCAATGCAGAGATGAGAAAGAGAGATTATCCAGCACCCATGAACAATACAACTGTAGAAATTAAATAGTAAGATCTCTTAGTTTGGACATCTATTTGCAAATTGAAATATTAATAATAACATTTCATCATATTGATCAACATCAGGACACATCTAATATTTTTCTGAGGGTTTTTTTTGTTTTTTGAATTTTCGCACTCTCTGATTCATCAAAATTTCTGGCAAGGAGTTCAATGAAATATGAACATATTCACTGAGAAAACTAATGTATAACAATGGACACTAAAAAAAACCATGACACTATATATCAGCCAAAAAAAGAAAAAAAAGAAACTTTATAGACACACATGCCAAGAAATTTGGCAATCTCCATCTGGTGAAGAATGCAGGCATAACATTTTGATCATGGAAGTTGATAACTGATGCCAAGCTAAGAATTGGAGAAGTCTCGCTTCAATGAAGCAGGTCCAGCTATATATATTTTTTTTTAAAGTATCACAAATGATAATTTGGTAAAAAACAATAGAAAGAAAGAAATAGACAATGCCGTTCCACACAAGCAGCTGAAAACACATATAAATATGCAGAGGTTTTTTCCTCCTCCAGAAAGAACAAAATAAATAAATGAGAAATAAAGAGTTTTAAAATACAGTGATAATATCACTCAATTTATAAAATTATCATACAAAATAAAGTAACTATAATGTATTAACGGTAAATAAATTAGTACATAAATTAGAATAGTAAAGTATAAAAAAAATAAAAGAACTTAATACGAAGGAAGGCCAATACCATCTAAAGAATGGAAGCTGTGATTTCACATTGTTGTGATAATAATAATAATAATAATAATAATAATAATAATAATAATAATAATAATAA
>QLTV01001689.1:141217-154994 GCA_003457575.1 Thermophis baileyi | reverse complement strand
TCTCAAGAAGATACTTGGTTGATACCTAGGACGCTGGCAGCAACCCATAGCAACCATCAGTGCCAGTCAATATTTGTGATACATTTTTAAATGTTCAGTTGACTGAATTTCATGTTTAAATAATAATGATGATGATGATGATAATAATAATAATAATAATAATAATAATAATAATAATAATAATAATAATAATAATAATAATAATAATAATAATAATAATAATAATAATAATAATAATTAATAATAATAATAATAGCAACACCACAGTGTTACCACAGTGCTGGAAAAAGGGGCTTATGAACGGTCCTCGACTGTCGCAGCATCCTTACAGTCACATGATCAAAATTTGGTTGCTTGGCAACAGGCATGTATTCATGATGGTGGCAGCATCCCAGGGTCATGTGACCCCCCTTTCACGACCTTCCCAGCTGACCAGCACACTCAATGGGTGGAGGATTTTCGTAACCACCGTGTGACTCCCTTACCTGCATCGATTCGCTTAACAGCCAGGGCAAAAAACGGTCATAAAATCAGTCAACAGCAGTTGCTCAGCAACAGAAATTCTGGTCTCATTTGTGGTCATAGAATGAGGATTCCTTATAAATATCACTAAGGAAAATAGTTACGACTCAAACTGAACTTACAAGACACCCACAGATCTTGTGATCGATTCTGACATTACAAAAAACGGAATCTAGACTAAATCATGACCCATGTAGCCTTATTGTGACATCGTTAAATTGACTACCGTATATCATGTCTTTTTAAATCCAGATTAAAATAAAAAAGGAATAGTACAGCATTCATAAGCAAGCATTGGTTTTAGTGACCAGTATAGACAAGTCAATATCTTTAAAGTGCGCGCATTAACTAGAACTGGGCTGTCAAACTTCCGGCCCATAGGCCAGATGCGTCACGTGCTGGCCACACCCACGCCTGGTTTAGCGAAGGGCGAAAAAGTCCTGATACCAGGGGTGGGTTCTAAGTTACCTCGCTGCCAGTTCACTTCCTCCCGTGCCGCGTGGGCACGCCTCGTGGGCGCGTGTGTGCTTCGCGTGCATGCACATGCACAGTGCAAAAAAAAATAAAAAAAATAAAAAAAGCTGAAAACAAGATGGTGACACATGTGCAGTGCCAGAAATTCAGCTTCTGCGCATGCGCAGAAGAAAAAAAAATTCAAAAAAAATTCAAAAAAAATATGGCGGCGCCCATGACTGAACCGGATCCATGACGTCATCGTGACATCACCAGCGGGTCGCTACCGGTTCAGGCGAACCGGTCCGAACCATGAGGAACCCACCTCTGCCCGATACGTTACGTGACGCCACCATGACACCATGAGTGTGACACCCTGAACTAGAACATGACAGAATCATTGGGGGGAAAATATAATCCATTGGGCCAAAGAGATTTTTTTTAAAAAAATATAAAAACCCATAATTCTGCGAACAGAATAACATTTAAAAATGCAATTCTATCCAGATGCCCCACAATTGTGGTTTGGGTGAACTTGTATGGTCTGATTTATCAAGATGACGTTTCCAGTGCTATGCAGAATGGCTTCGTCATCAGAAGTACAAGGTGGGGAAGAGAGAGAGAGAGTGGATAGATCAATGGAGATTTTATGTTGACGAACAATAGGGATGACATCTTTCTATTTTTCCTTTCACAGTGATAGTTGTGATTATGGAGAACGATTACAGCTTGGAGAAAGAGGAAGAACTGGAGCATTTGTGGACCATCCTTTTTATTTTCTTCATCCTCTTCCTCTTCAGTGTGTGTTATAGTGCCACAGTAACACTGGTCAAAGTAAGTGGGGAGGGAAGAGGATTTTCTCAATGAGTAGCGGGAAGAAAGGGGTTAACGTAGACCTTTCAGAAACAGACCGAGGCAAAATGGGAGGATCAGCCTTCCATGGTCAAGAGGACAATATTGTTTCTAGCCAATATTTAAGGTGAACACGTGCTATAAAGTTCAAGCTCTTTTTATGGCCTTCTCGATGTCGTTGAAGAAGCCGCACCATCAAAACAGAACACTAGACTAGAGAGGCCATTAGTCTGATTAATCTGTATAACCCTTATGTTCTTTGTGTTGTTTATTACAATACAGTGAGGGTGGAGTGTGTTTTTCATGCATGTATCCCTGCTTGTGCGTATAGTCAAGGCTATGGTTTTCCCAGTTGCAATGTATGGCTGTGCAAGTTGGACCATAAGAAAGGCTGAGTGCCAAAGAATTGAGGCCTTTGAACTATGGTGCTGGAGAAGACTCCTGCTAGTCCCTTGGACTGCAAGGTGATCAAACCGGTCGGTCCTAGAGGAGATCAACCCTGACTGCTCTTTAGAAGGCCAGATCCTGAAGATGAAACTCAAATACTTTGGCCACCTAATGAGAAGGAAGGACTCACTGGAGAAGAGCCTAATGCTGGGAAAGATTGAGGGCAAAAGAAGAAGGGGATGACAGAGAATGAGGTGGCTGGATGGAGTCACTGAAGCAGTCGGCGTGAGTTTAAATAGACTCCGGGGGATGATAGAGGACAGGAAGGCCTGGAGGAACATTGTCCATGGGCGATGGGTCGGACATGACTTTGCAACTAACAACAACATCCCTGCTTGTAAAAAATGGCATCCTGTCAACTATTCCTTTAAAATGGAAGACAGCAATGTTTTTCAGCAAGAGGGCTGCATTTGTCCTTCCCTAACCCTAACCCTAACCCCCATACCTTTTACCTTAAACTGTCTACTGTGGACCTTACACGTGTCTTAAGAGGTCCCTAAGGGGGCGTGCAAAAGCGCACCAGCGTGCCTACCGTCCCTGTCCTACTGTACCCATTTGTATGTACTCATTTTATGTGTTTATGGCTTTTTGCTTCTTTATATCCATTTATTTGTGCCATTTTTTTTCATGTGTCCTGTTTCCTTGCACTTGTTGACAAATAAATAAATAAATTAAATAAATAATAAATAAATAAATAAATAAATAAATAAATAAATAAATAAATAAACTTTGAAGCCATAATTTTTTTCTTCTCACTGCTTCCCGATAGGTAAAATTGTTTTTTTCTACAATGACACAACTGAAGAAGAAACCAACGTCCCCTAATTACAAGAACATAATCCAGTAGAAGACCAATGGGAAGATTTGCTTGGGTCTACAACTCCATCTTCAAAGTAAAGGACCTGGAGCCTCTCTCGGTCCTGGACTATCTGAGATCAATTGGTGGATCCACGCAGATGGAGAATGTTGCTGGAATCTGGAAGAAAAAACATATTCTTGTAGACCATGTGTCATCAAAATCAATTCCACCGAAGTAAACTTATGGACATGTATTAAATTGTTTCCTAAAGAACAGACAGGTCTCAGATCCAGATAGGCATGATATAAAATGGATGCCTACCAAAAGCCAACCTGGTTTAGCGTCTGAAGAATTCGTTCGAATGTCTTTGTTTTTCATCCTGCCGTTTCAGACATTCTGATCCACATTTGTTCTCCTTCGAGCATTATTCCTGCAAGCCAGTTTGCTGTACTGGTTTTTTTGTGTTTTTTTTGCATTCAAGTCAGAAGCACCTAGGGTTGCCCTGGGGATTCCCAGTTGAGATAACTTTCATGTCCCCCACAGGAGCTGGAGGGAGGACAGGAGCTCAACCCTTCCCCAGAGCCATTGTTAGGCTCTTGAACACAGGCTTGCTAACCTCCTGCCTCCTTGCCTAGCTCCTAGCTCCTTTAATGTCCCCGGCAGGAGCTGGAGTGAAGGTTGAGAGCTCAATCTCATCCAATGGCAGCTCTCGGGTCTCAAATGCGGGGTTGCTAACCTCCTGTCCAGTGTTCCAACCACTCGAGCCACCGTGTTCCTGGTGTAGTGGTTAAAGCATCATATTAGAAACCAGGAAACCATTAGTTCAAGTCCTGCTTTAGGAAAGAAGCCAGCTGGGTGAGCTTGGGCCAGCCACTTTCTTCCTGCCCTAGGAAGCAGGCAATGGCAAAGCACTTCTGAAAATGTTGTCAAGAAAAGCAGATATTTGTCCCTGTGGTTGCCAGGAGTCAAGACTGATTTGAGGGTACATGTGATGACCCGGGGCGTGGCACAAAGGCAACACAGCCAGAGAATAAGTAGTAGTCCCTTTATTAGCTCCAAACTTGCCCCCAACGTCCCTTTTACTCTTCGGTCTGGAGAAAAACTCTCCCACCAACCTGTAAGCCGAAAAACTTCCAACAATAAATCCAACAAGGCAAGATAAGGTAATTAATCCGGCAGGGCAAGCAAGATAAGGAGTTCCAGAATTAAAGTAGCATGGCAGTAAATCAAACCAGTTGGGAGGATGCCAGGAACTCAGATAAAGCAGTGAACACGAATATGAACTCAGCGTTTGTTCCCAACAACCGCCCCTCCCATTTGCCTCTCCTTTTAAACTCCATCTCCAGGTGTACCTTGTGAAGGGAATCGGGGCCTTTTCCTCCCTCATAAGCCACACAACCCACATTGCTCTCTTCTCCGTTATTCCCTGCGTGCCCTAGGATGAGGAGGGGGTGGGCCTTGGTCTTCATCAGAACCCCCTCTCCCTTGTTCCACCTCTCCCCTGCTCTGCCCAGCCTGACTTTGCCCTTCCCCAGTTTCCTCCACAGCCAATGGAGCCACTCTCTTGCTCTCTGTCAGCTGTTCCTCTTCCATTTCAGAATCAGACTCCGACAGGGGCATGACAGTACACACTCGCACTAGCACAATACAGAATTGTTCTAAAATATCTGAGCTCTCGGCCCCAATTGAATGTAGCAGAGTCATGAGTTCTGTGAACCTGTTTCAGAGAACCCACCATATAAACATGGAAACCTATAAACCTCATGTCTCCTTGCCTAGCTTTAAATATGCAATATGTTGCGTGATCCCCCCCCCCAACCTCTGTCCTCACACTTTTTAGACAAGAATGATCCTGAGAAAAATTATGCTGTTGTAATATAGATGGCTTACTTTGTTGTTGTTGTTGTTGTTGTTGTTGTTACTCTGCTAGAAAATAAATGCACAAATAAAAACAAATGTACACTCTTTACAAGTAGGGTTGTCTTACTCTTTCTCTTTCAGATGTTTGCAAACATTCATGCTGTTCAAACTTCGGAGTGGTGGGTTGCTTTTCTAAACTACCTCCTGAGACAGTCACTCCTCCCTCTCTCTCTCTTCACCTGAATTTTTACATCCAGACATGGTTAACTGAACCGATCCCAGTTAAATTGAAAGATACAAGCAACACGGTTATAGTAATAAGTGGGAAGCGATAGATACTAGTAAGGAAGAGAAGAATAATAGTAATACAGTCTTAGTAAATTATTTGACAGCGTTGTGGGAATTAGTTGTTAAGCAGAGTGATGGCATTCGGGGAAAAACTGTCCTTGTGTCTAGTTGTTCTGGTGTGCAGTGCCCTATAGCATCGTTTTGAGGGTAGGAGTTGAAACAATTTATGTCCAGGATGTGAGGGGTCTCTAGATATTTTCACAGCCCTCTTTTTCACTCGTGCAGTATACAGATCCTCAATGGAAGGCAGGTTGGTAGCCATTGTTTTTTCTGCAGTTCTAATTATCCGTTGAAGTCTGTGTTTGTCTTGTTTGGTTGCAGAGCCAAACCAGACAGTTATGGAGGTGCAGATGACAGACTTTAGATCTTGGGAATAAGATCTCAGTTCTAATCTTGGGAGTTATAGTTCGAAGAAGTTCAAGAAGAGTTATCTTGGGAGTTCTCATATCTCCTTGTCTTTTACATGGTACCAGGTGTGCTCAATTTTCAATTTTCAACTCAATTCATTATGGTCAAAGACCAGCACAAATAATAGGAGCTCACCCCATCACATGGCACTCAGGTCTCGAACTCAGATTGTCAGCATCTTTAACCACTGAGCTATCGTGCCCCTGTAACAAGGGGTACTTCATCAATAAGTAGCATCTGGCTGTAGGCCAAGAGGCCACCTGCTGATCGGAATTGCTTATCTTCTTTTATTAGCAGTGAATGTGCTGTTCAAGACCTTTTTTAAAAGCTAGTCTAAGGTGGTTTTGGAAATCCCTGTACAAATTTTGCAAGTTTGAGAAGAGCCGAGGTGGCGCAGTGGTTAGAGTGCAGCACTGCAGGCTACTTCAGCTGACTGCTAGCTGCAGTTCGGCAGTTCAAATCTCACCGGCTCAAGGTTGACTCAGCCTTCCGTCCTTCCGAGGTGGGTAAAAATGAGGACCCAGATTGTTGGGGGCAATATGCTGACTCTGTGAACCGCTTAGAGAGGGCTGTAAAGCACTGTAAAGCGGTATATAAGTCTAAGGGGGAAAAAAGTTGCGTTACTAGACCACACGTGTATAATCTGTATCAGAGAATCACTTGTTCTCACCATTCACACGAACCCAAAGATCTAGATGAAATTTTTAAAATAGCAGTAGCAATAGCACTTAGACTTAAAAATGCAGAAGAATGGAAAAGATGCATAAAATGGATTAAGAAGAAGATATGAGAAGTACGTGAGTTGTGCAAACAGCAGCACATAAATGTATAGCACCATTGCATTTGGGCTTTTTAAAAAAAAACCTACGTACTGATGGAAGAGAGTATTTGCAGCTCAGGGTTGAACTGTGAGGCCCTTGGTGCTCTCGGAGCTTGGTGGTTTTCTTGCATTCTTGCAGATGTTTCATTACCAAACGAGTAAAATGATTGGTAATCAATCATGTGCAAGAAAACAACCAAGCTCAGAGCACACTAATGGCCCCAAATGAAAAACCTAATGAGCAAATAAATCTCTGGCAAATTAAATAATTACATCAAGATTTATACCCATTTAAGAAGACAAGTTCTGTTAGTTTTATACCCCAGAATACCTTTACCTCTTATTCAGACAAAAACACAAGTGTATTAATTGATTAGTGCAATATTATATAAAAAACTATAACAATAAAGACAATGATCTGGATATTTTAGTTGGTCAGATAAATCATCAGGTTTCATTTGACAGCTTTGCCTTGTAAGCGATGAAACTTTTGGACTTTGAAAAAAAATAATTAAGGGGAGGGGGAAATGGGGAAGTTCTCTGTGGTTGATGCTTTTTTTGTTCTTCTTAAGATGGCACCTTTTGGATCCCAAATATATCTCTCAGGCCCCCAGGGTCTTGTTTTTTTTTTCTTCACACCTTCATGCCAGCTCAAAGAACGTGACCAGCTGGGAAAAAATTCTTTTTGCGGATATTATTTAAGACCAAGGTAAGGGGGAAATTTAGAGACAGACTATAGATTGGCAACGGCATGTACACTTGGTTTGGTGAGTACACAATTCATCTAAATTTGGGACTTGGGAAGATCCAAATGTAGAAAGTTGAGGTAAGAGAGGTTCAGGTTTCCTTACAGATGTTGAATAGTAAATCTTGGTCATCAACATCTTCCATGTATCTCGCTAATGAAATTCTTGGTATGAGGCTTGGAACATCTTGTAAGATAATTGCATTCCATCATCCTTAAATCTCAGCTGAGCCTCCCAATTGGAACCTGGGCAACTTGTAGTACTACCAGAAGTTATCTGATCTTCATATTCCAGATTACGGTCCAACTTCAATTGGGTTTGGCAGATAGCAACCCATGCATGCATAACTAGCCATGGACAGCTCTGAAGCTGAGGTAGAAGTTTCATAACTGGGGATGAGGAAAAGTTTATCTCTCTTTCTTAACATCTTCCAAGTTGCACAAACAACCAGGAAGCTTAGAAGTCGACATCTGATCTACCTGCCATTTTGTCCCTCGGGATCTTTTTTTAGCATTATATTAAAGAATCTGAAGTGCGTCAAGTTAAGAAATTGAGAATCTATCTCAAGGCAGGAATTCATTTGTAAGTTACTCAAAGATGTAGTTAATGAGGATGAAATCTGTTTTTCTGCTCTCGGTGAAGCAGGAGACAAGGGGACAGCAGGATTAATTATCAAGTAGGATTAATTAGCTACCCTCTCAAGCTGGATACCTAACTGGAAGTTTAGGCCTTACCAATTAACTCAGGCTCTGCTAGTGAAAAATCAAAGATAATATTTCAGCTGGGATATTGAGCTGAGAAGTAGTATGAGCTACCTCAGCATCTGCTCCAAGCTTGATCCTCAGCTGATTGTTTTTGATCTTACACTTAAATTCCAGTATATGGATATGCCTTGGGATGGCTCATCTGGGAGATCAGTCATTTTTGAGTTGAGTGTTAGAAGAAAGGAAACCTGTTCCTTGCTGGATCTTTCCCTGTGCCATTTGTTATCCTTCGAGTTTCCTCAAGTCTAGTCAAGCTAACAGACAGAAATGGGTTTCTACACCCTGCCAGAAGCCCAGCTATGAGCTTCCTGATGAACGCTAGGATTTAGAGCAGGGGTCTCCAACCTTGGCAACTTTAAGACTTGTGGACTTCAGCTCCCAGAATTCCTCAGCCAGCTGGCTGAGGAATTCTGGGAGTTGAAGTCCACAAGTCTTAAAGTTGCCAAGGTTGGAGACCCCTGGTTTAGAGAAACTGGCAGGGAGTAAGATATTATCTGGGTGTCCAGCTTGCTATTTCAGTGGGGAGGAGATGCATTTGAAGGTTCAGGAATTGGAAAGAATGGGACTCTTGGGTGAGCATAAAAGTCACCCAAGAATTTCTCCAATTCTGAACTGAGTAGGTATGGTAGCCTGCAAAGGCGAGCCGAGGTGGCGCAGTGGTTAGAGTACAGTACTGCAGACTACTTCAGCTCACTGCTAGCTGCAGTTTGGCGGTTCAAATCTCACCGGCTCAAGGTTGACTCAGCCTTCCATCCTTCCGAGGTGGCTAAAATGAGGACCCAGATTGTTGGGGGCAATATGCTGACTCTGTGAACCGCTTAGAGAGGGCTGTAAAGCACTGTAAAGCGGTATATAAGTCTAAGTGCTATTGCTATTGCTATGTTCAGCTGTGTGATATGTAAGCTGCTAGCTGCTAGTCCAGAGTTCAGATCAGCTGGAAGGCAGAAATAAGCTAACTGGGTACCTGCTGGGTGTCCTGTGCTCATTTGTAATTTTTTTGGGCAATCTATGGCAATTTTAGGTTCAAATAGCTAGTGAAGAACAAAGCGACAACGTAGATGAATGCTCAATACCAGCTTTTATTTTAGAGATCCTAAAAGAAAGGTCAAAAAAACAACAACCATCCTTTGCTAACTTTAGGACTCATTCGTGATGAGAAAAGCTTCTACCAGAAAAGGTTTTAATTCCCAGCTGTGCTTTGCTGCTTCCTCAAAGATGGTTCTGCCCAGATGAGCTGGAGGAAGTTCTGGATTGCTACTAAACGTTTCTGTCCTCCCAGATCAATATTAGGTTACAGTGAAGCTATTGGGCAGCAAAAACAGGCAACTTGCATCTTGGCAAGTGGAAGGGGGACAGAGAAAATGTGACTTCAGTTAGATTTTAGCTAGGAAATTGCTAAGCTGCTAAATTGGAATTCAGATGATTAACTGGGTTTGGGAAGGTGGAGGGAAGCTCCAAACATTTTTCCCCCACCCTCCATATGACCATCTTGAGAAACTCTGGAATTCCCAGATCAACATCATTATACTTCTATGAAAGGTGTAATGATATGTAGGAAGGACCTTGGTAGACAAGAGGGCTATGTAGTAAACATAGTCCTGTTTTTTTTCTCTGGTCTGTCTTAAACTCTAATAGAAGGTGGGATAAATCCATCTAAGAAACTCTATACCATTTCAGACAAATTGTTGTCCAATCTCTTCTTAAAAACCTCCAGTGATGGAGCACCCATAATTTCTGAAGGCAAGCTGGTTAATTGTTCTCACTGTCAGGAAATTTCTCCCTTGTTCTAGGTTGGTTCTCTCCTTCATTAGTTTCCATCCATTGCATCTTGTCCTGAGTTCAGGTGCTTTAGAAAATAGGTTGATGCCCAACTTCTTTGTGGCAGCCCCTCAGATATTGGAACACTGCCATCATGTCTCCCCTAGTCCTTCTTTTCATTAGACTAAACAGACCTAGTTCTTGTAACCATTCTTCATATATTTTAGCTTCCAGTCCCCTAATCATCTTTGTTGCTCTTCTTTGCACTCTTTCTAGAGTCTCAACAACTTTTTATATTGTGGCAAAGAAAACTAGATGCAATATTCCAAACGTGGTCTTACCAAGGCATTATAAAGTGATATTAACACTTGAGGTGATCTTAATTTAATTCCTCTATTAATACAATCTAGGTTATTAGATAGACAAGTTTCTGAATGAAGAAACGCCCAAGGATCCAGGTAGTAAAATCAAGAGATTTCTGATCTTCCAGAAATTTATTGACTGATTTGTATCAGTGGTGGGTTGCTGCCAGTTCGGACCGGTTCTTTAGAACCAGTAGCAGAAATTTACCGCCGCTCGCCGAACCGGCAGCAATGACCGGCGGTCAATGCTCCCGAACTGGTCCTCTGGTCACCGCGGCTTGGAAAAGTACCCTTTGCGTATGCACAAAGGCTTCTGTGGCGCAGTGGTTAGAGTGCAGTACTGCAGGCTACTTCTGCTGACTGCTGGCTGTCTGCAATTTGGCAGTTTGAATCTCACCAGGTTCAAGGTTGACTCAGCCTTCCATCCTTCCGAGGTGGGTAAAATGAGGACCCAGATTGTTGGGGGCAATATGCTGACTCTGTAAACCGCTTAGAGAGGGCTGTAAAGCACTGTAAAGCGGTATATAAATCTAAGCGCTATTGCTATTGCTATTGCTATTCTGCACATGCGCAGAGGGTCATTTCTGGGTGTTTTGCGTGACGTGATAGGGGCGCGTGCGCGAGCGAAGCGAGCACTTCCGTCACGATCAGAACCGGTAGGGAAGGTAAGTAGAACCCACCCCTGATTTGTATGATTTATCATACAAATATAAAGCCTAACAAATCAGAAATACTTTAAATCTGCTCCCAATCTGATTCTTGCAGACAGAGGATTGGCAGGCTTCAAAAGGAGTGAGGGGCTGCATTAATGCAAGGTTCCTGGCTGCTTTCTTGAGAATCAAAGTTTAAAAGTGGTCCCTAGGGCCAAGGGCTCTAACAATCTGGTTTCTCCAGGCACTGTGCTGTTTGTAGGACACTGAAAGTTTTAAAGAAGAGATTGGACAACCATTTGTCTGAAATGGTATAGGGTTTTCTGTCTGAGCAGAGGGTTGGACTAGAAGACCTCCAAGGTCCCTTCCAACTCTGTTATTCTCTTCTGTTCTCTATCAACATGAGGTTAAGATGACAGGTTTTCTTCTCTTTGCAGACTGGCCCCAGTCCCAATATGAACCTAAAATTTATTTCAGCCCGTTAGCAGGGGAGGTATCGACTAGTTTAGATAATAAATGGTGCTAGAATGGCTTGAAAAAAAATGTGAAGGAAGATGCGGGATTTGCACAGCAGCTGTCCAAATGAATTTGGAGACATTGACGCAAACTTATAGTTTTATATAAATAAATATAGGTATCAGTTATATTCATAGCAGACAAGAGAGTCAGGGACACAGAAGAAACAAAGAAGAAAAAGGCAGGAAAAAAGGGACTCTCTCCCTTTACACCTCAGTAAATAATCATAGTTGTGTAGATTGCCTCATGCATGAACCAGCACTCTCCAACCCATCAACTGCTTGTACCCATTGTACACTTTACTCTTACAGCTACTAAATTTAATATCCTAACACCAACTCTCTTTATTGGTTCCTGTGTCCCATCTACCAGTTTGAATCCAGGTGGCCTTTGATAAGATTTCAAGTTGATTCTCCAGGGCCCCAAATTAACCACCGGTTTGCTGATATCCTGGCTAGCTGTGACAGCCAGATGAAAATGTCTGGCAGCTGAAAGATTTAAAGTGGTACATCATCCGCTGCAAATATATATATATATATATATATATATATATATTGGTCACCCTTCAAAGAATCTTCCAAATCCTAATTCAAAACAGAACAAATAGAAATGGAATCTACAAATTAATCTCGTTGGGTTTTGTTTTTTTTAATTGCATTGGCTGCAAAGTTCTCGCACCCAGTGGGATGGATGGTCCGTTTTTTACATTGCAACTTGCTTGTTTCTTTACTTAAACAATGTGTAAGGCAGTCCAAAATGGGGCTGAATAAGAGGAAGTAACAACTGAGTTTCAAAGATGGGGCCGTATTTTGAGATGCATTGACTGAGGGGGTTTTCTTCTCCTACGGAAGCATATTTTCTAGTGGTGTCTGGGTCTTGATAGCAATAGCAATAGCACTTAGACTTATATACCGCTTTACAGTGCTTTACAGCCCTCTCTAAGCGGTTCACAGAGTCAGCATATTGCCCCCAACAATCTGGGTCCTCATTTTAGCCACCTCGGAAGGATGGAAGGCTGAGTCAACCTTGAGCCGGTGAGATTTGAACTGCCAAATTGCAGACAGCCAGTCAGCTGAAGTAGCCTGCAGTACTGCACTCTAACCACTGTGCCACCTCTTGATCTGTGATCTGTCTAAGCCAGTGGTTCTCAACCTTTCTAATGCCTCAAGCCCCCCTGTGACCCTCCCGCCGCCGGCGCGACCCCCTCCCCACCCCCTCCCCGCGCGGGATGAGGTGACAAAGGGGGCGTGGCACCAGGGCGAAATGCTCCGGGTTCGGACTTGCCTGCGGGTCGCCGGACAGCTGATAGCGTGGAAGCGGGAGATACGCCCGGACACCGCCATTTGGGTTCTTTTACCCTCTGTGCATGCGCAAAGCATTTCGGGCTACCAGCTGTCCGGCGACCCACAGGCACGGCCGAACCGGGACCTTTTCACCCCTGCAGTGACGGTGGCACCAAGATGGCAGGCTAACGCGCGTGGCGACCCCTGTGAAATGGTCGTTCGACCCCCAAAGGGGTCGCGACCCACAGGTTGAGAACCGCTGGTCTAAGCCAAAGTGAACTTCTGATTTTATCTGCTTGTTATTATGTGCTTCTTTCCCTTTAATGGATGTTGCTATTACATTTTCCCAAAAAATTTTCACCTGCAAGCTGGGCGGGCATATACATTTGTTTAATAAAATAAATAAGGATTTCAATTCATACCCATTTTCCCTTCACCAGGATGAGGTTTCATAGTGGTTGGTTTAAACTCTGCACCTCTCGAGTGAAACAATATCTGATTTTCATGAAATAATAAACTTACAATCTAAGACATTTCAGATAAGCGATGTATCTCCATATTCGTAAATAAATACGCATCTGATTCGGATGGGTACAAGGAAGTAAAATTAATCTAGAATTTCTTTTTCCAGGAATCCAGTTCTCTTTAAGCAGAGATTTAATAGTAAAAAATAGTTAATTGGAAAAAAAATAATTTTTAAAAAAAGAATATTTTTTAAAAAAGCATATATTTTCCTAATGTAGTTTATTATTATTGTTGTTGTTGTTGTTGTTGTTGTTGTTGTTGTTCAAATGTCTATGGAGATTCTCAGTCATCTGGGTCAAGGTTGTCCCAAAGGTGCTTTTTCAAAAGGCAACTGGACTTTCTCGGTTTTTCCATGAAGATGTTTTGCTTCTCATCCAAGAAACTTCTTCAGTTCTGACTGAATGGTGGCGAATGGAAGGATTTATTTTCCTTGCATTCATCTGGTTGTTAGCACTCTTTCTGTGAGTTGTTGAGGTCACTTGGAGGTTTATCTGTGCCCTCAGGGTTACCTGAATAGTGCAAATGGGTGTGGAACCTTCTTGGAATTGCTGAAAAGATTGTGTTCTTTACTGTTCAAACTAAATTTATTTATTTATTTTATAAAATTTATATGCCGCCCAACTCCCGAAGGACTCTGGGCGGCATATAAATCTATCCTCTAATC
>QLTV01001689.1:120926-131783 GCA_003457575.1 Thermophis baileyi | reverse complement strand
TATATATATATACACACACACACACACACACACACACACACACACATATATATAACACAAAAAACAACAAAACAATAAAATAGAGCAGTATTGCTCAAGCTTGGGAACTTGACAATGACTGGACTTCAACTCCCAGAATTCCCCAGCCAAGAAGGAGAATTCTGGGAATTGATATCCACACATCTTCAAATTGCCAATTTGAAAGACACTGATTTAGATAATACACAAACATTTTGCCCAATAAGTTCCTTTTTTTAAAAAAAATTAATAAAAATACAGTAAATCTGCTGGAGGAAAAAAAATTCTTGACGATCCTCTTCTAACTATGCGATCGGTACTCAAAAAAAGAAAAGAAAAGAAAGAAAAAAACAGCTTGATACATCAGAGGGTAAAAAAAAAATCCATAATGCCAAAGTGCCCCAAAGATTGCATAAGCTTTATTTACATAAAAAGCAGAAAATGCTTCAACAACTCTTACAATAAGAAGAAAATTAATAAATTTAATAAATAAAAATAAAAAATTCAAATGCTGATTTCAAAACCAAAAGAAAAGATAGTTGATTTCCAAGCATATTATAACAAACTCCCATAATTTTTGAAAATAAACATTAAGACTTCTCAGTTTCTTGATGATATCACAAACAAATTTAAAAACATCTACATTTGTCAAGCACTGCAAAGTAATCCCATTCCCCAATCTTTCTAAGAATCTGCACTCTGGTAGCTGAAGGCCAAGACAGAAGAAGCCTGGAAACAAGGAACAATGCCAAACAGATACAGATGCCGAATATTTTTAGAATTTTGGCAATCGGATTTTGAATTCGGTGAAGAGGCTTCTAGTACAGGTAGTCCTCGACTTACAACAATTCATTTGGTGACTGTACAAAGTTACAACGGCTCTGAAAAAAGTGACAAATGATCATATTTCACCCTTATGACCATTCCAGCATCCCCATGGTGTTTGGCGAAGATGCGACTTTTATAGCTGGTCCTTGGCTTACAACCATAATTGAGCCCAGAATTATGGTTGTAAGTCATGGCAGGCATTAAGTGGATCGCCACATGAGCGCGACCGATCTTACAACCTTTCTTCTGCAACAGGTGAATATAGGAGATGACCAGGTTGAGCCTAAGGGAGGGGTCAAATATGTCATAACTCACGAGTCCCTGGCGCCTGCAAGACATCTAAATCCAGCCCACCCTGAATGCCTTTTATTCCCGCTCATTTCCCTTGAGCGTTAGTATGTCAGATTTTTGTAGAGACCTTAAGCTTGCAATAAATCTTTATACTCATTTGAACTGCCCGAATCTGCTGATTTCCCTGGCACTTGACAGCAAACGTGACAAGTCATTAAGCAAATCCATTTTTCACAATGGGTATTTTTTATTTATTTTTTGGCAAAGCTAGACAGCATACTAAAGGCATCACCCTGCCAACAAATAGTCAAGGCTATGGTTTGCCCAGTTGCAGTGTATGGCTGCGAAAGTTGGACCATAAGGAAGGTTGAGCGCCAAAGAATGGAGGCCTTTGAACTATGGTGCTGGAGAAGATGCCTGCGAGTCAGTAGTGGGTTCTAAAACCCTTTACTACTGGTCTGTGCGAGCACTTGCGCATGCGCGCAACACTTCTGCACATGCGCAGAAGCATCCCGGGCGGGTGGGCGGAGCATCCCACCACCGGCGCTACCGGTTCTTACCGGGCCGAACCTGGAGCAACCCACCGCTGCTGCGAGTCCCTTGGACTGCAAGGCGATCAAACCGGTCGGTCCTAGAGGAGATCAACCCTGACTGCTCTTTAGAAGGCCAGATCCTGAAGATGAAACTCAAATACTTTGGCCACCTAACGAGAAGGAAGGACTCACTGGAGAAGAGCCTAATGCTGGGAACGATTGAGGGCAAAAGAAAAAGTGGACGACAGAGAATGAGGTGGCTGGATGGGAGTCACTGAAGCAGTCGGCGTGAGCTTAAATGGACTCCAGAGGATGGTAGAGGACAGGAAAGCCCAGAGGAACGTTGTCCATGGGGTTGCGATGGGTCGGACACAACTTCGCAACTAACAACAACAATGCCATTATATAAACACAACTTCGCAACTAACACCAACATTTTTTTTGGCCAGAAACCAGAAACAAGGGCCGGTTTCGGGGGGGGGGGGAATGCTGAAAACCACGGTCATGTGATCATGGGATGATGCAAACAACTATAAATATGGACTGGTTGCCATGCACCCAAAGTGCAATCATTTGACCATGGAAAAGTGCCAGCCATCAGAACTTCAAAACTGGGCTTTAAGTACCCTTTTGACAGTACATTGTAACTTTGAACAATCACTAAAGCGACCTATCATAAGCCAGGCACTACCTGTATGCACCTGGTTCATTTTCCAGAGCTGCTTTGAGAGCACAATACTGAGCTCTATCAACTGGGGGAGAAAAGAATTCAAATCTACTGGAGAAAATAAGGATATATCCATAAGTGATTCCTCCAGCTCTGGGTTGCTGAGAAGAATCTAAACAAATCGAATAACTAAACATTCACAAAAATCCTGGTAATTCAGAATACAATCTGAAAACTAAAAACAATACATCACAGAATAGACATAATACAGGTAGTTCTGTATTGTTCATTGAGTGACTGTTAGAAGTTACAATAGCACTGAAAAAAGTGACTTATGACTTCTTTTCTCATGAACATTGTAGCGTGTGACCCTCCCGAGCTCCGTTTTTGCTGGCGGAGCCACCGCAGGCCGGTCCTTCACTGTTTCCAGGGCGGCCCCGTGGCCCAGATCTAAGCACCCCGTGGGCCGGATCTGTCCCGCAGGCCTTGAGTTTGACACCCCTGCAAAAGACCACTACCATTGTAAAAGCCTTTTTTTTCCTTTTTCTTATATGAGTAAAAGGTGTTTGAGCAAAAATGTAGGCTTTATTTCTAATCTATAACTTCTCTGTCTTTCAAATGTTTCTAGTTATGGAAGAAGAAATAAATGTCAGCTGTCCCACCCTGGTCAGTCAGAAAAGAAAGACTCTTAGGCCCATGGTTAGCCAAAGGTATACTTTACTAAAGCCAAATGGTTACAGAAGAAGCAAAGCTGGATCTGAGGTAGCAATTAATTGTATTTGATGGACTTAATGACCTGCTTGTGTCTTTCATATTTGGAATCCCGGCCAAAGTGTTCTGTGCTTGAAAACAAACACTTTGGCAAAGAATTAGTATTAACTTTAATACTAAGCAGTTATTAGTATTAAAGCCTTTTTTGTTTTGCAAACAACAGTGTGCGTGTGTCGCTTTCTGGGGGTTTGCCGCGCTGGGTCACAACACCCCTGCTGTACGACAAGTTCATTATGTCAGAGATAAATTAACACTCATGGTGATTTGCTTAATGAGATCGGTCACGTGATGATCTACTTCATGACTGTCATGATTTACGACCATACTTTTGGGGATAATTATTGTTGACTACCTGTAAGGATCTTAAAACAGATCACGGTTACTAAAATGAGACAATATGTACTGGGTTGACATTAGGTTTGGATGTGATTGGAGGAGAACGAGATTTAAATTAATGAAGACTAACTAAAATCTCATGGGTTGGATTGAGTCAGCTCTAAGATTACCCACTAGTAATCAAATTAGGTCTAAGCTAATAACAAGCACCAATTGGAGCAGATGGAATCCATTGGGAAAATCGTTTTTTTTTTGTTTGTTTGTTTTTTGTGGCTATCCATACCGAATCCTACCTTTGTGTTACAGCCAGATTTATGGCCATAAAGATTCCAGGCTTATGATGAAATAGTCAAAAGCACTAATTGATGGAGAAATGAATACTGGATAAACCCCAGGACTGACGTCTCTTTCTCATTTCACAGAGACAACCATGTCCATCGAGAACAATTACAGTACAAAGAAGGAGGAAGAGATGAAGCATTTGTGGACGACCATCGTGATGTTCTACATTTTCTTCCTGATCAGCGTGTGTTACGGTGCTGTTATAACATTGTTCAAAGTAAGTAAAGAAAGATGTTGTGAAACACATCGCTTTGCATCCTGGCTACAGGAGGGAAAGATGCCGACATCAAGATTTGGGGAACAGAAAACTAAGAAAAGAAGAAATTGTGGATAGCCTGAGTAGTCTTTATGGTTTGGGATGGCTCCAATTGATGGAGGGGATTCCCCTCCATGGAAGATGTGGAGGAGAAGGGTTGGAGAAAGGACAACCTGTAGTCATCTCAACTTTAGTCAATGTATGGCCAATCAGGGAGGTCTGATGAGTGGAGGCCTTGATCTCAGGTTGGCACTGATAAACACCAAGTCCATGACTTGGTTGTGAATCACTGAACACCGCTATGCAGGGGTGGGCTGCTGGGGGTTCGCAGGGGTTCGGGAGAACCTCTAGCTAAGATTCTGTGCAGTTCAGAGAACCCCCAAATCCCACTCCTGGCTGGCCCCGCCCACCCCACCCCTCCCCTCCCAGGAGTCCCCACACAGCCTGTTTTGGATGCAGGTAAGTGCAGGGCGCGCACGGAGGCTCGAGCAGGGCGAAAAATGGGCCTACCGGAAGTTCAGTAAGGCTGGAAACGGGCCTGTTTCCAGCCTCCAGAGGGCCTCCGGAGCCTGGGGAGGCCATTTTTGCCCTCACGGAGGCTCAAGGAAAGCCTCCAGAGCCTGGGGAGGGCAAAGCCACCCCCCCCCACCAACACTGTGGTGTAGGAGGCCGACTAGGCCACGCCCACCATGGCCACGCCCACCCAGCAACCGGGCAGAGATCCCCTTGCTAAAATTTTTGAAGCCCACCCCTGCCGCTATGTATTATCAAAACATGTTTAGGTGAGCATGGGGCAGTTGCCCTGTCGGACATGTACCTTCACATATTTATGGCCATTCACCAACCATGAACCTAGGTTAGTGCAGGAGGGGTGGCAATGGTCTTCTGAGATATTCTGGGGCCAATGATGAGACTTGCTATAGATGGATAATCATTGCGTATACAGATAGGTCTCATTAAGCCCCCACAAAGTTGTCACTAAAGGAAGCCCCAAATCCTTTCCTTTGCTTTATAGACCTGCAAAGCAGGGGTGGGTTCCTCCCGGTTTGTACTGGGTCGCCCGAACCGGTAGCGAGGCGCTGGTGACGTCATGATGGCGTCGTGGACCCGCCTTGGTCGGTGCCGGTCCGTGGGCGCCGCCATTTTTTCCCTGGAATTTTTGGCGGCTTTTTTTTTTCATTTTGGGCTGTTTGTGCTCTGCTGCTGCTTTGGAAAGAGCCCTCCCACCCGCCCCCGGGTTAATGCTGTCCTTTATTCTTTGCCCGAAGCACAGCTGATCAGCTCCTCAGCTGCGTTTCGGGCAGATTATAGTCACTGAGCATGCGCGGACACAGAATTGCACCGGGGGAGCGCGCATGCGCGTAACCCTAAGCCACGCCCACAGAGTGGTAGCGGAAATTTTCGGAACCCACCCCTGCTGCAAAGGTCTTAATTACAAGGAATTGTTGGATAATCACCAACTTCATGGAGATGCCTATCAACTCTTTTCCTATGCCTTCGTTCTATTTATATTTGTTAAGATAATCTTATTATTTTATTATTCCCACCTCTTCTAAACAGGTCAAATGGATTGCATCTGCTCTGAAGAAGCTGAAGAAGAAGCCAATTGGCCCCCATTACAAGAATATAATCCAGCAAAGAACATAGTACCAATTATCTGGAGCGTCTGTTCCATGTCTTTCAATCCCACCCTTCTCCTTGACCCACCAGTTCTCTTCTTTTTGAGTTGGAGATCATTCATCTTCTGGTGAAGGAGAGGCCACCTTGCTGGAATCCATTTCCCAAGCTTATTTCTGTTTAAAGCTGAAAAAATCAACTTGGCAAAAGGAAAACATGAACATCTTCTCCAAAAAGCAGTCAAGTTTGGAGATTAAAGTATTATAAAACTCCCTGCAGAAAGCAAATGACCTAAGGTAGCTCCTAAACTTATAAGAAGCTTCTCCAATTGTCCTTGGAGAAGTGTGCTTGAATCCATTTCCCAAGCTTATTTCTGTTTAATGTCGGCTGAATGAGTCATCTTGCAAAAAGGAAAACATGAACATCATCTCCAGAAAAACAACCAGGCTTGGAGATTAAAGTATTACCAAAGTTCCTGCAGAAAGTAGATAATCTTCTAATGAGCTTCTCCAAGTGTTTCTGTTTCCAACTCCCCAGCCCAAGGTGGAAATTCAGGTCTTCCTTTTATCCCAAGGACTTTAAATCTGTGTGCCTGGCTATCACCTTTAATATATCCTCAGCCCCTCCAACGGTCTTAGATCACCAAGGAGAAAAAATATGTGATTCCCCTATATTTTATTGATAGTAACTTAGATACAGCCTGGTCCCTGATACTTTGTGACTCTAGTAAAACCACACTTGGAATACTGCATCCAGTTTTGGTCATCACACTATAAAAAAGATGTTGAGACTCTAGAAAGAGTGCAGAGAAGAGCAATCAAGATGATTAGAGGACCGGAGGCTAAAACATACAATGAATGGTTGCAGGAATTGGGCATGGCTAGTCTAGTGAAGAGAAGGACCAGGGGAGACATGATAGCAGTCTTCCAATATTTGAGGGGCTGCCACAGAGAGAAGGGTGTCAAGCTATTTTCCAAAGCACCTAAAGGCCAGACAAGGAATAATGGATGAACAAGGAGAGATTCAACCTGGAAATAAGGAGAAAATTTCTGACAGAGCAATCAACCAATGGAACAGAAGTTGCCTTCAGTAGTTGTGGGAGCTTCATCACTGGAAGTTTTCAAGAAGAGACTGGACTGCCATCTGTCAGAAATGGCATAGGGTCTCCTGCTTGGTCATCTGTTGGACTAGATGACCTACAAGGTCCCTTCCAACTCTGCTAATTTGTATCTGTATCTTATTGCTCCTATCGCTCCCTTTCCCCAAAGTCACTGTGGTTGGATTCCAGATTGGAAGCACTGTTGCTATTATTCATATTCTATATTTTTTTCATCTTCATCGTATTTGCTAGAAAATAATAAAGAGAAACTAAAATAAAATACAAGCGTATCTGTGTGTGAGGTGCAAAGGAGCAAATGAAGACATTATTATTTCTTTGAAGAAATAATATAATGATGTCATTGATGATACACAAAGGCCCACTATATATCCAGGTGCACTGTGCTCCAGAAAATTGGAGTATAAGCAGGGGTAGTATTCACTTACTTTCCCTACTGGTTTGCAAATGTGAGTGCGCGTGTGTGCCAGCGGTGGGTTGCTCCCGGTTTGGACCGGTTCTTAGAACCGGTAGCGCCAGCGGCGGGAGGCTCTGGCCACCCACCCGGGACACTTCTGCGCATGTGCAGAAGCGACGCGCGCGAGCACGTGAACCTGCAGCAAAATTATTTACAACCAGGGGTGGGTTCCTCCCGGTTCGTACTGGGTCGCCCGAACTGGTAGCGAGGCACTGGTGACATCATGATGGCGTCGTGGACCCGCCTTGGTCGGTGCCGGTCCGTGGGTGCCGCCATTTTTTTCTGTGAATTTTTGGCATTTTGGGCTGTTTGTGCTCTGCTGCTGCTTTGGATAGGGCCCTCCCACCCGCCCCTGGGTGAAGGCTGTCCTTTATTTATTCTTTATATCTGTCTTTCGGGCAGATTATAGTGACTGAGCATGCGCGGACACAGAATTGCACCGGGGGAGCACGCGCGCGTGTAACCCTAAGCCACGCCCACAGAGTGGTAGTGGAAATTTTCGGAACCCACCCCTGTTTACAACCCACCACTGGCGTGCGCCTGTTCCCTTCGGTCACACGCGCGCCTTCTGCGCATGCGTGCGGCCTTCTGTGCATGCGCTTTGCTCTCGCGCGTGTGGCTTGCACGCATGCACGCGGCTTCAAAACGTGCCTAAATAAGACGGCATAGCGCCGGGGCAGGTGAGCGGGCCCACCCACCCGCAGGACGCTACTACTGGTTCTCCCGAACCGGTCTGAACCGGCTGAATACCACCTCTGAGTATAAGGTCCTTTCTCTCGTGGTTCTCCTTCTCTACACTCTGCTCGCCACAATAGCATCCAATCTCTTGAACCCCTTGGATTGCTCCATTCCTGGATGAGGCAGGAGCATCAACTTCCTTCTCACTGCAGTGCCAATATGGATTCCCAGCAGCCTGCAAAAGAAGACCTGAGGAGGGCCTCAAGAGTAGATGACCATGGTGGCTTCAGTGACTGAGGACAGAAAGAAATGAGCACATGGGAGCTGTGCTGAGAAGTGTTGAAGGGGTGGCTCATCGAGCTCATTTGCCAATTGTACCCAAACTCCTGTCTGCCTTCCCAATGCCCTTTGTAGTTCAAGGAGCGGTGCCTCCACTCCACTGCCCAATATCTTCAGCAATGGCAATGTTGGCTGTGGATCTCCAGCAGTTGCAGTCCTGAAGTTCTGAAGGACATTGGGTTGGGAAAGATTGAGAACGTCATCATCAACATTATCATCATCATCATCATCTATCGATGTTAGGCTTAGTAGACATGAGTTAAGATGGCCACCCAGAAGCAGCCGCCATTTTGGAACACTCATATGGGTGGATCAAAATGGCAACTACTTCCATGAGGCCGCTGCATAGCCTATGGACAAACTACTCCATTTTACTTCCTTAACGTGGTCTTCATAGTCCTAGAGATAGCTTCTGTACTGCTGTGTAAACTGTGTTAAGGAATTGCCACAATTGATGGCCACTTCTGGGAAGCAGCAACATGGCCCAGAAAAACATGGCTTGCCCTGTTCTTCAAAATGTACATGAGGAAGAGATAGTGGGGCCTGGTGGGGTGGAAATCAGGCCTGTGGGGATCTGGCAGGAGGGTGAAAAGTCCTGTGGGGACCCAGGGTTCAGGGTTCAAGGGCCTTCATTCAGTGGCCGCATCTGTTCTGACCTAGGATTCCACAAACCACGAAGCAGACTCCTTGTCCCGACAAAAACCCCTTTTTATTAAGTTACTGTGAATTCTTCTCATTCACATCCAGCAAAGTCTTTCAAGGGTAAATTTACAGTCACAGTCCTTATCTGGCTTGGATAACTTGGCAAGAAGGCTCTGAGAGTCACAAACCAATTAAGCAAACTAATTGTCTCCTGCAAACTCCCATCCCCTTTCGCTCCTCTTTTATTCCCTATGGGAGGGGCCAGTCATTGTCCACCTGTGGCCTTACTCCCAAGTTGACCCTTGTTCCTTAGTTGTTCCCTTCATCTGGCAGCTCTGCACATGCGCACACTGGGAACAGGCTCCAGCTGTTCATCTGCCTCATTGATGTCTGACTCCAAAGGTAGCTGATAACTGTTGGACGGCCCTGGCCCCATCTCTGCCTCTGACACAGAGCACTCGTCAGAGCCTTCCCCAGACTCCAGGACTGGCCCTTCCCCAACCTCCTCACTGTCCGAATCTGCTGCCAGCTCCGCTGGCCACTGGCGGACCACAACAGCATCATGGAGAGCAGGGGGCTGGGATTATTAAGCTACGTCATCTCACTGAACAGCCATCACCAATTGTGACCATAATTGGCAGGCTCCATAATGGTCATATCTGAAGGACTACCTTTAATTTACTTTCTAGCCTCACCCCCTTTCTATTTTAGAAACTAGGGAAATGTTGTTGTTTTTTTATTTTCCTCAAGGACTGATTGTGTCCATAAAATTTTGGCTCAGGAGTCCTTACCCTGGCTTAGAAAGATAGAATAATTGATTATTGGATGGGGGGGAGTTTCCCACGACTAAATGTGCAAACAAAGGAGAGCCATTTGATCTTAGAGTTCCTAAAGTGATCCGGGATCCCAAATGTCCCACTTTTTGAGATCTTATGGATCGTGGCAATCAGATCTCAGGTCCAGAACTCATGTCTACTTAACATTAATTGAATAATTTGTCTTCAATGTTCAGATGAACCCAAAGATCGAGATGAAATAAAAACAAGGACGAATGGAAAAGATACGTAAATAATTAATTCTGATTAACAGGAAGCTATAAGAAGTTATGTGAGCGATGTGAACAGGGAACACACAAATGTAGTATGGCATATCACCCACAATCCGTTAGGTTTGAGCTTTTTAATAACCTATGTAATAGATAAATAAATCACTGGTAAATTAAATAATTATATGTCACTACTCCCCATAAGATGTATGCACATTTAAGAACAGATTTTTAACAGATTAACAGAGTTGGAAGGGACCTTGCAGGTCATCTAGTCCAACCCCCTGCCCAAGCAGGAGACCCTACATCTGCCTCTACCTAGGATCAAGCTCGTTTTATGCCCCAGAATGCCTTTCTCTCTTATTTAGGCAAAAACATAAGAGTATTTATTGATTAGTGAAGCATTATACAATAAACCATAACAACAAAAACAATTATCTGGAAATTATTTATTCAGGTTCACTGCTTTGCCTTGTCTAGTGATAAAACTTTTGGACTTTGAAAATAGATAACTAAATGAAGGAAATGGGGAAGTTCTCTGTGGTTGATGCCTTTTTGTTGTTTTTAAGACTGCACCTTTTGGATCCCAAATATATCTCTTGGACCCATGGGCTCTGGGGTTTTGTTTTCTTTTCACACCTTCACGCTAGCTCAAAGAACGTGACTAGTTGGAAAATAAAATCTTTTTTGGGACGCTCTTTAAGAACAAAGTGAGGGGAAAGTTCTGAGACAGATTACAGATTGGCAGTGAACCGAGGCTGGCACTTGGCTTGGTAAGTACGAAATTCATCAAAATTGGGGGCTTTGGAAGATGAAAATGTAGAAAGTTAAGAGAACTGGGGTCCACGTTTCAGAATAGAATAGAATAGAAGAGAATAGAATAGAATAGAATAGAATAGAATAGAATAGAATAGAATAGA
>QLTV01001689.1:95958-120763 GCA_003457575.1 Thermophis baileyi | reverse complement strand
AGTAGTGCAGACTTAGTAAATAGTTTGACAGTGTTGAGGGAATTATTTGTTTAGCAGAGTGATGGCGTTCGGGGAAAAAACTGTTCTTGTGTCTAGTTGTTCTGGTGTGCGGTGCTCTATAGCGTCGTTTTGAGGGTAGGAGTTGAAACAGTTTGTGTCCAGGATGCGAGGGGTCTGTAGATATTTTCACAGCCCTCTTTTTGACTCGTGCAGTATACAGGTCCTCAATGGAAGGCAGTTTGGTAGCCATTGTTTTTTCCATACAGTTGCTGAAGAGGAAAGCTTGGTCTTCCATGTACCTCACCAATGAAAGAACCAATGGACTGGAGAATTTTTTTTTTTTTTTTTTTTTTTTTTTTTGGTATCAGGCTTAGAACAATGTGTCAGGTAGTTGCATTCCATCACAATCCTTTAAATCTCAGGTGAGCTTTGCAATTGGGAACTGGGCAATTTGTAGTACTACCAGAAGTCCTCATGTTCCAGATCATGGTCCAACTTCAGTTGGGTTTGGCAGATACTCTATCTCATGTTAGGAGATTCATTTATTCAATCAAACTAATCAAGGAGAGAAGCAACCCAGAAATAAGAAGACATTTCCTGACAGTTAGAACAATTAATCAGTGGAACAACTTGGCTCCAGAAATTGTGAATGATCCAAGACTGGAAGTTTTTAAGAAGAGATTGGACAACCATTTGTCTGAAGTGATATAGGGTTTCCTACCTGAGCAGGGGGTTGGAATGGAAGACCTACAAGATCCCTTCCAACTCTGTTTATTCTATTCTATTCTATTCTATTCTATTCTATTCTATTCTATTCTATTCTATTCTATTCTATTCTATTCTATTCTATATTCTGTTCTGTTCTATTCTATTCTATTCTATTCTATTCTATTCTATTCTATTCTATTCTATTCTGAAGATCCTGGGGCTGGAGAGAGTTTTCAGAAAGCCTCAACTGAACTCAACTGAAATATGTTTTAACGCTCAGTGTGCAGGAGGAGATAAGCTGAAGATGCAGCTGTAGGATCAGTCCTGATACTTAACTGGGAAGTTTAGGCCTTACCAACCAACTCTAGGTTCTACTAGTGAAAATCAAAGGAGAGGATTGGTAGCCTCCGCTGAGAGCTAGGATAAACTAACTCAGCAACTGCTCCAAGCTTTCACTACCTCAACTGGTAGTTCTTGATCTCAAATTTGAATTCTAGGATATGGGTGCCTTGGAGTAGCTCGTCTGGGAGGTTCTGCTAGTGAAAATCGAAGGAGAGAATTGGGAGCCTCAGCTGAGAGCTAGGATGAACTAACTCAGCAACTGCTCCAAGCTTTCACTACCTCAACTGGTAGTTCTTGATCTCAAATTTGAATTCTAGGATATGGATGCCTTGGAGTAGCTCATCTGGGAGATCCTGCTAGTGAAAATCGAAGGAGAGAATTGGGAGCCTCAGCTGAGAGCTAGGATGAACTAACTCAGCAACTGCTCCAAGCTTTCACTACCTCAACTGGTAGTTCTTCTGTTTATTCTATTCTATTCTATTCTATTCTATTCTATTCTATTCTATTCTATTCTATTCTATTCTATTCTATTCTATTCTATATTCTGTTCTGTTCTATTCTATTCTATTCTATTCTATTCTATTCTATTCTATTCTATTCTATTCTGAAGATCCTGGGGCTGGAGAGAGTTTTCAGAAAGCCTCAACTGAACTCAACTGAAATATGTTTTAACGCTCAGTGTGCAGGAGGAGATAAGCTGAAGATGCAGCTGTAGGATCAGTCCTGATACTTAACTGGGAAGTTTAGGCCTTACCAACCAACTCTAGGTTCTACTAGTGAAAATCAAAGGAGAGGATTGGTAGCCTCCGCTGAGAGCTAGGATAAACTAACTCAGCAACTGCTCCAAGCTTTCACTACCTCAACTGGTAGTTCTTGATCTCAAATTTGAATTCTAGGATATGGGTGCCTTGGAGTAGCTCGTCTGGGAGGTTCTGCTAGTGAAAATCGAAGGAGAGAATTGGGAGCCTCAGCTGAGAGCTAGGACGAACTAACTCAGCATCTGCTCCAAGCTTTCACTACCTCAACTGGTAGTTCTTGATCTCAAATTTGAATTCTAGGATATGGATGCCTTGGAGTAGCTCATCTGGGAGATCAGTTACTTTGGGGTCAGAAAAAAGAAAATCCATTCCGTGTTTGATCCTTCACTTTGCCATCTGCCATCCTAGCTGAATTCAGAATTTAGTGAAGCTAGTGGGTAGAAACAGGCTACATGGGTTTCTACACCCAGCCAGGAGCCCAGCTATCAGCTTTCTGATGAATGCTAGGGTTTAGAGAAAGTAGCAAGGAGTAAGAATGTTATCTGGGTGCCAAGCCTGCCATTTCAGTTAGGAGAGGATAGGTTTGAAGATTTAGGAATTGGAAAGAATGAAGCTTTTTGGAGTCGGGTTCCAGCCTAAAGCTCACCCAAGAAATTCTCCACTTCTGAGTTGAGTAGGTAAGGTAGCCTGCAAAGGTGGCTCCTACAAATTGTATGATCAACTGTGTGATACGTAAGCTGCTAGCTGAGTCCAGAGTTCAGATCAGTTAGTAGGCATAAGGGAGCTAACTGGGTACTTGCTTGATGCCCTGGGCACATCTGTAAGGTGCTTTTTTTGGTTCTTCTATGGGTATTTTAGATAAGCTAGTGAAGAGCAAAGATAAGCTAGTGAAGAGCAAAGAGGCAACTTAAATGAATGTTCAATGCCCACTCACATCTGGGAGATTCTAAAGGAAATCCCTAATAAACCCAACTTTAGGACTCATTCATGATGAGATAAGCTTCCAGCAGAAAGGTTTCCATTCCCAGGTATGCTTTGCTGGTTCTTCAGAGATGGTTCTTCTGCTCAGATGAGCTGGAGGAATTTCTGGACCGCTACTAAAAGTTTCTGTCCTCCCAGATTAATGTTAGGCTACAATGCAGCTACTGGGCTACAGAAAGAGGCACCTCACATCTTGGCAAGTGGAAGAAAGAAGGAGAAAACATGAGCCCAGTCAGATTTCAGATGGAAAATGGATGGACTGGATTTTAGGTTGCAAGGATGCTGATGATTGGCTGGGAAAGTTTTGGGCACCATCTGCTGAATGTAAGCTCCCAGACTAGGTGCAGGAGAACCAAGGACCTTCTTGAAGCCAGGGCAAGACTTCTTCATTTAGGAGATCTCTAACCTCCCAGATGATTAACTGGGCTCAAGAAGGTGGAGGGAAGGTCAATTAAGTTTTGGTTCTATTTAGGATTGCCACTTAAATGAGAAGTAATTCAGCCTGCTCCTCTGCCTGTGGCAGCAGGAACAGCCAACAGGCGATGGCTTTTCAAAGAGGGACATTCATAGGATGATTCAGATTCAGAATAGAGCTGGGAGGGACCTTGGAGGTCTTCAAGTCCAGCCCGCTGCTCTGGCAGGAGACCCTATACCATTTCAGACAAGTGGCTGTCCAATCTCTTCTTAAAAACCTCCAGTGGTGAAGCACCCACAATGTCAAAAAAAAAAAGGCAAGTTCTTCCACTGGTTGATTGTCCTCGCTGTTAGAAAGTTTCTCGTTAATTCCAGGTTGCTTCTCTCCTTCATGAGTTCCCATCCATTGTTTCTTGTCCTACTAATAGATGGCTTGCAGAGAGGCCTGCAGAGAGGCATGGATGGTTAGCAAAGGTGATTAGCAACCTTCTCTACATTTAGGAAGGAAAGTGTGTAAGAAAGCATGAAAGAAGCTGGGGAGATAGAAAGGACTTAACACATAAGGTTAGCCTGGTGCTTTTGTTACTGGAACATCTCAGGTGCTAGATCTGGCTCCTGTAGGTTAGGGACTACCGGTAGATTGTACCAAGGAGTTAGAAACCAAAGGGGAATTTTGCCCTGGCTGGAGGAGCTGAGCCCTGGCTGAAAGGCAAATCCTTAACTCCCATAAATAACTCCCAGATAAAAGCGGAACAGTTCTTGTAAATTGACACTTTTCACCTATAATAGACCTTTGCAATATATTGCACTGCAACTACCATCATCCTTACCCCTAGCATGACCTTTGATAACAAGTACAAGGCACTGTTGTCAGCATCCTAGAAAATCACTAGAATTTAACCTCCTGTCCCCATCATGGCTAGAAGAATCATTCTCTTTCTTAGGAGTTGTTTATTGTTGGACTCGTGTAGAATTCCACCTGTTCGTAGGATCGTGAGGTTAAGGTAATTTTTCTCTTCGCAGACTGGCCAAAGTCCCAATATTCTGTGAAACATAACTTTTATTTCAGCCTATTGCTAGGGAAATATCAACCAGTACAGATAATAAATGAGGCTAGAATGGCTTGGGAAAAAAACATGGATAAAGATGTTGAAATTCAAGTTCTTGGTGAAAAGCTAAGTTCAGGAATGCCAATTCTTTTTTTAGATATATATATTGGTTCCTTTGTCTTTAGCTTCAGTTTGAATTCAGATGGCCTTCGATGGGATTTCAGGTTGATCTCCAAGGCCCCAAACTAGCCACCTGATTTTTTGTATCCTGGCTAGTTGGCAACAGTTAGACGAAATTGTCTTGTTCTGGCAAGTGAAAGGTTTAAAAATGGTATGTCATCTATTGGGAAAGAAATATTGATCAACATTTCGTGATACTGATGGGGTACACATCAGAACCCCCACAAAGCACTCTGCAGAGAATCTTCCACATCCTGAATTCAAAACAGAGCAAATGGAAGTGGAATCTATAAATCAATCCATTTTACTGCAGATGTCTTACCCACAGTGTGATCCGTGCTCCATTTTTTTTTCCATTGCAGCTGGCTTGCTTCTTTAACTTAAACCATGCAACTTGATTGGGGTATTGTTTATTTGATTGTTGTTAATCTTGGAGTTAATCCATACTCATTTGGAGACTGATTGTTGGTAGAGAAATGCTTCGGTCTTTTTCTTCCCCTTCTTCTAAGAAATCATCTTTTGTATTGGTGCTCTACAACTTGATCTGTGATGTGTCTAAGCCAGGGGTCAGCAACCCGCGGCTCTGGAGCCGCATGTGGCTCTTTCATCCCTCTGCTGCGGCTCCCTGTCGCTCAAAATATGCATCACAACCGCCAATGTGTGATACCCGCTGGCACGCAATTTATTGAGCTTTTCGACCCCCGGTAGGCCAATCACGGATAAATCCAAGAAAAGAAAAGTTTCAGAAGAAAACAGAATGTTTAATTCAACTACATATGCTAGTTCTGTGGCCGCTCAGGAAATAGTCAGGCACGGGAAGGGTTTTGTGGCTCCCGGTGTTTTCTTTTCTGTGGGAAATGGGTCCAAATGGCTCTTTGAGTGTTTAAGATTGCTGACCCCTGGTCTAAGCCAAAGTGAACTTCTGTTTCATCCCATAGATTTTATCTCCTTGTTATTATGTGTTTCTTTCCCTTTAATGGGCATTGCTTCACCAAAGTTTTTCTCTTTCTGGAAATTGACTGCTAAATTATTATTATTTATTTATTATTATTTATTAAATTTGTATGCCGCCCAACTCCCAAGGGACTCTGGGCGGCTTGCATTCAACGGCATAAATGTAACTGAAAATGAAATGTTCAGACTGAGACATTATGGGATTTGCCTCCAATGGGATCTGCTTTGTCCATCAGTAAAAAAAAGCCAATGAATGTGATGGAGTTGACCTTCTTAACTCAAAGAATAAGGTTTGGGATAGTGTTTTGTTGGTAGGGGAGTCACCTGTAAGCTGGGTGGTAAATTGGTTTAATAAATTGGTTTAATAAAATAATCTCTATGGAGATTCCCAGTCATCCAGGTCATGGTTGTCCCAAAGGTGCTTTTTCAAGAGGCAACTGGACTTTCTGGTTTTTCTTGGAAGACGTTTTGCTTCTCATTGAAGAAGCTTCTTCAGCTTCTCATCCAAGAAGCTTCTTCAGATGAGAAGCAAAACGTCTTCCAAGAAAAACCAGAAAGTCCAGTTGCCTCTTGAAAAAGCACTTTTTGGATAAAATAAAGATGGTGTCATGCCTGGAAACCATTTGGGGCATTGGATCTTCAAGCCTGCTACATGCAACTGGACTTTCTGGTTTTTCTTGGAAGACGTTTTGCTTCTCATTGAAGAAGCTTCTTCAGCTTCTCATCCAAGAAGCTTCTTCAGATGAGAAGCAAAACGTCTTCCAAGAAAAACCAGAAAGTCCAGTTGCCTCTTGAAAAAGCACTTTTTGGATAAAATAAAGATGGTGTCATGCCTGGAAACCATTTGGGGCATTGGATCTTCAAGCCTGCTACATTTAGTGCTGTGGGAAACTGGGAGGGGGGATTGCATGGAGCTGGGGAGATATGTAGTCAAAATAACATTCCTTTCTCTGAGAGTCAAGGTCATTCTGCCCTGCACCTGGAGGGATGTGACTGGGAGGCATCTCCAGTTGGGACGGTGCCTTGATTGGACCATGTGATGGACATGTGGGTGCTGGGGCAGGGTCTTTTTTTATATATATAAGGTTTTTTTTAATATAAACANACTTTAAGACTTGTGGACTTCAACTCCCAGAATTCTCCAGCCAGCAAGTTTGAAGACCTCTGCTTTAGATTCTGTGCCTCTTGAGTGACACAAAATCTTTTTCTTTCTCTTGACCTTTGCCCTTTACCACAAAAATATGGCATCACTCCTTACATTCATCGTATGATTGCCTTAACTTCATTTGGGGAACAAAATATAACACCTTCTGTCTGATTGTATGTAGCTACTTGGAACTCAAAAAGCTAAACTTTCCTTATTTGCAGAATAGAGCTCGTCCTCAAATAACAACCACAACTGAGCCCAAAATTTTTGTGGCTAAGCGAGGCAGTTGTTAAGTGAATTTTGCCCCATTTTACGACCTTTCTGGTCATAGTAGTTAAATAAATCACCACAGTTCTTTTTAAGTTAGTAACCTGGTTGTTGTGAATCTGGCTTCCCCATTGACTTTGCTTGTCAGAAGGTCGCAAAAGGTGATCCCATGACCCTGCAACCGTCATAAATATGAGCCAGTTGCCCAGTGTCTGAATTGTGATCACATGATCAATGTCGTAAGTGTGAAAAACAGTCGTACGTTTTTCAGTGCCGTTGTAACTTTGAATGGTCACTAAATGAGCTGTGGTAAATTGAGGATGTTCTGAACCAAAAGGGCTTAAGGAGAAACAAGGATGTGAATATATTGCAAATTCAGCAAATGAATAACCTCATTTTTTTTTTTTACTGAAAACAAAATTCTACATCTCATAACGTAAACATATGCTTGTGGTCTTTCTCTCCTCCGCGCACTAATTAAATTTTGTATTCAGGTGATTCCAGATGATGGAACTCTCCAATGGCATGATACAGTTATTCCACATTTATCTCTCTAATGAAATCTATTTGAAGAATCAAATCAAAATGGCAGGGCCACTGTTTCTAGCAAATTCTCTCTCCATAAACTCACATGAATCGTATGGAGCAGTGATTGTCAAACTTGGCAACTTTAAGATGTTTGGACAAACTGCCAGAATTTTCCAGCCAATGGAGAATTCTGGGAGTTGACGTCCACCCATCTTAAAGTTGCCAAGTGTGGAAAAACACTGGGGTAGAATAATTTCTAGAAGCTCCCAGGTCCATTAGAGGGTATATCTACTCCATCTTCATCATCTTGTCTTTATCTTTCCCTACAGGAACTCCCAAAGCCCCCACTGTGTTCCCATTGAGTCCTAGTGACGAGACTTCCACTGGCTCCAACGTTAGCATCGGTTGTCTCGTCAAAGGCTACTTTCCTGAACCAGTCACAGTGCAATGGAATTCAGGCGCCATCACCAGTGGAATTCACAACTTCCCTCCAGTTGTTCATTCATCCGGCCAGTATACTCACACCAGCCTGCTTACCATCCCCGTCAGCCAGTGGGAATCCGAGTCATTCCAGTGCAACGTCGACCACGAAGCCTCCCACACCAGAATTAACAAAAACATTGAGCGTGAGTCCAGCAAAATTGCTCTTATCTTTTTTTTTCCTTTCCAAGGGCAGTTGATTAGACAAAGGCAAAATCAACCACTAAGTATGACAATGATGGTGTTCTTCCATCGTTTTCGAAGTCGGCCTTGACATCTAGCGGGTAGTGGGCTGTCCACAGTGTGTCCGCAAGTGGCTGGTAAGGCCAATACGGGCACGAAATGTTCTGCCACATGTTGGGCAGACATGTGTGGGCACCATTGTCGCAGCATTTGCAGCTCTGGCATTGCGGAGTGTGTGCTTCTCTTGTGCTATGGTTGTCCTTCTGTCTTCAAATGTCTGGCAGCCTTGGTGGATCAACGTGCGTAATAGATGACAATAAGGGGGCAATGAAAAGACACAGTATTCAGGATAATATTAGATTTCTACTTGGGACCAAAAAATCCTACAGTAGAAAAAATAGCTCAAAATGGGGTATTTCCAGCCGTGTGCTGTAGCTGCCAAAAAAGCCAACACAGTTCTAGGCTGCATAAACAGAGGGGTAAAATCAAGATCACGTGAAGTGTTAATACCACTTTATAATGCCTTGGTAAGGCCACACTTGGAATACTGCATCCAGTTTTGGCCGCCATGATGTAAAAAAGATGTGGAGACTCTAGAAAGAGTGCAGAGAAGAGCAACAAAGATGATTAGGGAGGGGACTGGAGGCTAAAACTTATGAAGAATGGTTGCAGGAACTGGGTATGTCTAGTTTAATGAAAAGAAGGACTAGGGGTGACATGATAGCAGTGTTCCAATACCTCAGGGGCTGCCACAAAGAAGAGGGAGTCAAACTATTCTCCAAAGCACCTGAGGGTAGAACAAGAAGCAATGGGTGGAAACTAATCAAGGAGAGAAGCAACTTAGAACTAAGGAGAAATTTCCTGACAGTTAGAACAATTAATCAGTGGAACAACTTGCCTCCTGAAGTTGTGAATGCTCCAACACTGGAAGTTTTTAAGAAGATGTTGGGTAACCATTTGTCTGAAGTGGTGTAGGGTTTCCTGTCTAAGCAGGAGGTTGGACTAGAAGACCTCCAAGGTCCCTTCCAACTCTGTTATTCTGTTCTGTTCCAGTGTGATTTGCAAGAACCAGGTAATTGGTGTGAAGAGAAAAGATTTGGAACTTTCCCTATCAGGAGAAGGGTGACTCCAGTTAGGCCATCTGAAATTTTAATGATGAAGGGACATCTAGAGTCTGCTAATCAATGCAATCAGTTCTTTCATTGGTCTTTTTTTTTTGTCCTGTTATTGTTCAATATTTCTAAGAAGGTCATCTAAATCGGGACAGACTTCTGGGGATAAAAGGTAGGTCATCCTTAAACACTAAAAGTCACTCCTATGCCCACAGGATGTGAAGCCCATGAACCAGTGGCTCCTGAGGTCCATCTGCTCCATTCCTCCTGCAATCCGAAAGGCAGTGATGGAACCATATCGCTGGTGTGCTTCATTGAGGGTTTCTACCCCAATGAAATTGAGGTTGAATGGCTGGTGGGCAGCCACCGTGGATTGCTGGCTCCCCACACTGAACCTCCCAAGCGTGATGCAAATAAGTACACTTTCAGTACCAACAGCGTTGTCAACATCACCCAAGCAGATTGGTTGGAAGGAAATACTTACTACTGCCAGGTAACCCACGCAGCGTCGCAAACAAGGATGAAAAGCAGAGCCAGGAAATGTGAAGGTAATCATGACGGAATGCAGACACTGGTTTGTATAATGGGGCATGGACAAAGAATCAAGGTGGAGGATAGCTAATCCTTTTATAAGACCTTCGCTCTTATAGTGAAATCCATACCATTCCCAAATAAGCTCTATTAACATAACGAAGTTCGTCGCTTGCTAATATTTAGATATTCAAGAAAATCCCTACTGCAATTTTTCGGGTATAGATGAAGCAGGATTCGTGTGATCAAAAGATGGAATATTCATAATTACGATAGACCAACATATGGAATACTACCCAGGGATAGGAATGGGCAATTTAGCAATAAGTAGAACAACCAGATCATGGGACAACATCTTATGAGACATATTATTGGAAGGAGGAGGTTTGTTCTCCAAGCTTGTGGTTTGGTTTCTGAATGTTTCGTTACCAGGCTAGGTAACGTCTTCAGTGGAGTTTAGGCAGTCGTGGTATTCAGCCGGTTCTATCCGGTTCAGGCGAACCGGTAGTGCTGACTGCGGGTGGCCCTGCCCACCCGCCCGGACGTAATCACATCCCATTTATCCCTGTTTTTGAGGCTCTGCGCATGCATGGAAGGCTGTACGCATGGGCAGACGGGGCGCGTGCGAGCGTAGCGAGCTCACATTTGCGAACTGGTAGGGAAGGTAAGTGAATACCACCCGTGAGTTTAGGGGGATGTCAGTGTTCTTCTGTTTATAAGGGCTTCAGGTGTGGGTGTGTCAAGGGAGGGTTTTGTGATGGGTCAGCTGTGAATCATCAGTGAATCTTGTGATGGGTCTTGTGATAAGGAGCGTATATCAGGTCAGGGTCATTAGGAGGTGAACTGCTGGTGGGGGGAGTTGCGTGGGTTGGTTGAGAGTTGAACATTCAGAAATCAAGCCACAAGCTTGAAGAACGAACCTTCACCCTCATCCTACACCTGAGCTACAGATATTCGCCACAAATTATTAGCCCTAGTAGGCAACAGTTCCTTTTTGCTTGTCCTTGTTCCAGTTACTTGGTTATTGACATTGAAGTATATATATTTTTTTACTAATAACATGCTTTCTTCTTTTATAAGATGATTCTGAGGGATCTTTGCTTTAGGTTTAGTGTAACGACTAGTCTTTGGAAAGGGAGAAACACTAAGCCATAGTCAATTGGGTCCAGACAACAGGACATACACTTGACAATTCACAAGTAAAACAGGCAACGTTTTACCTGCATAAGCTCAAGAGCTGATCTAGAAAGAAGAGAATAAATTAGATTAAGGGTCTAAGGGAGAAGGGAGGGGGATGTAAGCACTGACATGAATTTTGTATCCATAGATGCCATCAGCCACTTCTCCACTGGGGTTACCGCCTACCTTCTTCCCCCACAACCAAAAGACTTGTACATAAACAGAAATGGCAAGATCTTTTGCATGGTTGTCAATCTGCAACAGGAAGAGGGGTTGAAAATAAGCTGGTCACGCGAGAAGCAAGTCGCCGTGCATCCAGAATTAGTGGTGGTGACTGAAGAAAATAATGGCACCTTCACTGCTGTCGGCCGCCTCCCTGTCTCTGCCCATGATTGGGAATCAGGAGAAACATTCACCTGTTCGGTAGAATATCCAGGTTTGCCTGATCCCATCGTGAAGACAATTACCAAGAGCAGAGGTAAGGAGGAAGCAGAGTGGCTCTCCAAGCACAAATGAGAACATTTGCAATACACAGTGTGTGCTGCCAGGTTGGAGATATAAAACAGAATGTTCAGTTGTCATCAATAGTCTCCAGCTTTCTTTTGTTCTCCCCCTTAATATCATGGCACCTAGGGCCACTGATATGGCATCCCTTGCTTCTGTGACAACTCTGCACGGTCATAATGTAGAATCTTGGCACTCCTAGGAACCTGTGATGCTCTTAGAGAATTCAGGATTGGTCTATTTACAGTATGTCCTGGATCCAACCCAAGCAGAGAGTTAGAACAAAATGAGATATTGTTATGTGTTGTGGCCTGCCGGCCGCCAGCCCCTCCAGCAGCCGAATCAGATGAGGAGGCGGCGTGGGAGTCAGGGCCAGCATCAAGGCAACCTGAGAGCTCCGAGGGGGAAGAGGGAATGGAGCTGTCAGAGATAGAGATAGAGACAGAGGCAGAGCCTGGGCCATCCATCAGTCCTCAGATGGAGAGTCAACAGCCCCCAGGTCTGGAGGTGGCTGATGAGGAAGAAAAGGAACAGCTGGGTCCAGTGCCTGACATGCGGATGCGCAGAAGGCAGAGGAGAGGAGAGCAGTGGAAATCTATGGGCCGATACTTGGGACGGAAGAGCCACCACTGCTAGCGAAGCCCCACTCTAGCTCTGGGGATAAAAGATAGGGGGCGAGATGAATAGGTGTGGCAGACAACTATTCATCTCCTGCCGGACAGACTTGTTAGCCTGCTGTGACAGAGAGAGAGAGAAACCTTTTGCCAGGGCTGCTGGCGTTCCTAATAAAGGAATAATTGATTGAACTACAGAGGGTTTGTCGTGTTTGGGAGCCGGGTCAGAACAATATGGTTTCCTTATGATGCCATCCTCTAATATAAAATGTCCCCCGTGTAGTTTTTGGTTTCCTCTTGATGCCCTGGAGGATCATATAGAAGGCCTGTGGGAAATCCTTATTGAATAATCTTCCAAGTGCGCACACTGCTGCTATAACAGGGACATCACTAACCAAAAGCAAGATGGACTAGGTGAAATGACGTAGCCAGATGGGCTTTTGGAGTTAAGCTCTTCAAAGTACTTGCATGTCCTATCTTCGTAATATTAATTCCTCATATTGCCTGGGCTGCTTCTATCACGTTGAGTTCTATTTCGGCTTTTCAATGCTATATGATCCCAAGGTCAATTCTGTGTAAGTGACAGTAGCTAATCTGTCAATCTCACAAGTAAACCAGTCCTCAGAGGCTGGCAATCTGCAGCAAAATCATGACTTCATACATGGGAACCCAGTCACAGCTTCCATTACTTTATCCTAAACTAAGTAATGATATGTGACTTTATCTTTTTTTTTCCATGTTCACAAAGAAAAGAGCAAGGCACCCATCGTCCATGTCTACCCTCCCATCCCTGGCAATTCGCTTCTGATCAACTGCTTCATCCGTGGCTTTTACCCAAGTGAGGTGGATATCCAGTGGCTAAAGAATGGCAGTCCCATTTCAGAAAATGACTACGTCAACACCCCAGCTGTGAGGGAAAAGAGTGGCGATTCCTTCTTCAGGTTTAGCAAACTGACAATCCCTAAAAGATCTTGGGACGAAGGGAACACATTTAGCTGTATGGTTGTCCACGAGGCCCTTGAAATGAAGTTCACCCAGAGGAGCATCGAGAAAACTTTGGGTAAACGTTGAAGACTCAAACATGCATTGTCATCCTAGATTCGTCTCTCACAGTGTTGGATCCCGATCCTTGTAAATAGTTTACATGCTCATGTGTTTGGCTCCTGGCTAAATAAAAGCAAAGCGACTCAGAGGTCTCTTGGGTTGTGCCCCCCTTTTTTTTCCCCTTCAACGAAATTGGGGACTGAGCAAAGTTGAGGGATGAATTCTGGAATGAAGAGGGGAAAGGGCTAATTTCTCTGGACGTTAGAACAAAGGCTCAAGGTTGATGCTGGAGAAAAAAGGGGTTTCACTCTTCCCTTATCAGTATCAATTTGAGAGCCAAAGTTTGGGTTCAATGAATTCGTGGTACTTCTTCTCAGAGTCATCCTTGTCTGGAGATTTGAACTCATCAAAATTCTCTAACCGCCACACTTATTTCCAATTGCTTGGGCAAAGAAGACCACTTCCCTTTCTACGTGCAATCTTCCGGTTGCAGTTCATTTCATTACAATTATTTATAATTTCCCATCAAGTTTTTCCTTTCATCACTCTTTGTCTCTCCATCCTAAATCTTTCAGCCAGGTGCCACCTGGCCGATCAGACTTGAATGGGAGGTTCTTGGAGGTAGCAATAGCAATAGCAATAGCACTTAGACTTATACACCGCTTCATAGTGCTTTACAGCCCTCTCTAAGCGGTTTACAGAGTCAGCATATTGCCCCCAACAATCTGGGTCCTCATTTTACTGACCTCGGAAGGATGGAAGGCTGAGTCAACCTTGAGCCTGGTGAGATTCGATCTGCCAAACTGCTGGCAGCCGGCTGTCAGCAGAAGTAGCCTGCAGTACTGCACTCTAACCACTGCGCCACCGCGGTTCTTAATAAGTAATAAGTAATCTTTCTAACATCCTTGGAATTGATCTCATAACTTCTATATCCAGTGGGACTTATCACGGCTGGCTAAACCCTAGGCAGCTTACAAACCCAGCAATAAAGCAATATATAAAACAAAGAAAAAGCAACAGAGTTAAAACCCATTTATCCTTGGAGGTGAAGTAGAGAAATGAACAGTGTAGTCTTGGAAAACCCTGGAATGCCACAATAAAGGAATTGTTCTGACCTAGCCTTCACAAAATCATGAAACAGACTCCTTGTCCCGAAAAAAAAACAACCCCTTTTTATTTGGCTAATGTGAATTCCTAGCATTCACATACAGAAAAGTCCCGGCAATAAGCCTTTCAAGGGTGAATTGCAACGACAGACCTTATCAGTCCTTGGAGAGTTGCCAGGCCAATAGCTTCCAGCCGCAATGCTGTACAATGAAATACTTGGCAAGGAGTCTCTGTGAGGCTCTAACTCAGATAAGCAAATCTTCACACTAATAAACGATCTAATTGTCTCCTGCAAACACCACTCCCCTTTTGCTCCTATTTATTCCCTATGGGAGGGGCCATTCAGCATCCACTTGTGCCTTTACTCCCAAGTCAACCCCTGTTCCTTAATTGTTTCCTTCTCCTGGCAGCTCTGCACATGCACACATCGGGAACAGGCTCCAGCTGTTCTTCTGCCCCACTTATCTCCGACTCTGAAGGTAGCTGATAACTGTTGGACGGCCCTGGCCCCATCTCTGCCTCCGATGCAGAGCACTCATCAGAGCCTTCCCCAGACTCCAGGACTGGCCCATGTTCCTCCCCAACCTCCTCACTGTCCGAGTCTGCCGCCAGCTCCGCTGGCCGCTGGCGGGCCACAACAGGAATCCTAAACCTAAGAAATAGTGACGAATCATATAATGCACATGAATACACACAAAATATACTAGGCAGTCCTAGCTGAAGTATCTCCCTCCATTTTGTTTCTCCTTGAATAGATCCTTATGTCATTCAGAAACCACATAAAGACACTACATAACATGCTAGAACCTAAATAGTGATTTCAAGAACTAAGTAAATGGTTATCCTGACCTTGCTTTATTTTCCCCGTTTCTTTTAAACTTAATCGTTAGGAGGAAAAGAATGTTTTGACCAGTCCAATATGTACGATGAGAAATATATACATCATCTTTTCCTCATGACTGTGCCCTGTGGACAAGGCATCCATTGCTCAAATCCACAAATCCATCTAGGAATCTCTAAGACAGGAAATGAAACAGCGTGGTGAAGAAAGTCTCAAAAGATGGCCCACAAACCACAGCTACAAAATAATTTGTGGAGAGCATGATTGCAATTTAACATGATAATTTCTCATGTGCAACTTTAAAAAAAAACAGAAACGGAAGGAAGAAAGGATCATATTCTCAAATTATTTAATGGACTTCTCGCATGTTGTAGCGTGAAGGACTTAGAACAGAATAACAGAATAACAGAGTTGGAAGGGACCTTGGAGGTCTTCTAGCCCAACCCCCTGCTCAGGCAGGAAGCCCTATACCATTTCAGATAAATGGTTTTCCAATCTCTTCTTAAAAACTTCCAGTGTTGGAGCACCCACAACTTCTGGAGGCAAGTCATTCCACTGGTTAATTGTTTTCATTGTCAGGAAATTTCTCCTTAGTTCTAGGTTGCTTCTCTCCTTGATTAGTTTCCATCCATAGTTTCCATCTTCTCCTGCCTTCCGGTGCTTTGGAGAATAGGTTTCTTCAACTTGATAGTTTGACAATATCTGGACTTCTGTTCCCAGCAGCTGACTCGAGAAACACTAACATACACAATACACAAACGTTTGGCCTAATCAAGATCTTTATTTTCATAATATAAATTGGATGGAGGGGGAAAAAATGCTTGAGGATCCTATTTTAACCATGCGAACAAGACTCAAAAAATAAATAAATACCAAACTCACATTAGTCCACAAGGGGGGGGGAAACAAAATAACAAAATAAAATAAAATCCATAAGACCAATTGACTCAAAGAGTACCGTAAGCTTTATTGACACAAACATCAGAAAATGCTCCGAACATCACTGACATTTCAAATGTTATTCTTCAAAATCAAGAGACCACAAAACTGATTTTTTTTCAAATATTTTTTATTGTTTTATATCATACATTTCTTTTCTATGTTGAGCAGTGTGCTCTCTAGGTGTCCCAGGTGTTAACATACGAACATACAAACATCGTCATCATTGTCATTATAGTCATATATATATATAAACAAATATGCAGTAACATATAAACAAATATATTATCTTCCATTATGGTATTGATTATAAAACCGTCAAAGAAAAAAAATTACCCATCTGTTTTTCTTTCTCATATACACCATATTTCACACAATTTTACAACGACAGTCCATCTCTTTCCGTCTCTTTCCTTCTCCTTCCCTCCCTTCCCTTCTCCCCTCCGCTTCCCTCTCCTTCCCTCTTTCCTTCTCCTCTCCTCCCCTCCACTTCCCTCTCTCCTTCTCCTCTCCCCTCTCTTCTTCCCTCTCCTTCCCTCTCCTCCCTTTTCCTCTCCTCCTCTCCCTTCTCCTCTTTCTTCTCCTACTCCTCTCCTCCCATCCCCTTCCCTCTCTCCTTTCCCCTCTCTCCTTCCCTCTTCTTCTGTCTCCTTCCTTCTCCTCTTCCCTCGTCTCCTCTCCTCCCCTCACCTTCCCTCTCTCCTTCTCCTTTCTTCCCTCTCCTTCCCTCTCCTCCCTTTTCCTCTCCTCCTCTCCCTTCTCCTCTTTCTTCTCCTCCTCCTCTCCTCCCATCCACTTCCCTCTCTCCTTTCCCCTCTCTCCTTCCCTCTTCTTCTGTCTCCTTCCTTCTCCTCTTCCCTCAACCTTTCTCCCCTCCTCTCCTCTCCTCTCCTCTCCTCCACCCCACTCTACTCCACTCCACTTCCCTCTCTCGCTTCATCTCTCCACTTCTCTTTGCTTCCATCTTTTTCTTTTCACACAAAACTGATTTCTAAGCACATTATAACCAACACCCGTGATTTTGGAAAACAAACATTAAGACTTCTCAGATATCACAAATTAATTTTAAAACATCTACATTTGTCAAGCACCGTAAAATAATCACACTCCCCAATCTTTCCAAGAATCTGCTCTCCGGTAGCTGAGGAGCAGCAGAGAAGAAACATGGAAAAAAGAAGAATGGCAGTGAACACTTTACGATACATATGCCAAATATTTTTTTTTTCATTTTGGCCTTCGGATTTTGAATTCGGTGACGAGGCTTCCCATACAGGCAGTCCTCCACTTTACAACAATTCGTTTGGTGATCGTACAAAGCAGAGGTGGGTTCCTGCTGGTTCGGACCGGTTCTATAGAACCGGTAGCGGGAATTTCCCCACTGCTCGTCAAACCGGCAGTGATGGCCGGCTGGACATGGCCCCGAACCGGCTCTCTCAGCGGCACCCTAGGCACCGCCATCTTGTTTTTTGCTTCTGTACACACGCAGAAGCTGGTTTTTAGAACTGCACATGCGTGCGCGTGCCCACAAAGTGCGCAAGCGCACCCACGCAGTGCGTGAGGAAGCGAACCGGCAGCGAGGTAAGCCAGAACCCACCCCTGGTACAAAGTTACAACAGCACTGAAAAAAGTGACATATGACCATTTTTCACACAACCGTTGCAGCATCCCCATGGTCACATGATCAAAATTTGGACACGTGGCAACTGGTTCATACTTTTGACGGGTGCAGTGTCCCGGAATCACGTGATCCCCTTTGGTGACCTTTGGACAGGCAAAGTCAATGGGGAAGCCAGATTCACTTCACGACCGTGTTACGAACTTAACACCTGCAGTGATTCGCTTAGCAACTGTGGCAAGGAAGGTCGTAAAATGGGGCAAAACTTGCTTAACATCTGTCTCGCTTAGCGTCTGAACTATTGGGCTCAATTGTGGTTGTACGTCAAGGACTTCCTGAACATGTAGTACCTCGAATTACAACTGTAATTGGGCATAGAATTATGGTTGTAAATCGTGACGGTCATTAAGCCAGCCAATTTTATGATATATTTTTTTTTACAATATTCATTAAGTGAAAGCAGCAGTCATTAAGCAAATCCATTTTCCCCAATGAGCCTTTTTTTGGCTGTAAACCAGAAGAAAACCCTAGAACACAAAATACAAACTATATGATCATGACCTTGTTGACAATCCTCACCCAGTAAAGGACCTTGGAGTACTCATCTCTAAGGATCTAAGTGCCAGAGCCCACTGCAACAGCATTGCTAAGAAGGCATTAAGAGTGGTTAACCTAATCTTGCGTAGCTTCTTCTCTGGTAACATTGTCCTCTTAACCAGAGCATACAAAACATTTGCTAAACCAATTCTTGAATACAGCTCATCTGTCTGGAACCCACACTACATATCAGACATTAACACAATTGAGAATGTCCAGAGATATTTCACAAGAAGAGTATTACATTCCTCTGTTCGCAACAGAATACCTTATGAAACCAGACTTGAAATTTTGGGACTTGAAAATTTAGAACTACGCCGCCTTCGATCTGACCTAAGTGTAGCTCACAAAATTATCTGCCACAATGTCCTACCTGTTAATGACTACTTCAGCTTCAACCGCAACAATACACGAGCTCACAATAGATACAAACTTAATGTAAACCGATCCAAACTTGATTGCAAAAAATTCGACTTCAACAACAGAGTGGTCAATGCCTGGAATACATTACCTGACNNNCTTTACTAATGTACCCATATATTCATACTTCTTTATCTCATATTCATGCTTGTACTATTATATATATATATATATATATACAATCATGTTTATACTTTGTCTATACTTTGCTTGTAATCATATATGCTTGACAAATAAATAAATTAAATTAAATTAAATTAAATTCTGACACACACAGACCCACAAAAAATTGCTGAAAATCATGGTCACACTATCTTGGGACATTGCAAATGATCGTACATGCGGGCTGGTTGCCATTCACCCAAAATGCACTCATGTGATCACAGAACAAGAGCTTCTATTTTTTTTAAAAAAAAATACTTTTTATTGAAAATTTTCACATTTTTTAAAAAAAAAACCTAAACATAGTTTCACTAATACAGCTTTGCGATATCGGAAATTCTTTCTTAATTCTACATTTTCCATATTTAGGCCTATTGTTTTTTACTTAAACATTCTTATATCTATTTGTTCCTATATACATTTTATACATTAATTTACAACCATTTAGACTTTAAAAATACATTTGTTTCATTTTGTTGCATCATCCTTCATACCTTTACACATTAATTTTACTTTTCTTTTCAAGCCAATCATACCATCTGTTCCATATTTTATAGTACATTGTTTCCTCTCTCTCTCTCTCTCTCTCTCAATTCCATCATTAGTTTATCCATCTCAGCACATTCTAGCACCTTTTTTATAATCATTGCATTCGAGGAGATCTTCTCTTTCTTCCAATTTTGGGCGTATGTGATTCTCGCTGCTGTAATTATATGCTGTATGATATAATAAATTTCTTTTTTAATATTTTCTTTTATTATTCCCAATAGAAACAGTTCTGGCCTCATCTCAATTTTCTGCTCTGTTATTTCCTCAATCCATTTTTTAATTTTTTTCCCAATATTTCTTTGCTCTGGGACATGTCCACCACATGTGGTAGAATGTCCCTTGTACGTGATTACATTTCCAACAATTGGGTGGTGTGGTTGGGTACATTTTGGCCAATCTCGCTAGTGCGAGAACAAGGGCTTCTAAATTGGGTAATAAGTACCTTTTAGAAGGTCTGTTCTGACTTCGAATGGTGGCTAAGCCACCGATCATAAGTTGGGGTCTACTCACTTTTCCAGACCTGCTTTGATAGCACAATATCAAGTTATATAAATTGATGGAGAAAAATTCAGATTTACTAGCGAGGAAGACAATATACTCTTGATTCTTCCTATCCTGGTGTGCAAGGAAGAACTGAAATAAACTGAATAACTAAGTAGTCATAGCATAATAATTCAGAATACATTCCTAAAAACTAAAAAGAACATATCACACAGTAGACATTGTACACTCCAATTTTTAGTGGACATCCATCCATCTCTAATGGATAAACAAATTCACTGTGGAATTCTATCTTCCTATCATGTTTATGGATGTAAAGGACCCAGGCTTATGAGGAAAGAGTCAAAGAACTAATTGATGGGGAAGTGGATGTTGGGTATTTTGTGTTGATGAAAAAACCCCGGACTGACATCTCTTTCTCATTTCGCAGAGACAACCATGTCCATCGAGAACAATTACAGTACAAAGAAGGAAGAAGAGGTTAAGAATTTATGGACGACCATCGTGGTGTTCTACATTTTCTTCCTGCTCAGCGTTTGTTATGGTGCCGTTATAACGTTGTTCAAAGTAAGTAAAGAAAGATGTTACGAAACGTATTTGTTTTCATCCTGGCTACAGGGTGGAAAGAGGCTGAAACCAATATTTTGTGAAGAGAAGGGTAAGAAAAGAAGAAACTGTGGCTAGACAGAGTGGTCCTTACAGTTTGTAATGGTTCCAATAGCCAATAGGTCGATGGAAGGGGAATACTTGGAAGATATAGAGGAGAAGGGTTGGAGAGAAAGCAAATTTTAGTTATCTCAACTTTAGTCAACATTTGGCCAGTTAGGTGGCCTCCTGGGTGGAGGCTTTGATCTCAGGTTGGCATTGGTAAAAGCAAAGCCATGATTTGGTTGGGAATAATTGAACACCACTAATGTATTGCCAAATCCTGATTGGGTGAGCATGGAACGGTTGTGTTGTGGCCTGCCAGCAGAGCTGGCAGCAGTTTCGGACAGTGAGGAGGTTGGGGAGGAACATGGGCCAGTCTTGGAGTCTGGGGAAGGCTCGGACGAGTGCTCTGCGTCGGAGGCAGAGATGGGGCCAGGGCCGTATGACAGTTATCAGCTGCCTTTGGAGTCAGACAGCAGTGAGGCAGATGAACAGCTGGAGCCTGTTCCCAGTGTGTGCATGCGCAGAGTTGCCAGACAAAGGGAACAGCTGAGGAACAAGGGTCGACTTGGGAGTAAGGCCACAGGTGGACGATGAATGGCCCCTCCCATAGGGAATAAAAGAGGAGCAAATGGGGAGGGGAGTTGGCAGGAGACAATTAGTTCGCTTAATTGGTTTGTGACTCTCAGAGACTCCTTGCCAAGTTTTGAAGATATCGGCCTGGCAGCTCTCGAAGCCAGATAAGGTCTGTGACTGTAAATTTACCCTTGAAAGACTTTGCTAAATGTGAATGAGAAGAATTCACAGTAACTTAATAAAAAGGGATTTTTGTCTGGACAAGGAGTCTGCTTTGGGAACGCCTAGGTCAGAACAGGTTGCCCTGTCTGAGATACTTCTCATGTTTATGATCCTTCACCAACCATGATCCCAAGTTAGTGGAGGAGAGGTGGCAATGATCTTCTGAGATATTCTGGGGTCAATGATGCAACTTGTTATAGAAATGATGGATTACCAGTGCCTAAAACTGCCTATACAGATAGGCCCTGTTTAGCCAGCACAATGCTGCCACTAAAGGAAACTCAAACAATGCTCATGATCTTATGTCAGCTTTGCTTTGCTTTTTAGACCTGCAAAGGCCATAAATACAAGGAATGGTTGGACAGTTAGGGATGCAATAGGGAGCAAAGAATAAATAATCACTAATTTCATGGATATGCCTATCAACTTAGGGGACTGGAGACTAAAACATATAAAGAACGGTTGCTAGAACTGGGCATGTCTAGTCTGATGAAAAGAAGGACTAGGGGTGATATGATAGCAGTCTTCCAACATCTCAGGGGCTGCCAGAAAGAAGAGGGAGTCAAGCTATTCTCCAAAGCACCTGAGGGTAGAACAAGAAGCAATGGGTGGAAACTAATCAAGGAGAGAAGCAACTTAGAACTGAGGAGAAATTTCCTGACAGAACAATTAATCAGTGGAACAGCTTGCCTCCAGAAATTGTGAATGCTCCAACACTGGAAGTTTTTAAGAAGAGATTGGATAACCATTTGTCTGAAGTGGTGTAGGGTTTCCTGCCTAAGCAGGGGGTTGGACTAGAAGACCTACAAGGTCCCTTCCAACTCTATTCTATTTCTATTTCTAACTCTTTTTCTTTGCCTTCATATGACTTATATTTGCTAAGATAATCTTATTGTTGTATTATTCCCACCTCTTCTAAACAGGTGAAATGGATTGCATCTGCTCTGAAGAAGCTGCAGAAGAAGCCAATAGGCCCCCACTACAAGAATATAATCCAGCAAAGAACATAGTACCAATTATCTGGAGGGTCCGTTCCAGGTCTTTCAATCCCACCCTTCTCCTTGACCCACCAGTTCTCTTCTTTTTGAGTTGGAGATGATGTTCTGGTGAAAGAGAGGCCACCTTGCTTGAATCCATTGCCCAAGCTTATTTCTGTTTAATATCAGCTGAATGAGTCATCTTGCAAAAAGGAAAATATGAACATCTTCTCCAAAAAGCAGTCAAGTTTGGAGAGAAAAATATCATAAAAGTCCCTGCAGAAAGCAAACGATCTATGGACGCTCCTAAATTTATAAGAAGCTTCTTCAAGTGTTTTTGTTCCAACTCGCTCCACTGTGGAGATTCAAGTCTTCGTTTTATCCCAAGGTCTTTTAAGCTAGTTTTTCTCCTTTAATATGTCCTCTGGCTCTCCAATGGTCCTCAACCACCAGGAGAAACAATGTTCTCTTATCTATATTTTAGTGATAGCAACTTAGGTATAGTCTTGTCCAGGGGTGAAATTCAGCAGGTTCTGACAGGTTCTGGAGAACCGGTAGTGGAAATTTTGAGTAGTTCGGAGAACCGGTAGCGGAAATTTTGAGTAGTTCGGAGAACCGGCAAATACCACCTCTGGCTGGCCCCAGAGTGGGGTGGGAATGGAGATTTTGCAATATCCTTCCCCCAGGAGTGGAGTGGGAATGGAGATTTTGCAGTATCCTTCCCCTGGAGTGGGGTGGGAATGGAGATTTTGCAGTATCCTTCACCTGGAGTGGGGTGGGAATGGAGATTTTGCAGTATCCTTCCCCCAGGAGTGGGGTGGGAATGGAGATTTTGTAATATCCTTCCCCTGCCACGCCCACCAAGCCACGACCACCAAGCCACGCCCACAGAACCGGTAGGGAAAAATTTTGAATTTCACCCCTGGTCTTGTCCCTAATACTTTGTGACTCTTCTTCCTCCTCTTGTCTCTCCCTTTCCCCAACGTCACACTATTTGTTTTCCAAAATGGAAGCACTGATGCTGTTCTTTGTAGTCTATGTTTTTTGCCACCTTTGACATATTTGCTAGAAAATAATAAAGAGAACGTGAAACAAAATAAAAGTCTTCCTATATGGGTTTCTGGTGGTGAACAAGTGAAGTGAAGTATTAGTACCACTTTATGACACCTTGGTAAGACACACTTTGAATACTGCATCCAGTTTTGGTCACCATGATGTAAAAAAGATGTTGAGACTCTAGAAAGAGTGCAAAGAGCAACCAAGATGATGAGGGGACTGGAGGCTAAAACAAACAAAGAACAATTGCAGGAATTGGGTATGTCTAGTTTGATGAAAAGAAGGACTAGGGGTGACATGATAGCAGTGTTTCAATATCTCAGGGGTTGCCACAAAGAAGAGGGAGTCAAGCTGTTCTCCAAAGCACCTGAAGGCAGGACAAGAAGCAATGGATGAAACTAATCAAGGAGAGAAGCAACTTAGAACTAAGGAGAAATTTCCTAACAGTGAGAATCAGTAGAATGGTTTGCTTCCAGAAGTTATGGGTTGTCTAGTGAAGAGAAGGACCGGGGGAGACATGATAGCAGTGTTCCAGTATTTGAGGGGCTGCCACAGAGAGGAGGGGGGTCAAGCTATTTTGCAAGGCACCTGAAGGCCAGACAAGGACTAATGGATGGAAACTGATCAAGGAGAGATTCAACCTGGAAATAAGGAGAAATTTTCTGACAGTGAGAACAATCAACCCATGGAACAGAAGTTGCCTTCGGAAGTTGTGGGAGCTTCATCACTGGAAGCTTTCAAGAAGAGATTGGACTGCCATTTGTCAGAAATGGTGTAGGGTCTCCTGCTTGGGCAGGGGGATGGACTAGATGACCTACAAGGTCCCTTCCAACTCTGTTAATCTGTATCTGTAAATCAAATGGGATGAAAGATGTTGCTTCTGAATCAGTTATAATTCTCTTTTCATTCACTGACAAAAGTACTAAATAGGGAATTTTGTAGGTACTCTGAGGCCATTTCTTAAGAACAAATGGAAACTTCCTTAGGTCAGCCTTTTCAAGTTAAGCAAGTAAAGAAGAAAAGTTCTGACTTCGTATGAGGCAGCTTGGAACCTTCTCCAATTGATTTATGTCCACTTTTAAGAAACCGAAATCTGAATTGACCTCATTAATGAGCTGATGGGTGCTAGGGATTCAATTATGTAGCATACACATATTAGCATCCCCTATTTGGGGGTGGAGGAAGCTCCTTTTTCTCTTCTGCTTTTAGCAGAAATTAATTTTGTTTTACTCATTTCAAGAGAAAATGCTTTTCAGACCTGTAATCAAAATGATCCATTGGATTCCATTCAATCAAATTATTTTATCTCAGTGGGCAAGCCACCTCTTGACACATGGGGGTCAAAAATGAGATGGCACAGGAAATCAGATTCCTAGAGAGAAAAAAGGGGGTTATAGAATAACAGTGTTGAGAAATCAAAGCAACATACTGTATTTTTCGGACTATAAGACACACCGGTGTATAAGACGCACCACGATTTCGAAGAGGTAAGTAAGAAAAAAAGTTTTTGTCCTCCCCGGCCCCCAGGAGCACTCTGCAGGCCTCCCAAACCCTCTGCGCGCCCCATTTTTTGCAAAAATGGATGAAAACAGGCCGTTTTGCGAAAAACGGGGTGTGCAG
>QLTV01001689.1:52747-69074 GCA_003457575.1 Thermophis baileyi | reverse complement strand
AAGAGAGGAGGGGGTCAAGCTATTTTCCAAAGCACTTGAAGGCCAGACAAGGAATAATGGATTGAACAAGGAGAGATTCAACCTGGAAATAAGTAGAAATTTTCTGACAATGAAAGCAATCAACCAATGGAACAGAAATTGCCCCCAGAAGATGTGGGAGCTTCATCACTGGAGGCTTTCAAGAAGAGATTGGACTACCATTTGTCAGAAATGGTGTAGAGTCTCCTGCTTGGGCGGGGGGGGGGGGTTGGACTAGATGACCTACAAGGTCCCTTCAACTCTGTTAATCTGTTAGAAGAAGTCTTATTGGTCTATCTGTACCATCATGTCTCAAAGCACAGCCCATTATTTCTGGTTTGTGTCCCTTCTTCTCTGAGTGGCCATTTTAACCTAAACCTTATTTTGGAGTGTCTAAATAAAAGTCTTCTCTTTATTTCTGAACATCCAGGGTCATTTTAACTTAGTTAAGATGGTTAAATCCTTTCCTCTCCATCCCCACCACTGATTGGTTGGCCTCTTCACCTTTAGTAACAAAATGAAAAATCATCACTATAGAAATAATAAATGATACAAAAAAGATGTTGAGACTCTAGAAAAAATGCAGAGAAGAGCAGCAAAGAAGATTAGGGGGCTGGAGGCTAAAACATATGAAGAACGGTTGCAGGAACTGGGTATGTAGTCTTATGAAAAGAAGGAATAAGGGTGACATGATAGCAGCCTTCCAATATTTTAGGGGCTGCCACAAAGAAGAGGGGGTCAACCTATTCTCCAAAGCCCCTGAAGGCAGGACAAGAAGCAATGGATGAAAACTAACCAAGGAGGGAAGCAACCTAGAACTAAGGAGAAATTTCCTGGCAGTGAAAACAATTAATCAATGGAATGGTTTGCCTTCAGAAATTGTGGATGCTCCATCACTGGAGATTTTTTAAGAAGAGAATGGACAACCATTTGTTTGAAATGGTGCAAGGTTTCTTTCTAAGCTATGTAAGTTTTTCAAACTTTTTTTCCCCCACTTAGAAGTTTGAAAAGCTCAAACAATTGGGGCTTTATTGCAAAGTATTCATTGTAAGCTAAAAACTGCCAATGGTTTTCAATTTGTCAACTATTTTGAAATAAGCAGCATAAATTAATGAGTTTTATGCCTGTTCTGCCAATTGATGGTTTTCAACTTTTTTTAAATTATTATTTACCACTATAAATTGGGCTTCATCCATTTTTCTGTTGAAATCCCACCCTTTGTTTCAAGGTTGAGTGACATCTGGCTACACAAGAATGGCAAACAGGATGTTTAACCTCACAGCTGCAGTTGATGTTTCAAAAAGAAGAAGTGAAAACCAGCATGATTAAAAACACAGGGCCCCTCATTTAGAGAAGTGGTCTGTCCAAAAAAACACAAAAAAACAAAGAATCAGACTGGGAGCCAGGGTTAATCTTGGCTCAAGGTGTCTTCCATAAAAACATGTTTTGAAAACACACAGTGTTGACTTCAGTGAGAATCTAAGTGGATATTTTTCCCTGAGTATTTTTGTCCTCTTCAAATACGGTAATCTTGGGGATTTCAATTGTTTAAAGCACATCCATAAACCTTTTTTTAAAAAATCCCTAAGCAAACTGAGTTCAAAACAGGCAGCATCACCATACATCTCCTGAATTCATCTTTGGGATGATGGCCTCAGCCCAGAGGTGGGTTTCTACTGGTTCAGACCGGTTCTATAGAACCGTTAGTAACGTGGTGGCCTGGGTCGCTGGAACCGGCAGTGACCCAGGCCTGCCATGCCCCCGAGCCGGTTCTCTCGGCGGCGCCATCTTGTTTTTTGCTTCTGTGCATGCGCAGAAGCTTTTTTTGTACTGCGCATGCGTGTGCGCGCAAAGCATGTGGGCGCACCCACGACCTGCCCACGCGTCGCGTTCCTGAGCGAATCGGCAGTAGGAAAATCCGGAACCCACCCCTGCCTCAGCCCTAAGACAATCAAAGCATTTATTTATTAAAGTTGTTTTTTTAATAAAGTTTTATTAATTTTCTACTATTACATTTAGTTAGTGTTTAATAAACATCGTGTTGTCTGGGTTCTTTTGTTTGCTTAACAATACAAATTATATTCCTAATCTTTATCCCTTTTTTCCAGCCATCGATAAAATAAATTCCATGTTTGGTAGTATTCTATATCTTCTTTCTGTTTAATCTTCAGTGTAAGTCTGTCCATTTCTGCACAGTCCAATATCTTCTTAATTATCTCTTCATCTAGTGGTGTTTCTTCATTTTTCCAATGCTGCGCAAATACAATCCTTGCTGCTGTTAGTACATGCAATATTAAATACACATTTTATTTATCACATTTTTCTGGTACTATGCCTAATAAAAAAAAGATCTACATGTTTTCCTGACATCTTTTCTAGCCATATGTGTATTTTTGCCCAAAAATTTTGCTTTAGCACAAGTCCACCACAGATGATAATATGTGCCAGGTTTTTGGTTACATTTCCAACATTTACTAGACATGTTTTTGAACATTTTGGCTAACCTAGCAGGTGGTAAATGCCATCTATAAAACATTTGATATAAGTTTTCTTTATAAGAAGTTGCCATTGTTAATTTATAATTTCTTTCCCATATATTTTGCCATTTCTCTAATTCTATATTATATCCAAAGTTTTTTTTGCCCACTGCATCATTGTTTCTTTTACTTGTTCATCTTCCATTTTCAAATTTAATAGAAAGTTATATATTTGTCTGAAATGGTATAGGGAGTGATGGCGAACCTTTTTCTTCTTGCGTGCCAAAAATGGGAGTGTGCGGGCGCGTGCTAGCACGCGCGCGTGCCGGCACACAACCCCCTCACGCGTACCGCACTGCGCATGCATGCATCCCCACGCATGCGCCCCCCGTTGGGCCATTATTAACCCTCCAGAGGCTTCAGGAGGCTTCCCTGAAGCCTCCAGAGTGTGAAAAATGGCCCAACGGGCAAACCGGAAGTCCGTTCCAAACTTCCGGTTTGCCCGTTGGGCCGTTTTTTGCACTCCGAAGGCTTCAGGGAAGCCTCCTGAAGCCTGGGGAGGGCGAAAATCAGCTGGCCAGCGCACGCATGCGCACTGGAGCTGACATAGGGCAATGCCTTGAGTGCCCTCAGATATGGCTCCGCGTGCCACCTGTGGCACGCGTGCCATAGGTTCGCCATCACGGGTATAGGGTCTCCTGCTTGAGCAGGGGGTAGGATCTCCAAGGTCCCTTCCAACTCTGTTATTCTGTTTTCCTGAGATCTTTCTTAATGGGGGGGGAAACAAAGAACCCATTCCAAATAATTGCAAAACCGCTCTTTATTCCACCATAATTCTTTCAAAAAATATTTCTCCTGCCTCTCTTTTTTTTTTTTTTTTTTCTGGAAAAACCTCTCCCACTGGCACCATAATCAGATTCTGAAAAATGTGAAAAGGCAACCCTTTTTTAAATTTGAATTGTGTTTATAATTTAAAGGAAAAGTGACAGGAGGGGAGAAGCCAACTGAAAACAGAATCTGGAATTGCTAATTGCTAACTTTCCTGTGAATGGGAATGTTTTGGTACTTGGAGAAACGTTTCTGCCGGTCTTTGAGAAGGCTCTTAAAATTGCATTTCTTCAATCTGCCTTTTTGCCTGTTTCTTGTTTGTTCTTGCTTTGGGGTTCAAATATTTTGCAAGGGGTATTTCCAAAGTTTGCAGTATTTGGATTTGAAAGGCTGATTTAATGGAAGTTCTGTTCAGTTTAAAGCAGAGGTCTTGGAAAGCTTTCATTTTCACAGGGATGAAGAATTATTTTAAATCTTTGAAGAAATATCATCCAAACTTTCCTGCCCAGCTTTTCTGGAGGAGAACAAAAAGAGTTCTTTCTTTTAGATTTTTTTTTCTTTATCTCAATATTTTTATAAATAACTCAAGGCAACAAACATATCTAATACTCCTTCCTCCTCCTATTTTCTCCCAATAACAACTCTGTGAGTGACTGGCTCAAAGTTACCTTGCCAGTTTTCATCTCTAAGGCAAGACTAGAACTCACAGTCTCCTGGTCTTTGGCCAAAAGTGACCAAGCTAGCTTCTATGCCTAAGACAGAACTAGAACTCATGGTCTCCTGGTGATAGGCCCAAAGTCACCAAGCTGGCTTTTGTGTCTCAGGCAGGACTTGAACCCCCAATCCCCCACCAACCCAGAACCCAGAAAATTGGGCTAATTCAGCAAATTATGATTGTTCACCCTAATTGAGAAGGCAGTATGGCTTTCTTACAGAACACTTAACCAGGACAGTTAAAAAGAAATCTAGTGACTGCACTCACTGATTAATTTTAACCCTGGATCATTCTTTTTGTAGCCTACGAGGTAACCCAACTGGTTTAGCTAGCAAATTGTATGAATCTGGAAAATATAGCATCATTCAGAAATAGATTTAAGTTTGCTGGGCAAATCCAGTCATTGATTTCCATCTGGGGAAGATTGGCGTTTAGACAAGATAAAAAGTTGGACACTGCTTGAAACCTAACAAGAGGGCGGATTTGATCTGTCGCAGAATGAGGTGGTGGAAAGGATACTATTTTAAGTTGATGATACATTTCTTTTTAATTCTCAGCTCCCCGGGGTGGGGGGAAAAAGAACTCACCCTGGGACTTCCACCAGGCAGAAATAGTTAGCTGGATGGAATATTCAAAATTAATCTCTGTAGACTGAAGTCTACCCACTTTAACCCATGATGTTATTATAGTGATATCCTCCATGTTGATAAATAAAGGCACACTGTAGTGGAATGTAGTCTGGATTCCCAGGAGGGAAGGGCTCCTTTCAAGAGGGCAAAGAGGTAGCAAAGCTTGGAAAGTTTATGAGCAGGAGGAGCGTTAAACCGGCTCTTCCAAAGTTATTCCCAGAGTATGCCTACAGTTAGGCAATTAGAATCAGATGGCTGGAAGTTGACCTTGGGAGGTCTTCTGGTCCAACCTTCTGGCCTTATACCATCCCAGTCAAATGGTTGTCCATCTTTTCTTGAAAACCTCCAGTAATGGAGCTGCTTTAGTCTGGCAAGATCTAGGTAAAGATCAATACAGGAAACTACTCAGAAGCAACTCCACATGTTGTTCTTGGTTTGTGGGATCTGACACAGAGCAAGAGGATCTTGTGAAGTTGATTGAGCTGAGAGAAAAGGGCTGCTCAAAGTCCCGAGTGAGCTTCTATAATTAAAGATGGCTTCTCCTTGCCCAAACCCTTCACTACACTACAAAAGACACCACAAAATCTCTCTCCTCAAAGAGGCCTCAGTCCTATTGTTTTCCAACACAGATGTTTGTTTATTTATATCCTGCCTTTATTATGTTTACAAATAACTAAAGGTGGGGACACCATCCAGCACACCTTCCTCCTCCTATTTTCCCCACAAAAACAACAACAACAACCCTGTGAGGTGGATTGGGCTGAGGGAGAGTGACTGGCCCAAAGTCACCCAGCCAGCTTTTGTGCCTCTAAAGTGGGACTAGAACTCACCATCTCCTGGTGATTGGCTCCCAGTCACCCAGCTAGCTCTCATACCTAAGGGGGGATTAGAACTCAGGATCGCCTGGTGATTGACCCAAAGTCACCTAGCTGGCTTTCATGGCTAATGTGGGACTAGAACTCACAATGTCCCACTTTCAGCTTGGTGCCCTAACCACTAGACCAAACTGGCTCTCATAAAATTAACATTAAAATCTCATAGAATAAAAATTTCATAAAATAAATATCATGGCACTCTACTAGACCTACTTTTGAATAGGCAGATTAAAGGCTGAAGGTGCCAAGGAGAAGTTAGATAAATAATCCACAGGGGAAAAAGTCCTACTAGAAATAGTTTTCTATTGGCCCAGAAAAAGTATGGATAAAAAAATACTGTTGTGTTATTCATGAGTGAGTTTATTGTTTGATTCTTCGGGAATGCAATACATATTTTACTTCTATTTACTTGAAAATAAGCCCACACCTCAAACCTAGAGAGACTCACAACTGAATAGGAAAGAAGAACAATTTTTCAGCTGTTGCCACAGCTTACTTTTGAGTAAGCATGTAGGAAATGGTGTGTGTAACTAGTGCTCTTATTTTTGAAGCGCTTTTTCAAATTCTGTCCACTTTCACTATTATCCCTTCAAGATCAGAACATTAAAATATTTCCCAGAAAATAATAAACATCGTGAAATCAGTAAGGGGTTGCTTCTTCACTTAGTTGGATCTCCACAAAGATTATCCTTTAGAGCAGTATTTTTTCAAACTTGGCAACTTTATGAGGTATGGACTTCAACTCCCAGAATTCCCCAGCCAATATGCTGAGTCCAGTCATCATAATCAGAATAGAGCTGGAAGGGGCCTTGGAGGTCTTCTAGTCCAATCCCCTGCTCAAGCAGGAGACCCTACTCCATTTCAGATAGGTGGTTGTCCAGTCTTTTCTTAAAAACCTCCAGTGATGAAGCACCTACAACTTCTAAAGGCAAGCTGTTCCACTCATTAATTGTCCTCACTGTTAGGAGGTTTCTCTTTAATTCCAGGTTGCTTCTCTCCTCGATTAGTTTCCATCCATTGTTTCTTGTCTGTTTTAGGGCTTGAGCGAGAATACAAAATGGCTGTGTGTTGTGCTATCAGAGGCACATTGAGATAATTAGGTCCATGTTTCTGATTCTGAAATGTTAGAAGACCCTGACTGGATGGAATGCCCACCATTGCAGCCATGAGATGAATAGCAAATAACTCATGGCAGCCATTTCAGGAAGGTTATGAAACATGACTTGAACTTCATCTGGCTGGCCAGTATGTAAGAAGCAACTTGTCCAAAATAATTTGCAGCCTCCATACACCTAGATTGAATGTGTGTCAATCTATTGAAGGGGGCTACAATTCATTTGGTCTTCTAGCAAGTATTTGTTTCTTTCAGAAGCTCAGCCTCTGTTGAGTGTCTCCATGCCCCGGTTCTCCCAAAGGGGTTTTTTCAAGAGGCAATTGAGTCTTTCTTCATTTTTCTTTGGAGACATTTGCTTTTCATCCAAGAAGTAAGTGGTTTTTGAGAAATCTGGGTGTTGGAATCGAGATCAGAAGTCAGAAATAGTTTCACTTTAGGAGAACTGAAGAAGCTTCTTGGATGAGAAGCAGATCATCTTCAAGGAAAAACAAGAATGTCCAGTTGTCTTTTGAAAAAGCACCTTTGGGACAACCATGACTTGAATGACTGAGAATCTCCATAGACATTAAGGACTATCAAGGTTTCCCAAGATTGTTCCATGATGACAGCAAAGATTTTCTCTAGTGGGACATGGCAGTTTATGGTCTGGATCTTCTCCTTAGTATTTCTTCTACAATTTCTGTTACAATTCCTACTAAAATATGAGGGGACACACAAAATGTCAAACAACTATGTTCTCTCTCAAGGAGCAAAGGTCATCTGAGAGCCTGAAGAAGCTTCTTGGATGAGAAGCGAAACACCTTCAAGGAAAAACAAAGGAAGTCCAGTTGCCTCTTGGAAAAAGCACCTTTGGGACAACCATGACCTGGACGAAGGAGAATCTCCGTAGACGTGGCCCAGTTCCTTTCTGAAGACTTCAGAGGAATATAGGAAATTTATCAGGGACAGACTAGCTTTTCTCTCAATCTCCATTTTTCTTCTTCTCTGGATTCTGATTGAGCATGTAACAAGAGGACGACGGCCGGGACATCGTGATAAGTTTCAGTTAGAAAAACACCTTGTTTTTCTGACAGCTATTCTCAGCACTTCTCAGTTTCAAGCCTGGACGAGCTGAAACTATAATTAGCCTAAGTGTGAAACTGCGAAGGGCAGAGTAGAGTTCAGGGTTGGGCACAGTCCAGCTGGGCAGGGCTTTGGAGATGCTTTGCATGGCAAGGTCATCCATGCGCTACAGAACAAGTGATGCTCGAAGCAGCAAGGAATTCTGGGTGCTACACTCAACTGAGTTCGTGGTAGTCCCCGTGGTATGGCTGAAACATAAGTGACAACATTCACTAGTGTTCACCAACATGGAGGAAAGTGTGTAATATTGACCCAAACCAGGAGATGTTGAGGTGAAGGACGGTTCTGAGATAGATTTATTTTCAGAACAGCTATCGTCCCAATCGGGAAGATAATGGGTTAAAAGTCCCATTATTCATTCCATCATCAATGTTTCAAAGGCCAACATGAAATCAGCAAGAGATGTCACACTGTACATAAGCAAGGATGGACCAGCAATTACAAAGTGCTTGACCTTGATTGCTTCTTTCTAATGAAAGGAATAAACCATCAACTAACTATGCATCCAAGACATTAGTTTTCTACATGTTTGGCCAATCTATAAAAGCTAAGAAGGGCCAGGAAGGGTTAGTCACTGAGTGAGGTGCACCAAGAAATTCCAGGATTGTGGATTAACAGTATAGCAGAGTTGGAAGGGACCTTGGAGGTCTTCTCAAGCAGGATACCCCATACCATTCCAGACCAGTTTCTTCTTAAAAGCCACCAGTGATGGAGCATCCATGACTTCTGAAGGCAAGCTGTTCTCCCTGTCAGGAAATTGTTCTGTCAGGAAAGGTTGCTTCTTTCCTTGATTACTTTTCATATACTGTTTCCTGTCCTACCTTCTGGTGCTTTGGAAAATAGGTTGATTCCCTTCTTTGTGGGATCTTCTTTGTGACAGCCCCTCAAACGTTGGAAGACTGCTATCATGTCTCCCCTAGTCCTTCTTTTCATTAAACTAAACATACTCAATTCCTGCAACCGTTCTTCATATCTTTTAACCTCCAGCCCCTAATTCTTTTTGTTGCTTTTCTCTGCACTCTCTCTAGAGTCTCAACATCTTTTTAATGTCATGTTGGCCAAAACTGGATCAGAGGTGGGTTTCAGCAGGTTCTGACCAGTTCTGGAGAACCAGTAGTGGAAATTTTGAGTAGTTCGGAGAACCGGTAAATACCACCTCTGACTGGCCCCACCCCCATCTATTCTTTGCCTCCCGAGTCCCAGCTGATTGAGAGGAAATGGAGATTTTGCAGTAACCTTCCCCTGGAGTGGGGAGGGAATGGAGATTTTGCAGTAACCTTCCCCTGGAGTGGGGAGGGAATGGAGATTTTACAGTATCCTTCCCCTGCCATGCCCACCAAGCCACACCCACCAAGCCATGCCATGCCCACCAAGCCACGCCCACAGAACCGGTAGTAAAAAAATTTGAAACCCACCACTGAACTGGATGTAGTAGTCTTACTAAGGCTTTATAAAGCGGTATTGTGGGAACATCTCCATGAAGTAGGTAGTTGCAAATCGCGTCCATATTGTGAGTAAAAAAACAACATACAGTAGGTTGACTCATGATGATACCAGTTCACCTTGAAGGAACCTTTACTAAAGTCAAGGGTAGAAAATCAAGAGTGGTCCACATTTAGAGGACCACTATTTCCATAATCTCTGACTATGCTATGTAAAATGGATGAGAATTAAAGTCCAGCAGTAGTCTAAGGGATTACACATTCCCAGTGTCTAGCTGGATCTTTCAAAAGCTTCCTTGCATTCTATCTTCTAGTATAGTGTTTCTCCATCTTGGCCACTTTAAGATTTGTGGACCTCAACTCCCAAATTCCCCAGCCAGCACACAACACAGGTTGAAGTCCACACACCTTAAAATGGCCAACCTATCTAAGCAGTCTTGAAGAAGAGACATTGCTTGCCTTGTTTCCTCCATTTTCTGATGATAATTCCAAGGCATATCAAACTTCACCAAAATCTTACTTTGGCCTATGTAATGAAGACATACCACACTTAAAACCTTCATTAAAAATCCTGAGTACATGACAATTTTTCCCACATTGCAGCTGACTCTGTAACCAAAGTGACAAGCTATGTGAACTGAACTTCAGACAGATAACTTCAGAGTTATCAACTTTGCTTTCTGCAAACGCAGAAAGCTGTCTGAAAGCTTACAATGATAGTACCTGAGATAGTAAATATGAGCCAGCCGTGTGCAGCAGATGAAAAAAAAGCCAATACAGCCGCGCGTAAAACTAATAGCATCTCCTTCCCGGCTCATTCATTTCCTTCTGCTGAGTTCCTTAAGGTAAAGTGAAATCTTGCAAAGCACTCAGCAGTAGGCATCGACAAATGTATGCAAATGTTAGCGTCTGTGCATAATGAAGTTTTCCACCTGTCTGAAGATAACTCACGTTTTTTGTAAAAAAAAAAAAAAATTCTCCCTCTGCACACTGTTTTCTCAAAATGCTGTTTGGACATCAACTTTCCTCTAGTTTGACGAAGTCAAGAGGAAAACTATTCTCCAAAGCACCTGAAGGCAAGGCAAGAAGCAATGGGTGGAACTAATCAAGGAGAGAAGCAACTTAGAACTAAGGAGAAATTTCCTGACAGTTAGAACAATTAATCAGTGGAACAACTTGCCTCCAGAAGTTGTGAATGCTCCAACACTGGAAGTTTTTAAGAAGATGTTGGATAACCATTTGTCTGAAGTGGTGTAGGGTTTCCTGCCTAAGCAGGGGGTTGGACTAGAATAGCAAGAAGACCTCCAAGGTCCCTTCCAACTCTGTTATTCTATTCTATACCTTGGCTACAAGTTCATGTTCAGCAGAATCCTAAATAATTTCTGTTTCAAGTTCAGATGACACAAGAAGCCCCAAAATGTGATTAAAGAGCCACCTACAACAAGGATTAAAGTGACACCAAAAAGAATTCTTGAACTGTAATGTTAACTTAGTGTGTCTTGTAAAAACTGCCTCTTGGGCATAAAGAGACCAATCCTATTCATATTTTTGGGGGTGCATGCAACCTCCATCTTGCCATATTCAACATGGGGAACTCTTACTGAGTTCTGGCAAAAAACAACTGCATGGACCTCTCCTTTTAGCCACCAGGTGTCAAGATTGATTTAATCTAATGGGCCACAACAATACCAACAACATGGTTCCACAGAGTTTAGCTTTAAATCAGGGCTTGTATTTAAGCTGGAAAAATCCAGCCAGCCACTAGATGTCAGGAAAAGAAGAAATTAGATCTGAGGCATTTCTCATATCCAACTTATTGCATCTGGGCCTTTGTAAACATGGAGCAAGTTTTAGCTGACAACATGTACAGTTTTTCTGAATTCTAAAAATGCTTCTGTCTCAACTGTGCCTACAAAATTGCCCTCAAAGTTTTTCTCTTCACACACTTCACTGACTGTCCTTGGGCATTTACTTCAGTGCTGAAAAGGGGGAGACAGAAAGAGAAATGGGACAGAAATGGGGGGAGGAGAAACAGAGAGGGAGGGAGGGAGGGAGAAAGAGGAGAGACAGGGAGAGGGAAGAAGAAAGAGGGAGGGAGGGAGAGGAGAGGAGGAGGGAGAGACAAAAGGAGAGAGAGGAGGGAGGGAGACAAAGGGAGAGGGGGAGAGAGGGAGAGAAGAAGAGAGAGGGAGGGAGAGAGGGGAGAGGAACAGAAGGAGAAAGGAGGGGGAGAGAAAAGGAGAGGGAAAGAAGGAGAGAGAGGGAGAGAGGGAGGAGAAGGGAAGAGGAAGAGAGGAAGGGAGAAGGAGAGAGGGAAGGAGGGAGAGGGGGTGAGAGGAACAGAGAAGGAGAGAAAGGAGGGAGACAGGGAGAAAGAGGGAGAGGAGAGAAGGAGAGAAAAGGAGAGGGGAGAAGGAGAGAGAGGAAGGGAGGAAGAGGGAGGGACAGGGAGAGAGAGAGGAGAGAGGGAGGAGAAGAGAGAGGGAGAGAGGAGGGAGAGAGGGAGATCTCAGAGACTAAAAAGAGAGAAATGGCATTAAGGTAGAAAAAATATGAATACAAAACCATTTTTTGACTAAGTATTTTACCACTCTTTCAATTTTAAAAGGCCAGGAAGTCGTATATGTGAAAATCTGGATGTTTGTTTGTTTGTTTGTTTGTTTGTTTGTTTGTTTGTTTGTTTGTTTGTTTGTTTGTTCGTGTTATTGCCTGACTCCCAGAGACTCCGGGCAGTCCACAGATTAAAAACTGACAGAATAATAAAATGGTAAATGATAAAAACAACCGAAAGAGGGCACAAAGAGGGAAACAGCCAAAGCAAGCTCACTTCACCCAGAAGCCTGATTTTAATTTCTGGACTGAAATTAATTTTAAAATCTGGACTAAAGTCAGAAAAGGGTCTGGATAAATATCAGGAACTGAGAAAAATCTACAGTGAATAACAACAACCTAGTTTAGCACTTAGCACTTAGACTTATATACCGCTTTACAGTGCTTTACAGCACTCTCTAAGCGGTTCACAGAGTCAGCATATTGCCCCCAACAATCTGGGTCCTCATTTTACCCACCTCGGAAGGATGGAAGGCTGAGTCAACCTTGAGCCGGTGAGATTTGAACCGCTGAACTGCTGAACAGTCAGCTGAAGTAGCCTGCAGTACTGCACTCTAACCACTGCGCCACCTCGTTTCTCAAGAAGGGTGCAGTCTCTCTCCTTCCCAGAAAGTTTATTTGTCTAAATTTTGTGAGCCGAAGTTGTTTTGTTTTTCCTTTGAGTTATGAAGTGTAAGGAGAAATCCGAAAGTAATATTTTGTCCGCCTAGTGGAGAAAATAAACCTGAAAATAAACCTGATCTCAATGAATGTAAAAGCACTGTAATGGTTGGATAAAAGAGGTGGAAACTAGTAGATGAAAGATTAATAATATATATAAGAAAAGAAGGCAAGAAATTGTATTACACATAAGCAAACATTAGTATTAATATTACAGTTGTTATTATTAGTAATAGTAGTATCATTATTACCAGTACTATCATTATTGCATATTATAAGTAAATGATGTAAGAATTTTAGTATAAATAAGCTATTATTTTTATTATGGTTGTTAGTATTAATACTATTCTCATTACCAATTTATTAATATTTTGTATGAACAAATGGTTCCGGATAATACACTGTTCATTTAAGCATTTATATATTTTAAAGAAGAAAAAAATGTATAAATAAATAATTTTTTTAAAAAAATAAAAACACTGTAAGAGAGGGAGGGAGGGGGAGAGAGAAGGGGGGAGGATAAAAAAATGGAGACAGGTTTAACCGTAATTTCAGTTGGAAAACTGTGACCATCCTAGACCAAGCCAACTCCAAAAATACCAGAGAATTCCTGGAAGCACTCTGGCACTCTGACAAATTAGCCATCAATAGACACATAGGCATAAACAATATGTATGCAAAGGAGACAACCAATAAGCCAAAAAGGGAACAAAAAGACCAAAACTCCTCCCCAACAGCAATCAGCACCCAGATGAGCATGAATTAACTCCAAGATTAACATCAGACCAACAATTAAATAAACAATACCCCAATCAAGAAACTGCCAAACAAGTCAACAGTAAACAGCCCAACCCAAAAAAAATCACCAAGACAACTCTCGCCAACACTGACAGGGCAAGCCACTAGAATGTAAACTGGGAACAAATCCCATTCCTTATTACACTGATGATGTTACCTAGTTTGGGTCATGAAACGTCTGCAAGAAAACAACCATGCTCATCTAGCACTAAGGACCCCACAACCCTCCTCCGAAATGGGACAACTTGCCGCAGCCAATTCACCATGGGACAACTCACCATGGGACAACTCACCATGGGGCAACTCACCATNAGATAGATAGATAGATAATAGATAGATAGATAGATAGATAGATAGATAGATAGATAGATAGATAGATAGATAGATAGATAGATAGATAGATAGATAGATAGATAGATAGATAGATAGATAGATAGATAGAAGAGAGAGAAGGAGGGAGAGAGGGAGAAAGGAAGATTTAGGCAATTTTCCACTTTCCATAATGCCACTGACATTAAGTTTAAAGGTATTAAATGTATGTAATAATCCGAACCATTTTCAATTGAAACACCTGAGAAGAAAAGTCTTTAGACAGATGCCTATTGAGCAAACTACCCAGAGCTATATTATCATTTGTTCCAAGGATTCCCTTCCCTTCATCGCCATCTGCAGGTCAACCATCACACCTTCACAGCTCTATTGGTTCGGCCTTCCCCAACAGTGACAGTTTCTCACGTGGCCCCTTGGGGAAATTAATTGGCCATCCCTTCCTTAGAGTTTCCTCATGTATGTACTTTATTCCCCACACTGGCTGGGGGAATTCTGGAAGTTGAAATCCACACTTTGAGAAACACTATAATAAACAAAGTCCATGCAAGTTAAGAAACACTGAATGACGGAATAGCAGAATTCGAAGGGTTCCAATCTCTTCTTAAAAACATCCAGTGTTGGAGCAACCACAATGTGGTGGAAACAGGTTGTTCCACTGATTAATTGTTCTAACTGTTAGGAAATTTCTCCTTAGTTCTAGGTTGCTTCTCTCCTTGATTAGTTTCCATCCATCGCTGCTTGTCCTGCCTTCCGGTGCTTTGGAGAATAGGTTGACCCCCTCTTCTTTGTGGCAGCCCCTCAAATATTAGAATATAGCTATCGTGTCACCCCTTCTTTTCATTTCAAGCCTCTTGGGGGTTAGGGCCGGAGTGGTAGGGACTATTTCCCTGAATTTCTGAGGTCCCCAATGCATCCTGTTGTGATCCCAATGCTGAATTATTTGGGACCATGGAAATATCTGGGATGTGATGATTACCCCTGAAGGATGCAGTTGCAAGAGGCTCTGGGGAAGAACAAAGCTAAAATGTTTATTTTCCCTTTGATCTCCTCTCAGGTCTTCCTGCTGTATTTAACATAGAATAGAATAACAGAGTTGGAAGGGACTTTGGAGGTCTTCTAGTCCAACCCCCAGCTTAGGCAGGAAACCCTACACCACTTCAGACAAATGGTTATCTAACATCTTCTTAAAAACGTCCAGTGTTGGACCATTCACAAACTTCTGGAGGCAAGCTGTTCCACGGATTAATTGTTCTAACTGTCAGGAAATTTCTCCTTAAATTTCTCTTTATTTCTAGGTTGCTTCTCAATTAGTTTCCATCCATTGCTGCTTCTCCTGCCTTCAGGAGCTTTGGAGAATAGTTTGACTCCCTCTTCTTTGTGGCAGCCCCTGAGATATTGGAAGACTGCTATCATGTCTCCCCTAGTCCTTCTTTTCACTAAACTAGCCATGCCCAGTTCCTGCAACCGTTCTTCATATGTTTTAGCCTCCAGGCCTCTTTGTTGCTCTTCTCTGCACTCTTTCCAGAGTCTCAACGTCTTTTTTTTTAAATTGTGGCGACCAAAACTGGACGCAATATTCCAAGTGTGGTCTTACCAAGGCATTATAAAGTGGTCCTAAAACTTCATGCGATCTTAATCAGCACACTGGTGATAAACAAAGTCCACACAAGTTAAGAAACACTGTGATAAACAAAGTAACACTAGCTATAGCACTTAGACTTATTTACTGCTTCACAGTGCGTTCCAGCCCTCTCTAAGCGGTTTATAAAGTCAGCATCTTGCCCCCAACAATCTGGGTCCTCGTTTTACCAACCTCGGAAGGATGGAAGGCTGAGTCAACCTTGACATGTACATGACGAGACTATAAGAGCCACGGTGGTGCAGTGGTTAGAGCGCAGTACTGCACTTCTGCTGATCATGTATGTATGATTGTAACTTTGTTGCTTGTATCCTTACGATTTATATTGACTGTTTCCTAATATGATTTGATTGCTTCAGAGGTGCGTTCCTCCCGGTTCGGATCGGATCGCCCGAACTGGTAGTGACCCGCTGGTGACGTCACAGTGATGTCACGGATCCGGTTTGGTTGGTGCCGGTCCGTGGGCGCCGACATCTTTTTTTTTTTTTTGAATTTTTTTTTTTTGAATTTTTTCCGGCTTTTTTTTTTCTTCTGCGCATGCATGGAAGCCGAATTTCCGGCACTGCACATGCGTCACCATCTTGTTTTCGGCTTTTGGGGGGGTTCTGATTTTTCGGCACTGCACATGCGGCCACGCGGCACGGGAGGAAGCGAACCGGCAACAAGGTAAGTTAGAACCCACCACTGGATTGCTTATTTGTACCCGGAATATCATTAAGTGTTGTACCTTATGATTATTGACGAACGTATCTTTTCTTTTATGTACACTGAGAGCATATGCACCAAGACAAATTCCTTGTGTGTCCAATCATACTTGGCCAATAAAAAAAAATCTATTCTAATTTGGCTTGTCTTGTATTCGACAAGCACTTTATTTTCATAGCACCATGTAAGGATCAAAAATCGAAAGGTTACTGAGTTAATAGGTTTCCTTCTCTCCTTTTGTTGACCTTTCAGTGGTGGATAAATACCCTTTTTATTTCCCCAGCCCTTTTAACTGGTTTCATGGCTGATCTTAAATCAGTTTTAGATCAGCTATTAGGCTGTTCATCTGTTTTATCTACTTTTCG
>QLTV01001688.1:1653541-1667013 GCA_003457575.1 Thermophis baileyi | reverse complement strand
CCCCCCCCCCCCGGCTCCCTGCATGTTTTTGGCCACGGCCACAGGTGCCTTTCCCCAGCTCTTCCACCTAATGTTCCTGCATGGTTGTGTCTCTCTATGGTCATGCCTCACCTGGTAGTTGGGAGGACATTTGGGGAGGGGGGCATTCCTAGCAGGTCATCTTGTGGCCATTTCTCTTTAAAAACCAGGACTGTTTTGGCTGTCAAAGCTGCTGTACAGGTACTCCTCGACTTACGACCACTGTTGAACCCTAAATTTCCATTGCTAAGCGAGACAGTTGTTAGTTTTGCCCCCATTTTACGACCTTCCTTGCTGTGGTCGTTAAGCGAATCACTGCAGTTGTGAAGTTAGTCAGCCGGTCATGAAATGAATCTGGCTTCCCCATTGACTTTGCTTGTCAGAAGGTCCTTGACTTACAAGCAAAATTGAGCCCGGTATATCTGTTGCTCAGCGAAACATTTGTTCAGTGAATTTTGCCCTGTTTTACGACTTTTCTTGCCATGGTTGTTAAGTGAATCAATGCAGTTGTTAAGTTAGGAACATGGTTGTGAAATGAAGCTGGCTTCCCCTGTTGACTTTGCCTGTCAGAAGGTCACAAAAGCGGATCATGTGACCCCGGGACACTGTGACCCTCATAAATGTGGGTCAGATCGGTTTCGATCACGTGACCATGGGGAGGCTGCAACCGTTGTCAGTGTGAAAAACGGTCGTAAGTCCCTTTTTTCAGTGCCGTAACTTCGAACAGTCACTGAATGAACGGTCGTAAGTTAAGGACTACCTGTACAGTGGTATTCCTCTCATCCGGTGCCTTTGGGTTTTTGACCGAAGGAGAAATTATAACAAGAAAGCAGTGGATGAAGCCCTCTCCATCCTGGAAGTGTTGACCAATGGTTCAGTCCTTGTTCTTCCCTCTCTGGGAGGGTCTTTTGGGCCTAATTTGCAGCATGCATTTTATAAGCAAAGGTCCATCTGTTCCAGTGGAGAGCGTAAACTCCAATAAAAGAGAAATTCCACAGCTCAGGGTTGAACTCTGGAGTCCTTGGCCCTCGAGAGCATCAGAGGCTCCACGGATTGTAAACTGGGTTATGTTGGATCCTTTCCTCAGACCTAAACGTGTTCTTCAATGGTGAGGGATCCGGAATGCCCTTGCTCAAATTCGATATGCCTGATGCCTGTTTTGCAGTCGCCTTGACGCTAGGCTAAGATGCTTCCATTTAATTCTGCTTTTTAGTCTAGTCTACACAACGTCTTGAGCTGCCCTCAAAATTGGCGATTGCTTGTCCAACGTTCATGGGGGTTTTTTTTGTTTTATTTTGTTGCTCTTAGTGTATCCGGTTTTAAAAGGCTTCAAGTCTCGTGGCCCTTGTATTTGAGTTAAAATAATCTCTGACATTGTATGTCATCTTGTCATCTGATTGGATGCGAGTTAGAATAGACATATTTCCAGCAAGAGAGAGCTTCTGAGCTAAAGGGAAACAGAGGTTTAAGGGTAGCATTTCAGCTTGGTTGCCACACCAGTAGAAACATATTTGCAAGCAAATAAACAAACGTGAATTGGGCAAGCAGAGCATTTGATTTTGTTTTGGCATCGAAAAAGAGCAAAGTTAAGCAAACTCATGTTTTGGAAGGTAGAAAGGAAACGGTGGTAACCCAAACAAATCAACCACTCATACATAGATTTGTTATTGCATAGCGTCATTTTTGTTGCAGTTAGAGTTTTGAAAATTGTTCTTATACTGACATAAAACAGTTATAGATGGTTGCGTTTTATAGAGGGTGGGTTTTTTTCAGAATGTAAACCAGCATAAATAAAACTCAGTCTAAACAATGTATTGGCTTGTTGTATTATATTACTACAAAATTCTGGAATAAACAATAAACGCTGGGTAAATTCCATTTGTGGAATGGAAAATCCCACTGAGGCCTAAGGTCATTGAAATGGCAAAATAAAAGCAAGATTAATACAAATAAAAAGAGAATGATTCCATTCAGAATATCGTTAAGGGTATTGTGTACCTGCCACCACCATAGTAATGTGCTTTTTCCATGAGTTAAAAATTAAGTTCCCAATGTCATTTCTACACAGAAGTCAAATAATGTACTTAGTGGTAAAAAAAAAATAACAGGATATTCACCTCTCCCTACACATTGAAAGTTTTCTTCTAAAAATCATACTCTGCAAGAAAAGAAAATATTGTTTTAAACTCATCTGGAATCAAAACAATGGGAAATTGATGTTATTCCACCATTAACTAGAATAATAAATACAAAGCCGCCTTTGGTATAATGTGCCTTTTAAACCCATCTGTTGTGGAATCTGTTCTCAAACACCATCTGGTTCTTTGCCAAGAGGCAGAAGCGATCAAAGAGAGAGGTATATTTTTCTCTCCTTGTTAGAATGACAGTTTCCCCTGTGGGTTTGTGCTTTTTGTCTTGGGCTGAGGGCTTCGTGTCAGAGAAGATCACTCTGGCAGAAAGAAACTGCAGTTAGTGTTAGTTTTTGCATAGTGCACTTCTGCTGAAGGGTTATGAGTAGATATTGTTAGCCCTGTTGGGTTTTGGATAGCCACTCGATCCGACTGCCCTTCCTAGAGATGGACACTTGAGAAAGCCAGCTTTCTTCTCTAAGGCTGGCAAGGAAATAACAGACCTAAATCAAGTAACAGACTTCCAACTTTGGAAGAGCTTAAAGTAGACTTAAGTCAGGGGTCCTCAAACTTGGCAACTTTAAGACTTGTGGACTTCAACTCCCAGAATTCTCCAGCCAGCATAGCTGGCTGGAGAATTCTGGGAGTTGAAGTACACAAGTCTTAAAGTTGCCAAGTTTGAAGACTTCTGACTTAAGTAGACCGTTCCTTTGGCACATCCTAAGGAGACATCTTTAAAAAAAACCCATGCGGAGAAGGGGCCATTGAATTGATGGGCCACCTCCTGTTGTTTTGCTTCTTTTATAAAGATGCTTAATTATAAGCCCATTTCAAGAATACTTTCCAGGCCATTCGTATTTGGTTGTGTACAGTTGCTTCTGTCTGACCAGGATTGCGCATATTTTAAATGTGGCAAACTTCTGCTTTGTTGTTTGTAGAACTTGCCCATGATTCAGACATCCTGGCTGTATTGCTTACCTACTTTTATTTGCATTAACGTTCATTCGATTTGTAGGATTCATGCAGTGAAGTTTTGTCATGAAAATGACCATTTTTTTCGTTGCTGCTTTTTATTAAGATACGGCGGAAAGTATTTTAAACGGTTAATGGCCGTTGCATGTGCAAAAGGAAAAAAGGAACGAAAGAACAAAAGCGATACAGCGATCCGCTGCTCGCCGCTAAATGTTTTCCAAAGGTTCCTTGTGAAATTACTTTGGGATTTCCACAAGATAGTCTACAAAGTCTTTAAGGAATGAAATGACCAGTCAGCTGTGCTTGTCTCGACAACATCGGCTTCAAGTCCCCAATAATGCTAGCTTAAAAGTCATGTTGTGTTAGTATGGTGGTGTCTGAAGGAATTATCTGCTCCCCAGAACAGCAGAATAATTGAATTCACTGCATGGCGGACACCAAAGGCTCGGAACCCTTTGCTCGCCGAGGGTTAGACTACGCGCTGGACTTTTGAACAATCCAAAACGTAGGAAGGTCACAGCAAGAGCCTCGTTTTTGAATCATCTACATTTCAATTAATTCGGTGTGATTAAAATGCAGCGACTGAGTCCAACCAAAACTAAGAGTGGCAATTTATGGGTTGCTGCCAAGGCTTCGGAGGGGTTCTGTGCCTTTGGTGTAAATGTTCTGTAGACGCTCCGTGTCCCGCCAAGAAAATACCGTTACGGCTGTTTCATTGTTGTTAAAAATGCCTGTCTTTTTTGTATGTTACACAGCTATGACGACTTCATGGGTTCAGCCAAAAATGTGATAAGCGAATCTCTTGACGCAGAGGACAAATATAACATGATGGTAAGTCCTCCCTCCTCACAGTCTGTCAGCCTCTTCATGTTTTGGCGGTTGGGCGATGTGTAAAGGCTTCGCTCCCGCTGTGAGCGTATGCAGGGAGTCCTCGAGTTACGGCTGTTTGTTTAGCGACCGTTCAAAGTTTACAACTGAAAAAGTGACATGCCTGATCCTCGCAGGTACGACCGTTGTAGCAGCCCCACAGTTAAGCGATCGAACTTCGAGCGCTTGGAACCTGGCATGCATTTATGACGGTTGCAGCGTCCCCGGGGTCACTATTTGAGACTTTCCCAGCCGGCTTCCGACAAAGTCAGCGGGGGAAGCCGGATTTGCTTCAGAGCCACATGAATCACTAAACACCTGCAGTGATTCAGTGAAACAACCATGGCAGAAATGGTCATGAAAACGCGCAACTCATTTATAACAGCCACCTTACTTAGCAATGGAAATTCTAATCCCAGTTGTGGTCATAAGTCGAGGACTACCTGCAATGAAGAATTTAGTCCAGTGCAGTTATTTTTTTCAAAGTTTTTTATTTTATTTTTAATTTTTCAAAATACAAACATTCCATCCTTAAACATTGTGTTGTCTGGGTTCAAATATCTCTGTGCACCAATCTTCTACATTTACAACATCATTCACTTTACTATAATTCTCTAATCTTAAAATTATAATATGTTAAACAATTAAACATTATAATCCTATTCATTTTTCCTCTTAACATGTCTTCTAGTAAAAATACCATAATAATATTAATTATCCTCATCATTATAATACTGACAGTTATCTTATTTATACTCTATCTTAACATATTTTCTATTCTTTAATCTTCTCGTTTTATTTCCAGTTCCCTTTTTTACTCTCTAACCATTGATAAAATACTTCCCATATCATATAATAATCAGTTTGTTCTTTAATTGCTAGTGTTAATCTGTTCATTTCTGCACATTCTAATATTTTCCTAATCACCTTCTCATCGATAGGTATTTCTTCACTTTTCCAATGTTGTGCAAATACAATTCTAACTGCAGTTAAAACATGGATAATTAAATAAGTATTTTCTTTATTATAACTTTTGGGTAATATCCCCAGCAAAAATATTTCTGGTTTTAGATCAATGTGGTGTTTTGTCATCTTTTCCAACCATGTCCTGGTCCAGTGCAGTTATGATAACTGAAATAGTTATATTTGCAAGGGATGTGCTAAAACGTTGAGAATGATTTCTCTTGATCAATCAATGCACATTTTTAAAAGGTTCCAATTTGTGGTTGTGGCTGCTGTTTGAACCTCTTTTTTTTTTAACTGCTCCACTCTTGGTTTCCCCAAATTCTTTGAAAGGGATCCGGTTTTCTACAGATGGAGGCCGCTATGAAATAGCAGTAAAAATATTTTTCTTTATGCTTTTTACTAGAGATGTCTCCCCATGCAACGGTATGCACTGAATTAACTTAAGAGATGAGCCCTAGACCATTTCCCTGATGCCAAATAAGCGTGGAAATGCAGAATAGCAAATTTGGAAATAGCATTTCCTCAGAAAATACTAGAAAATTTGATGGAAATGCCCTTAGGGTCACCTCTTTAAATAATGTTGTTTTTCCGTAATCATAGAATAGAATAGAATAGAAAATGGAATGGAATGGAAGAGAGAATAGAATAGAAAATAGAATAGAATAGAAAATAGAAAAGAAGAGAAGAGAAGAGAAGAGAAGAGAAGAGAAGAGAAGAGAAGAGAAAATATGAAACTTTTTAAAATGCCGATTAATTTAATAACCGCGTCATAAGTACATTATATTTCTTTCTTTATTTATTCTTTATTGGCCAAGTGTGATTGGACACACAAGGGATTTGTCTTTGGTGCATATGCTCTCAGTGTACATCATGAAGAACAACATGAATTATTGCCTCTGATAACTGGGCTTTTAAGTTTTACTTTTTCCTTCTGACATTACAAACACTTACATAGGTATCTGAAAATTGTCATCTACGAAAGGAGAGGATCTGTTCTGGATTTGCCCTGTGGTCTGCTACAAGGGTTTTAATGCATCTTTCAGAATCTGGCACACCACTTTGCCAGAGTTTTACAAACCACAGGAGCTTGCATTGTTTATATTTGCCATGCTTTTTTCCCCCCCTGAAAACTTCTTTTAAAAAGACCAGCCGCTTGTAGATCTGGGTCATTTCACCCTAACGATGGGGAAACCGAGGCTTTTAGCCCTGAAGCCCTTGTACTTGAGGTTCACCAGCCAACAAGGAGCTGGTGGGGCTGCCCCAAAGAAGAGAGGGCCAACCTCTTCTCCAGAGCACCAGAAGAAGCAACTGATGGAAGCTAATCAAGGAGAGAAGCAACCTAAAAATAAGGAGAAATTTCCTAACAGTGAGAACAATTAATTAGTGGAACGGCCTGACTCTACAAGTTGTGAATGCTCCAACATTGGAAGTTTTAAAGAAGAGGCTGGACACCATTTGCCTGAAATGGTATAGGGTTTCCTGCTTGAGCAAGGGGTTGGACTAGAAGACCTCCAAGGTCCCTTCCAACTCCATTATTCTGTATTTTGTAAGGAAAGCCTGACCGCAAGTGGTTGAAAAACTAAAAATATTTGGGTACTCCATCCAAGATGATTCTCTTTTGGGTGAGAGTGAATTCTTCCCAAGTTTGCCATGTGCTACATCCGGTCACACCAAGAGGGGATGTAAGTTCTCTGCTCTTGTGATCCCAGGACATCATGAGCTGGTTGTAGGTCTAGGGCCATGATGGCGAACCTATGGCACACGTGCCACAGGTGGCACGCGGAGCCATATCTGCCAGCACGGGAGCCATTGTCGTAGATCAGCTCCAGCGTGCATGCACACGCTGGCCAGCTGATTTTCAGCTGGCCACACCCCCTTCCCTCCCAGGAGTCTCCAGCGGCCCGTTTTGAGGTAAGTAAAGGGCTCGCGTGGAGGCTCTGGGAGGGTGTTTCTGGCCTCCGGAGGGCTTCTGGGTGGGCGGGGGAGGCCGTTTTCACCCTCCCCAGCCTCCAGGAAAGCCTCTGGAGGCTGGGGAGGGCAAAAACCGGGCCTTCCGGGTCCACCAGAAGTTCGGAAACGGACCGTTTCCGGCTTCCAGAGGGCCTCCGGAGGGGGGGGGGAAGGCCATTTTTGCCCTTCCCAGGCTCCTAGAAAGCCTCTGGAGCCTGGGGAGGGCGAAAAACGGGCCCACTGTGCCATCACGTGCCAAAAGCGGGGGGGGGTCGCACGCGGGGGGCAGGGCACATTGAATTATGGGTGTGGGCACGCACACGCGTGACCCCCCGCGCGACCCCCGCTTTTGGCACGTGACGGCAAAAAGGCTAGCCATCACTGGTCTAGGGTGTCATTTTCGGTGATAGGTCTCAGGTTTCTATTCCTGGCTCCTTTTTTGGGTTCCAAGGCCTCTAAGACAGAAGTGGCCCAACCCTTTAATTCAGCGGTTGGCAGCTATGGCCAGTTTACGACCTGTGAACCTCAACTCTCAGAATTGACGAAGGTCGGGTGCGATTATCTGAAACCTTTGTTCCCTTCCGCAGGCTTCTTTCCAACGCTCTAACAGTCACGACAAAGTCAGGAAAATTGTAGCCGAGGAGGGTCGCACTGCAAGGAACTTGATTGCTTGGAGCGTGCCGTTGGAGAACAAGGAGGAGGAGGGTACGTGCTTGACGTTGTGTCAAATCAGCGTTTTTCAAACTTGGCAGCTTTAAGGTGGGTGGACTTCAAACTCCCAGAATTCCCTCGTCAGCCATGGCTGACGAGGGAATTCTGGGAGTTTGAAATCCACCCATCTTTAAGCTGCCAAGTTTGAAAAACACTGGTAAATTATCTCAGTGGTGTTATTGTTTTGGTTTGGTGCAGGGTAACCATGAGTTCTAAACTGTGATTAATGGCTTCTGCGTAATGTATGTCGGGCCATTGTGGCCTGTTCAACAAGTCACAGTTAAAAGAAGACAACACAAAACCTGTGAACCCTGGTAACGGCCTGGGAGAGAGAAGGGCACTAATCTCCACTCCAAGTCCTTAAAAAAATAAAATTCTTTCTATTAACAGAAATTCGTCTTTTTACAGGAAAACCGAAGTGGCAGGTGGGGGCAAAATCAAAGAGGATAAACCAAGGAACACACAAAATTAGCAAACAGGTAAGTGCTATTTTATTTTTAAAGCGTTACATTGCCCGTGCAGGGGTAGATTTTAAACGATCAGCCAAAAAGAAAGAAAAAAAAACATCTTTCAAAAGTGCATCCACATGTGCTGTTTTACAGTTTTACACTCTCTGGGGAAGAGGGAGCCAATGATAGTAGCATTTTGAATTACCCCGGGAGTGAAAACGGCCCACCGTGACACAAACGCCCAACTGTTCAGCGTCAATAATTGGACTGTATTAAATACAAAACGAAAGCGCCCCACAGTAAAATGATCACTAAATGCCCCTAATGGAAACTGAACACCCATCCTCTTGAGACCAGCCGGTCTTGTAACAGCAGGCCTGGCCAGCTGACAGGAGATTAATTTCCGTATGTTAAGACCACGCAGGAGCCAGCTCTTAAATAATCTTAAATAAGTTCTTAAATAATCAATTTGAAAGCCGTTTGACAAAACAGACCTTTCTGCACTTAAGCCAAAATGAGCCCTGGTGTGCTTAAACATAGGGCTGGGATAGTGCATTGTGATGGTTTGATTATGGACTATTAATTAATTCAGGGATGCCCAACCTTGGCAACTTTAAGCCGCCTGGACTTCAACTCCCAGAATTCCTCAGCTGAAGTCCACAAGTTGCCAAAGTTGGACACCCCTGAATTAAGCCAAGGAAGCTGGTGTCAGGGTTCATACGTTGTGCTAAACCATGATGGGATTAGGGTTAAGTCTCTGCTTGCAGTGATAACAAAACTCTCAAGCTGATAGTTTTGCACGAAACCCCACGATATGTGATTCGTTTGATGGAAATCAGTGTTTCTCAAACGTGGCCACTTTAAATCGTGTGGACTTCAACTCTCACGCATGGGGAATTCTGAGTGTTAAAGTCCATGCATCTTAAAGCGGCCAACTTTGAAAAATACCAATCTGTTCCAAGCCCGTTCCCTATTCCGGGAAGTGAAATCCACAGATCTTAAAGTGGCCACGTTTTGAGAAACACTAATATAGGTGATCCATGATCCTTCTCAAATCATGGTTAATAGCTTGGTCTGGTGGGCGAACCTGAACAATTGAGATTTACTTTATCAAAGAGACAGTGGAAACCTTGTTTAGCGCACGTGCGTGCTTTTCAAATCTCCTTTGCAGAGCACAGCGTCCGATTTCAAAATCACGCCAGCCTCCGGGGAGAAGACCTTCTATAAAAGCCCCACCAAGACAAGGCAGCCACGGAAAGTGGACCTCCGGGCGCGATACTGGGCGTTCCTTTTCGACAACCTAAGGCGCGCAGTGGATGAAATCTACGTCACTTGCGAATCGGATCAGAGTGTGGTAGAATGCAAAGTAAGGCTCTCCTGATTGGTCTGCGGGGGGGGGGGAAGGGGGAGATGGATCTTTGAGCATCATGGATGGTCTTTGGATGCCAGGAGAGATGGGTGTTTGATCTTTGGATGTTCTCAGGACTCCGTTTTGCTTTTAAAAATGCTTATTGAAAGCTCTTCAAGATTTTTGCAATGATGCAAGGGAGTGTCACTTCCTCCCCCACCTCCCTTTACTTCCGTGGCGTGAGTTCGGTTAAAAGTAAGAAACTTAAAGGAAAGAAAAACGGTAATTTAGCTGCTCTGTAACTCATTGAACAGATTTATACGGTCCTTGTTTAGCGACCACAATAGGGACTGGCAACTTGGTCACTAAGCAAAGCAAAGTAAAAGCGCAGTTGTGCTTAACGATCTTACTCCAGCTTTGCTTTACAGACTCACAAAGGAAAGGAGGCGAGGATTGGTTGCAAAGTTACCTTTTCAGAATCATAACTATGAACAGTCGTTGTAGGAGTCCATCACTAAATGGGGACAGCCTCTACTGTCCTTTAAGCTTTCGTTGTCTGGGTTTACGTAAAATACAGTGTGCCGTGGTTGCTTCTTCACAATGCACTTAGTAAGTCAAAACTCAGGAGCTGCAATGTGGTTTATTTGATCTTGGCTTAGTGCAGTGATGGCGAACCTTTTTTGGTCCGCGTGCCAAAAGGGTGTGCGCGCACGCTAGCGCACGCGCGTGCCCACACCCATTCCATCCCCCCACGCATGCGCACAACTCCCCCACGCTGCCCCCTACGCATGCACACACCCACCCCCCCGCGAATGCGCAAAGGCCTCACTGAAGCCTGGGATGGTGAAAAACGGCCCAACGTGCAAACCGGAAGTTCGGAAAAATGCACTTCCGGTTTGCCCGTTGGGCTGTTTTTTGCACTCCGGGGCTTCAGGATGCTTCCCTGAAGCCTCCGGAGGGCAAAACGGCCTTCCCCAAGGCCGAAAATCAGCCTCGCGTGCCCTCTGATATGGCTCCGCGTGCCACCGGTTCGCCATCACTGGCTTAGTGTGTTGTGTCATCCCAACCAGAAATTAAATCCATGTTTCTTAATATGCCACTGGGCTAGTCCTGCACAGACTGAATTATTCTCTCCTTTGGAAATAAAGCGGTGTTTTTTTTTCTCCTTTTAATGAGAGAGTTTAGGCCCAATTATGCCTTCCTTAATTACTTAATTACTTTTGAGTCGTGCTATTTCACTCCGACCGTATTTTTATATATAGGATTACCTACACAGGGTTCATCACTTTTAAAACACATGCACAATGACAACAACAACAACATCAACCAAGTTCTGCTAAAACCAGTAACCTTAAAAAAGGACCAGTGTTAAAAACACCAGGCAAAATAATGTAATCACCTGTTAAAAAAAAAAAAAATTAATTGTCCCCTGAAGAGGTTACCTACTTGGGTCACGAAACATCTGCAAGGCAACAGCCCAGCTTAGAGATCCCACCTTTGAACCCTGAGCTACGAATCTCCTCTGCTCTTGGTTCTACAATCCACGCGCCTGGTTTTTCTGTGTCCTTGTGAGGTGAATGGAGACTCCTGGATTTACCAACCCACGCCTTTCCTCCTTCAATATCCCATTGTTCCTGTAGGGGGCACTGTTGAGATTCTGCTGGGACCCACATCCGCTGGGCTTCCTGCTCTTAAGTCTATTAATTCCCCGCTGCATCGTTCCTTGCCTGCAGAGATAGTTATCGTTCTTCTCGGTGGTGAGCGAGGGAGTTTGATTGATGGCCTGGTATAAATAACGTCTGGGTGGGTCTAGTCATAAGTTCGTTCTCTTCATCTGACTTTTGATGGGAAACAGATATGGCCCACGGTAGCCGTGCTGCCTTTTCCTCCCAACTCAACTGGAAGCTGAGTTTTGGCTTCTGGGTAACGATAGATTGATTCTTTCAGTAAGCGAAACATTGCAAATTGTTAAATAAGGCCGGGGGAAAGTCAGGAGGGCAGGTGGTCCTCGACTTAACGACCAAAATGGAGCCCAGCGTTTCTGTTTGCTAAGTGGGAAACTTGTTAAGTGAGTTTTGCCCCCTTTTACGACCTTTCTTGCCACGGTTGTTAAGTGAATCATTGCCGTTGTTAGGAACAAGGTTGTTAAGTGACTCACTGCAGTTAAGTTAGTAAGACGGTTGTTAAGTGAATCACTGCAGTTGTTAAGTTAGTCACACGGTTGTTAAGTGAATCACTGCAGTTAAGTTAATAACAAGTTTGTTAAGTGAATCACTGCAGTTAAGTTAGTCACACGGTTGGTTATTAAGTGAATCGTTGCAGTTGTTAAGTTAATCACACGGTTGTTAAGTGAATCACTGCAGTTAAGTTAATAACAAGTTTGTTAAGTGAATCACTGCAGTTGTTAAGTTAGTCACACGGTTGTTAAGTGAATCTGGCTTCCCCATTGACTTTGCTTGTCAGATGGTCACAAAAGGGGATCTCGTGACCCCGGGACACTGCAACCGTCATAAATGTGAGTCAGTTGCCAAGCATCCAAATGTAAATCACGCAACCCTGGGGATGCTGGAACAGTCATAAGTGTAAAAAACGGTCATAAGTTACTTTTTTCAGTGCCGTTGTAACCTCGGACAGTCACTGAACGAACTGTTGTAAGTCGAGGACTACCTGTAGTCAAAATGTAGAGACTGATGGTAGTTTTCCTCTTTTAACTGAGGTTCCCCCCCCCCCGCCTTTCTCCCAGTTCTGGAAGCCGTTAGCTCAAACCTCTGTACATAAAACAGGATTTTTGTTAGCTCATGAATATGTAGTTTTTCTCCTGCCACAAAAGACTGCCAAGTCGGCAGCAAGATTAGTGTACAAATCAAAATCCTAAGTGAATTTGGAAAACAAACAGCGCCTTGTGGCTTCCAAGCCGGCTGTCGGTTTAATACAATTTAATTCACATTAAAAAGAAAAAGAAAAAAGAAACTCCGACCACGGTTTTCTCACTTAAGAAATTTCCCCAATGATATATATATATATATATATATTTTTACAGGGGTCTGATTGCCTTTCTGGGTAATTGGATTACGATTTTCTAAATATTTATGGCTGAAAGAATTAGTATGTTATTTGTATGACATCTTTGCAGATCCAAGACCTCATCCAAAAATTCCAGTGATTTCACTCATGTTATGCTGGGAAGGAAACACTACGCGGCCAAGACTTCTTTAAAACATAAGCATGAAAACAAAAACCCTTGTTTCTGAAAAGAGTTGGCAAGGCATAGCGGTAGGATTATCCGACTGTTGCTTTGTTTACGAAATTTAGTTTTTTTTAAAACCGTGTGGAATTTCCTACTGCACAAAGATGCGTTTTGGAAAGGTTAAATCGTACCAGGATGCCTGGTTTGGTGAGAATCCGTAATATCTCCGCTCCCCCGAACCCACGACGCAATCATACCGATTTAATTTTAGCCATTGCTTTCAATAAAAAATACTGCGCAGCTTTTAAAAGCGGTCGGTTAGTTAAGCCCTGTCTGGCAGGAAAATAGAGTTAGATGTATGTGTTATTTTTACAACTGTAGTATGAGTTTTAAATAATTTTCTGTGCCCGCAGAACAACATGCTTTCCCAAGTCAAATGTTGACTTCTTGTCTTAGCATTAAGCTAAAGGGGGGGTGGGGGAAACAAGAAAAAACTTATGACCATTTTTCACACTTTCTCCCTCCTTCCTTCCTTCCTTCCTTCCTTCCTTCCTTCCTTCCTTCCTGCGGCCTGCGGTTGTTAAGTGAATTGCTGCAGTTGTTAAGTTAGTCACACGGTCATTAAGTGAATCTGGCTTCGCCATTTACTTTGCTTGTCAGTAGGATGCAAAAAAGGATGACGTGACCCCGGGACATTGCGACCGTCATAAATATGAGCCAGTTGTCAAGCATCCGAATGTAAATCACATGACCAGGGGGATTCTGCAATGGTTGTAAGTGTGAAAAATTGTCGTGAGTCACTTTTTTTTACTTTGAACAATCACTAAATGAACTGTTGTAAGTCAAGGACTACCTGTAGTATGTTTTTCAGTGAA
>QLTV01001688.1:1628700-1650544 GCA_003457575.1 Thermophis baileyi | reverse complement strand
TCCCTCTCCTTCCCCCTCTCCTTCCTTCCCTCCCTCCCTCCCTCCTTCCTTCCTTCCTTCCTTCCTTCCTTCCTTCCTTCCTCTCCTGGCCTCCTTTCTCTCCCTCCCTCCCTTCTTTCCTCCCTCCCTTCCTCTCTCCCTGTTTTTCATCTCCCTTTCCTTCCCCTTCTCCTTCCTTCCCTCCCTCCCTTCCTCCCTTCCTTCCTTCCTTGAAAAGCATAAGACAGCATTGTACTAATGGTGGATCCTTCAGGGCTTCCCTCTGCATTGCAACACCTAGGAGTGATGTGCTATTAATTGCAAGGGAAAGAAAGGCGGCTGAGTATTCTGCATACTTTTCAGGCCAACCTCGCTAGCGTGGGAAGTCAAGAAGATGTCTCCAGGGCGTCATGTTATTCCCAGCCCATCGACCGACAGAATCAGCGTGACATCCAATGCCCGAAGAAGTCTCAATTTCGGGTATGCAAATTAAACAGCTTTTACTATTTCAAGGGTGAAATGGGTGGGCTACAACCAGCCAAACAGAAGCAATTTGTAGCTCAGCAAGCAAGGAAATAGTCATTTTGTTTACTGCTTCCCAGCTGCTGGTTCATCACCTGGTTGGGTGGGAAAAATTAGGCGAGCTTTCACAGCCAAAGAGTGACCCATTGAGGGTTCCATGGGCACCTCCGTGGGGCGTCCAACCTTGGCAACTTATAAGACCCGCGGACTTCAACTCCCAGAATTCCCAAGCCAGCGTGACAAGGCTTTTTTGCACCAGAAGTTACAACATGCAGAACGGGGTAGAACGTGGCAGATGGTTTTAATGGCCAGAGATGATGAGTTTTTCTTCTCTTAGAGGACCTCCTGCGACCGTTACCTCAAACCGCCTGGCTCCTTCTGGGGTCAGCTGGGCAGACAAAGTCAAAGCCAGCCACCCCGGAGCAGCTCCCCATTCGGAGAAGGCGGCAGCCCAGGCCCAGCGGCCCCCTGCAGCGCAGAAGCCCTCCCGCAGAACGGGCAAGTATTTTCCCCCTTTCCAGTTCGGTCAGCTTTGTTTGGGTACCCCGGTCCTTTCCCAGCAAGGTGTGCCATTCGATAAGAGGCTGCGTTTTAGTCGTCACGCCTAAAAAGATAACGTTACGGTCATACAAATGGAGCTCGCGTAAAAAAGCACGCAAAATGCCTAGAATGAAAACGAAATGATGTTTGCCCAATATAGGTAGCCCTCGACTTACAGCAGTCCGTTTAGTGACCGTTCAAAGTTACAACGGCACTGGAAAAAGTGACTGAGGACCGTTTTTCACACTTACGGCCGTTGCAGCGTCCCCACGGTCACGTGATCAAAATTCAGACGCTTGGCCACTGACTCGTACTTACGACGGTTGCAGTGTCCCGGGGTCACGGGATCCCCTTTTGCGACAAGCAAAGTCCGTGGGGAATCCAGATTCACTTAGCAACCGGGTTACTTGCTTAACAACTGCAGTGATTCACTTAACAACTGTGGCAGGTCGTAAAATGGGGCCAAACCCGCTTAACAACTGCCTCACATAGCAACTGCAATTTTGGGCTCAATTGTGGGTCGTAGGTCCAGGACTACCTGTACCTTTTACACGTGCTGTATTTCTACGATCTACTTTATGCCTCTTTTTCTTGCTCAGTGTCGAATGTTATACGTCTATAATTTGAAATTGCTTCTGACACGAATAAAGAACGTTGGGGGTCCTTTCTATGCCTCCTCCCTGGCCTTCTCGACTTCTACTCTATTCTGTTTTCTTTGCTTACTTTAACCAGTAACGTAACTTTGAAAAAGAAAAACCGTAGATTTAATTTGGGGAAATGAAAGAGAGAGAGAGAGAGGGAGAGAGAGAGAGAGAGAGGAAGGGAAAAAACAAAGAAATCTTTGCTTTTTAAATATCACCGCCTGGAACCCCCAGTTTAAAAACATCTCAGGGAGGTTTGAATTTCAGAATATGGGAAGCTTACAAGCGGCCCCACTCGAGGCCTGTTTAGCTAACGTCTTCCAGACAAAGCCGATAGGTAGACCGGGTGTGTAGCAACTACAGGGAGTAGAAGTATGTTAAAAGCGATAATGGACGGCTTGCTTTTGGGAGTAGAGGTGACTCCCTAATCCTGTTGCTGTTTCTTCTGCTCAAAATATGTCTCTGCTTGAAAGCACATGATATTGGAAGGCCAGAGAGGTTTGTGCAGACGTTAGCGACGTATCCGCCTCCGTGTTGGAAATCATCTTCGCTCGGTTCAAAGGACGAGTCCTTTGTGAATGCGTTGGGCCTCCTTCCCCATCCAGGCCATTTTACTCGAGCAACTCAAAGTCTTGATAGCACCAGGGGTGGCGAAGGGCCCCTTCCCACTCCTTTCTCCAGGCCTTCCCTGGCTTCCTCTTTTTTTCTTTTTTCTTTTTTTTAAGTCAGAGTGTCTGGCATCTTTCCAACCTAATCGCCTTCCAGCGATGGAGCCTTTCATCCAGGGGACTGGGTCTTGGAAAGGTTGGGTGCCGTTTCCGGTATCTTTTTGAAATGTTTAATTCTGTTTTTGAGGTGGCCGGCATGGTAATTGCAGAATGGAAGTATATGAAGCATTGGGGGGGGGGGCGTTGATATGACATGACAGCAGGTAGTAAATTGCTTAGCACATCAAGAGTTGCCTAAATCGAGGTCAGTTTAGCTCATTATTATGAAAGTTCAAGAGAGAGCTCTTTTTTATTTTGATCTCCTCCCTTCCTTCCTTCCTTCCTATCTTCTCTCTTCCTTCCTTCCTTCCTTCCTTCCTTCCTTCCTTCCTTCCTTCCTTCCTTCCTTCCTTCCTTCCTTCCTTCCTTCCTTCCTTCCTTCCTTCCTTTCTCCCTTCCTTCCCTCCCTCCATCCTTCCATCTCTCTCCCCTTCCTTCCTTCCCTCCTTCCATTCCTCCTTCCCTCCCTCCCCTCCCCCCCCTTCTTTCCTGCCCTTCCCTCCCTCCGTCTCTCCCCCTCCTTTCCCTCCCTTCCTTATGTCTAATCCTTCCTTCCTTCCTTCCATCTAATCCTTCCTTCCTTCCTTCCTGCCTTCCTTCCTTCCTTCCTTCCTTTCTCCCTTCCTTCCCTCCCTCCATCCTTCCATCTCTCTCCCCTTCCTTCCTTCCCTCCTTCCATTCCTCCTTCCCTCCCTCCCCTCCCTCTCCTTCTTTCCTGCCCTTCCCTCCCTCCATCTCTCTCGCCTTCTTTCCTCCCCTCCCTCCCTCTCTCCCTGATACATGCACACTGAATGGAAGGAGGCGGTTTCAGCGAGAAGGGAAGAAGCCCGCAGTCCACCCGCAGGAGGAAGACACCCTTTTAAATAGATGCTTCAGTTGAAGAACCCCCCGCCCCCCCCCCCCAAAGCTCAGCAGGTCTCCTGTGACTTGGTCCTGCCATGTCACTAATCAGGTTCCCGGACAGTCCTTCCAGATGGAGTCCTCTGAAAGGCAGCACATCTAAATGGCTTTTAGGCCGGGGGGGGGGGGCTCAGCCCAACAGATGGTTTGTCCCTCCCATGTAATACAAGAGGAAGCAGAGAGTGGGGAGCTCGAGTGTGGTTAGAGAGTTGTCCAAATAATCCCGTGAAATATTCACGGACAAAACGGGGCAAGTAACTAAATCCAGCTTGCGATATATCCGGGGGGGGTGGGGGGGATAATGTGTGTTGCCTTCCTTTTTTTTTTTTTTTTTTTTTTTTTTTTTTTTTTTTTTTTTTTTTTTTTTTTTCGTTTTTTTTTTTTTTCTTTTCTTTTTTTTTTCCCGTGCTTCTTTTTTTTCAGTTTTTAATTTCTTTTTTTGTTTTATTTTGTTTTTTTTTTTTTTTTTTGAACACTGGCCTTCTGCGTTGCAGTCGGTGGCCGTATCGTGGACATCCCATCTCTCCTGGTCTGCCAGGACATCTTAGAGTCCAGTTTAAAATACCTGTTGGAGTTGAATGCGGTTCCTGCTTTGGCTAAATAGCTGATACTGTCAGAAGACGAACCTTGCGGGTTCTGTGACAGGCTTACGTTTTGCTTTTGTGCATGAATATTGCTCCTTATACCGTTTTTCTCCAAATTGGAACAGAAGAGAATTTTTGTAGCTCAGGATTGAACTCTGAGGTCCTTGGTGCTCTCTGATCTTGGTGGTTTTCTTGCAGAGGTTTCATGACCCAACTAGGTAACCTCATCAGTGCTAGAAGGGAGTGGGGTGTGCAGGGGGGAGGAGGAGGAGGAGGACTGTGGGGTCCTTGGTGCTCTCTGAGCTTGGTGGTTTTCTTGCAGACGTTTCATGACCCAACTAGGTAACCTCATCAGTGCTAGAAGGGAGTGGGGTTTGCTCTGTGTTTATATTCAGGGGCTTGCCCTGTCAGTGTGGGTGGGAGTGGTCTTGGGTCCTTGATTAGGCTGTTGTGTGCTATGGGACCTTGATGCTCTCTGAGCTTGGCTGTTTTCTTGCAGACGTTTCATTACCCAACTAGGTAACTTCATCAGTGTTAGAAGGGAATGGAGTTTGTGGAGAAGAGGAGGAGGAGGACTGTGGGGTCCTTGGTGCTCTCTGAGCTTGGTTGTTTTCTTGCAGACATTTTATTACCCAGCTAGGTAACATCAGCAGCACTGGAAGGAATATAATTGGGCTAGTGGATGTAAAGTACAGGTAGTCCTCAACGTACAACCACAATTGAGCCCAAAATTTCTGTCGTTAAGCGAGACAGTGGTGAAGTGAATTTTGGCCCATTTTACAATCTTCCTTGCCACCGTTGTTAAGCAAATCGCTGCACTTGTTAAGTTAGTAACACGGTTGTTAAGTGAATCTGGCTTCCCCATTGACTTTGCTTGTCAGAAGATCGCAAAAGGGGGTCACGTGACAACACCCCCCCCGGGACACAGCAACCGTCATACATACGAGTCAGTTGCCGAACATCTGAATTTTGATCACGTGGCCACAGGGACGCTGCAAAAAGTTTCACTGCCGTTGTAACTTTCAACGGTCACTAAATGAACTGTTGTAAGTCGAGGACTACCTGTAGTTAAGGCCATTTTTCCTCTTGGCCCAAAATGTGTTCCTGGGGTCTCCTTGAAACCGTTTTCAAGAGGAAAGTAATTTTAGTGCCTGCTGACTGCATAATTTTATTTTTACCCCCTTCGTCTAACACAGGGGTCTCCAACCTTGGCCACTTTAAGACTTGTGGACTTCAACTCCCAGAGTTCGCTGAGGAATTCTGGGAGTTGAAGTCCACAAGTCTTGAAGTGGCCAAGGTTGGAGACCCCTGCTTTAGATGATTAATACAGCAAAACAACAGGACGTGGACCATCAATTCAGTGGCCCCTTCTCCGCATGGGTTTTTTTTAAAGATGTCTCCTTAGGATGTGCCAAAGGAACGGTCTACTTAAGTCAGAAGTCTTCATAGCTGGCTGAGGAATTCTGGGAGTTGAAGTCCACAAGTCTTAAAGTTGCCAAGGTTGGACACCCCTGGTCTAACAGACAGCGAAGGCAAAATATTACTGAGTGTTTTCTTCACCCAACGCTGTTTCCGCTGCTAAGTTTTCCTCCTGGTTTCTTGGCTGGCTTTTCCATGTAGAGAGGAGAGATGCTGAAGGCTGGGAGACCGTCCAGCGAGGAAGGCCTGTTCGATCCAAGTCTTCTGCTTTGGTCCCCAAAAGCACTTTGTCTGCGGAATCATCGCACTTTAAAGATGACAGTGACAAAGAAAACATCATTCTTCCTCCACCGGTCGACAAACAAAAGGGTTCATTGACCGAGGACGGCATGTCGAAAAATGTAGATCCCATCCTGAAAGACCCTTGCCATCAGTGTGAACACCCGCTCGCCGAGAGGACTCAGGTGAACATAATGCAATCTGCAGGGCTTTTTTTTTTTTTTTTACAATGGCTGATTGGCTGTGAGAATGAGCGAAGGAAGAAAAGTGAGATTTGGAGGGAGAGGAAAAATAAAAGGATTAAATTGCTGGCGGCAATGTGGAGACCACCCATCCTGGAGAACTTCACATACATAAGGTTTGCACAGGAGAGTCTGTTTGAAATATTTTGTCCCTTTGACAGATACATTATTTTGCTCTTCTCCAAAGCAGCAGAACATCACACATAGACCTTCTTAGCTACATTAAGCGTCTTAATGTTAAGCAATACTATCAGGGTTCCAAGTAATAGATCCATCGCAAGCAAAAACTCCGAGGCGGGTGGATTCCTCAAAGAATAGCTTTATTGGAGATACCATATTGGCACAGATCTGGTGAAAACCGACTCTGAAGGTTCCCGCGGTTTTCACCTAATTAGAAATAAAAGTTTTCCCTTAACCCCAAACAATCAGTCATATGGCCCAATCAAGGCGCTGTCCTGGTTGCCTGGTAACATCACTCTTCCTTCCTCTGGCCAGAGGAAGTCTGTGAGAATGTCCTTGGTTCCCAAGAGAAAGCATTTTATTTTGGCTACAAAACCCCATCTATCTCTAATCCCCCCTCCCTATCCCTCAGCTCCAGTGTGGCAACACTGAAGCCTCAAAATGGCTCCGGTCAGGTCAGCTTCAGGGTTGACAAATACTCCTCGGAGTATCTCGGTTGCTCATCTGTCCACCTATCCCACATTAGTTCACAGGCCGGGTATTTGAAGACCTCAAGGTCTCCGAGAAGATCATTGGACCTTTGCAATCCATCTCCGAAGTGCCGCTTGTTCTCATAGACGTCGAATGCAACTCCGAGAGTCCACAGGTGGATGGCCACGTCACCTCCGTCGCTCCCAAAAGTGATGAAGCAAAAAATGTCAAGAGCGAAAGCGAAATGGACCCTGCAGATATTTCAAACGTAAGCACTTGCATCTATACCAGCGGTTCTCAACCTGTGGGTCGCGACCCCTTTGGGGGTCGAACGACCATTTCACAGGGGTCGCCGCGCACGTTAGCCCGCCATCTTGGTGCCACCGTCACTGCAGGGGTGAAAAGGTCCCGGTTCGGCCGTGCCTGCGGGTCGCCGGACAGCTGGTAGCCCGGACGCCGCCATTTGGGTTCTTCTACCCTCTGTGCATGCGCAGAATGCTTTGCGCATGCGCAGAGGGTAAAAGAACCCAAATTAAAAGACCCCAAATGGCGGCGTCCGGGCGAAGTCTCCCGCTTCCACGCTATCAGCTGTCCAGCGACCGGCAGGCAAGCCTGAACCCGGAGCATTTCGCCCCTGGTGCCACGCCCCCTTTGTCACCTCATCCCGCGTGGGGAGGGGGCGGGGAGGGTGTCGTGGCGGCGGGGGGGTCACGGCGGCGGGGGGGTCGCGGCATTAGAAAGGTTGAGAACCACTGATCTATACCAAGGGGTCCTAAATATGAGACCACCAAACAAAAAAAAACCCCACCGAGCTGCTTGTAGTAAATTCACTCATTCATTCATTCATTCATTCATTCTTTCATATATATTTCTATGGCTGCCCATCCAAGTCAATGACTCTGACTGAGTCGGATTAAATTCTTATGAGCGCCTATTTACATCTACCTGCTTACTGAGCCACCAACCCGTAACATTTAGGAGATTAACAGTGATCCGTACCTGGATAGTATTGTTCCGATTTCCCAGTCTGCTTTTCTGATCTCCGTTTCCCTTTTGCAGTCCATGGCCGAGGTGCTTGCTAAAAAAGAGGAGTTAGCGGACCGCCTGGAAAAAGCCAACGAGGAGGCCATCGCGAGCGCCATCGCTGAGGAGGAGCAGCTGACGAGAGAAATCGAAGCCGAGGAGAACACCGACATCAACCTAGAAACGGACAACGACAGCGACTTCTCTGTGAGTTTGCAGCTCGTGGGGGGGGGGGGAAACTGACATTGATGGAACGGCTCTTTTTCCAGAGCCCCGGTCGGCCTCGAAAATACAACGCTGGTCTTTTATATACTATTTGACATTGAAGAATAGCTGGGCCCTCACTCTGTAATAGGGGAGCCAGGAAAAATATACAAACGTATTCTGAATCGTGAGGTTTCCTTTTTTGGAACCGTGTAGAAATTAACTGCTTGTTTCCCAAAGTCTGTAGAGATTCTCAGTCATCCAGGTCATAGCTGTCCCAAAGGTGCTTTTTCAGGAGACGACTGGACTTTCTTTGTTTTTTCTTTTGAAGACGTTTTTCTTTTGAAGAGCTGAAGAAGCTCCTTGGATGAGAAGCGAAACGTCTTCAAAAGAAAAAACAAGAAAGTCCAGTTGCCTCCTGAAAAAGCACCTTTGGGACAACCATGGCCTGGATGACTGAGAATCTCTACAGACTTTTAGCTGTACAATTTGGGATGAAGACCCTTTGAATGGTGTGGGAGGAGGAATGGATTTCCAGACTACGGGAACCAGGCTACAGGAATCAGGAGCACTACTTATGTGACCCTGAGGACACAGATAAACCTGCAAGTGCTTCAACGACCCTCTAAAACAGTGGTTCTCAACCTTTCTAATGCCGCGACCCCCCCCCCGTGACCCCCCCTGACCACCGCGACCCCCTCCCTACCCTCTCCCCACGCAGGATGAGGTGATAAAGGGGGCGTGGCACCAGGGGTGAAATGCTCCCGGTTTGGGCTTGCCTGCGGGTCGCCAGACAGCTGGTAACGACAGAAGCGGGAGACTTCGCCCACCCGCCCGGATGCCGCCGGCGCATGCGCAGAGGGTAAAAGAACCCAAATGGCGGCGTCTGGGCGGGTGGGCGAAGTCTCCCGCTTCTGTCGCTACCGGCTATCCGGCGACCCGCAGGCACAGCCGAACCGGGAGCATTTCACCCCTGCAGTGACGGTGGCACCAAGATGGCGGGCTAACGCGCGCGGCGACCCCTGTGAAATGGTCGTTCGACCCCCAAAGGGGTCGCGACCCACAGGTTGAGAACCGCTGCTCTAAAAGGATGCAAGTGACCAGCTGTCTGCAAGGAGTATAAATCCTTCCATTCCCCACCATCCTGTCCGAGCTGAAGAAACTTCTTGGATGAGAAGCGAAACGTCTTCAAAAGAAAAAACAAGGAAGTCCAGTTGCCTCCTGAAAAAGCACCTTTGGGACATGCTTGTTTCCCAGTTAGAGAATTCATGTGGCGCTCTGGGATTTTCAGGGAACCGGGAACTTTTGGGAGAAGAACAAGGACCATCGGAAACTGGAGATTGATTGAGGACAAACCCTGGTTGCTCTCGGAGAAAGAGTCCCTTTTGCCCAATTTCAAAAATAGGGCTTAATTGTGATTAGTTAAAACAAGCCAGAACATAGGTTAAGATCCTCACTAAGGTACTCCTCAACTTGTAACCATTCATTTAACGACAGTTCAAAGTTACCATAGCTTCAGAAAAAGTGACTTGCGACCTGTGCTCACACTTAAAACCGTCCCACCACACCTGTGGTCAAGTGATTGCAATTCAGGCATTTGGCAACTAGTTTGCATTCACGACCGGTTTTTTCATCCTGCAGTCACGTGGTCCCAATTTGCCACCTTTTTTTGCCAATTTCCTGCAAAAAATAATAATCACCTATTGGGGAAACTGGATTCTTTTAACAACTGCGTAATTCGCTTCTCACCCAGGCTATTAGCTTAATCGCAGCTGTTAAAATTGTCATAAAAACGAATCTGACTTGACTTACGACCCCAACAATTTAGGGCAGAAATCCCAGTCTTAATTCTGGTCATAAGATGAGGACACTCTGTCACAGCTGCTGTTCTGGTCTGCAGAAAGTGGAAAGGAACAAGGTGAAGGGGAATTCCTTCTACACTGTTGAAAAGCATCTGAAATTCTCTTTTGCATTCTGGATGTTTAGGCCAGCCTGGGCAATGGCAGCATATCCTTCTGCGGCATTTCCATGGACTGGAATGATGTCCTGGCAGATTATGAAGGTACAAATTCTTTTCTCAAACCGAGTTCTATTTAAAAGAGCCAACATTTACAGTAAATTTGAGAGCCCTCTTCTCATCATCACCATCGTGCAATTATGGCCAGTTATCCTGGATAACTGGATCAGCTTCAACTTCAAAAAAAAAAAAAACCAACAACCCCCCGATTCTCTGGTTTTTCGCAGCTCGTGAATCGTGGCGCCAAAATAATTCCTGGGGAGACATCGTGGAAGAAGAGCCAGCTCGCCCACCAGGCCACGGAATCCACATGCACGAGAAGCTCTCTTCTCCGTCTCGGAAGAGGTCTTCACTTTTTAAACTTTTTGATTCCATTATCCGGGGGGGGGGGTGGAAACCGTGAATCAGAAACTTTATGAATGGCAATACTGATAATTCAAAGGTAGGGAACTTTGTGCCAATTCGGGTGCATTCAGAATTTCGCACTAGGAAATTCCCAGCCTGGATTTAGATTAGAAAAAGCCCTCCCAAAAAATATCCCAGAAGAAGGACACTTTTGTATCACTGCCTAGAAAAGGACATGGGCTATACCTGTAGGCAGCAGAGATGTGTTGCCTCAGGAGTGGGCAGCCCCTGACCATCCTTGATCGAGGTTGAAGCTGATCAGGGTTTGTCCTGGTTAGCACTAGGCTGGGAAATCATAAGGAAATTCTTAATTTTATTTTATTTATTTATTTATTTTATTTGTTTGTCAAACGTGTACAAGATAGCAGGTATAGGTATAAACATAAACATAATCAAGGTGAATACAGATAGATGAGGACAATAGGACAGTAGGACAGGGACGGTAGGCACGCTGGTGCGCTTATGCACGCCCCTTACAGACCTCTTAGGAATGGGGTGAGGTCGACAGTAGACAGTCTAAGGTTAAAGTTTTCTGGGTTTGGGGAAGAACCCACAGAGTCAGGTAGTGAATTCCAGGCATTGATCACTCTGTTGCTGAAGTCGTATTTTCTGCAGTCGAGTTTGGAGCGGTTTACATTAAGTTTGTATCTATTGTGTGCTCGTGTATTGTTGTGGTTGAAGCTGAAGTACAGGTAGGCAGGTAGGACATTGTGGCAGACAATTTTATGAACTACATTTAGATCGGTTCTAAGGCGACGTAGTTCTAAGTTGTCTAAGCCCGAAATTTCAAGTCTTGTGGAATAAGGTATTCTGTTGCGAGTGGAGGAGTGGAGGACTCTTCTCGTGAAATATTTTTGGACTCTCTCAATTGTATTAATGTCCGATATGCAGTGCGGGTTCCAGACAGGTGAGCTGTATTCGAGAATTGGTCTAGCGAACGTTTTGTATGCTCTAGTTAGCAGTGTAATGTTGCCAGAGAAGAAGCTACGCAGGATTAAGTTGACTAAGTGCCTTTTTGGCAATGTTGTTACAGTGGGCTTTGGCACTTAGATCATTAGATATGAGTACTCCAAGATCCTTGACAGAATGAGGGTCGTCTACAAGGTCGTGTCCTCCAAGCTTGTATTTTGTGTTCTGATTCTTTTTGCCAATGTGTAGGACAGAGCATTTGTTGATTGAGATTTGAAGTTGCCACTTGTTTGACCATTCTGATACATAGTCAAGGTCTTTCTGAAGGGTAGTAGCATTGTCTGTGGTGTTAAATAGTTTGACATCGTCGAATTAGCAATTAATTGTGGCTTAGAGTGAGAAGGTGAAGTAGAATTCCAGCATAAGGAAATGGAAAGCCACTTTGATGTTACTGCCAAGAAAACCACATGGATGTATGATGTCCCTAGGAGTTGAGCTTGACTTGAAGACGGCCTTTAGATATTGTATGACCTTCAAATATTTTGGACTGCATATTGATTGAGCTTGAAATCCAAAATGTCTGGAGGGAACTCTGGTCTACTTGAGTAACAGAAGATTTTCCATGGCCTATGCCTGAACAGTCTTAGCAGTGATTATTATTATTATCATAATCATGTACGACTATACAGGTACACTACAGTGTTCGCTGAAAATGAAGATTGAACTGGGGATCTTCTAAATGAGACGTCGATGTCTTTGCATCATTAGTGAAACCCTCTCAATTTATAACTCTGTTTTTAAACCTTCTGTGCTGTTTATGCAGCGTACTGTAGGTTTCAGCTGCTTCCACATTGTTCTTTTGGTGCTCAGTTTTCCGTGTCTTTTCTTTCCCAAGGACAATTGCAGAATCGAAGAAGAAGCACGAAGAGAAGCAGATGAAGGCTCAGCAGCTGAGAGAGAAGCTCCGCGAAGAGAAAACGCTAAAGCTTCAGAAATTAATGGAAAGGGTAAATTTGCCATGGCTCTTTTTAATGTCCTAATTGTCAGGGTTCCAAGTAACACCCCCAATGAAAAGAAACTCCGAGGCTTGGATTTCCTCAAAGCTACCATTTATTAGAGATGTCATGTTGGCACATCTGTGAAAACCCGAATCTGAGAGCTTCCGGGTTTTCTCCACCCAAACGAAAGTTCAAGACCCTGCCCAACACTCACATGTCCATCACACGATCCAATCAGGCACCGTCCAAAACTGAAGATGCCTCCCTGTCACTTCATCACAGCTGCCGGGCACAGCGACCTTGACTTTCTGGAAAGCATGTTGTTTAGACTACTATATATCACCTACTCCATACAATTCCCCCTCCCATTTTCCCACAGCAGAAAATGTGGCAGGCCTGAATACAAAAAGGTAAAAGATGGCTTCCAGGCCTGACACTAATCCTGAAATTGGTACCCAGAGTTGTTGTATTATGATCGCTACAACCACAATCAATATTAGTGGCAAGTTGCACAATGAAAGATACCATAGTGGTTGTGGGCTTCTTTGACTCTGCATTCTCCCCTGCAGGAAAAAGATGTGAAAAAATGGAAAGAAGAATTGTTGGACCAGAGGCGAAGGATGATGGAGGAAAAATTGCTCCACGCAGAGTTTAAACGTGAAGTACAGTTGCAAGCAATTGTCAAAAAAGCCCAAGAGGAAGAAGCTAAGGTAAGATCACTCAGATCAGAATCTTATTGCATTTTATGGACATGATCCTAATTACAAGTTAGTCCAGAGCCCAGCAGTAGAAATCATAATATATCTTTGGTCTAAATTTGTGCACCCCTGATCTACTAAAATTGCATTAGGCGTCTTCCTTTCAGGCCAGTCACTTGGACACATTCCCTATTTCTGAATCACAATAATAGCGGTCCTCGGCCTGAAGGCCTGTTTGTCCTTTTGAAGTTATTTGTCTTCAATGTTACCTCAAAACAATGAGATAGAAATATCAAGGTCCTCCTCCTGAAGCTTTCAAGAAGACTCTGAAGGCCAAGTGTGGTTTTCAGCTGCTGGATGTTGACGCTTGACTTTCCGCCGATGAACTGTTTCCACCAAAGGCACAGTTTTCTCTCTGTCCTTTTTATCACTAGGTTCAGTTCCTTGAAGACATCCTATCAACATTCTTTTTAAGTGAAATAAACTGAAATAAGCCCAGCAACTTAGATTTGATGGAAAAGCCCTTCCGCTAGACAGAGATGAACTTTTGCTCCGAGGTGCTGTTTGCTTGGTTTGGCATCTTAAACTCAGAACTGCTTTTTATTTTATTTTTTTAAATGGGCTGCCCTGTGTCAATTTGATAACTAGAAGGCAGAGCCATCCTATAAATTTGATTTTCACTACTGTGATGTGGAGAGTTGATTTGTAGGCAAGGTTTTTGTGCTACGGTGAGGGCTGATTTTCATTTCCACAGGGGATGGAGAATTTCAAGGGTCTGTGCGTGTGTACACACCAGATGCTATTTTTGAAAAGTCGTGTTTTTAATGCTTCGCGAGCCCTTAAGACAGCATAGTTGGATAAGTCCATTAGCCTGCTGGCTGCTCCTGCCCTTCCCTTAGAACTGCTGTCATTTCTTTCACCTGCGGGCCCCAGTTTCCTTAATCCCAGGTGACCCCCGGCAATCAGATTAACAACCCAACCTGTCATAATTCCCACTTTAGCAGATGTGCTAAAGCATTGCATCGGTTCAGCTGGGCGCGAGATCCCCGGCCCTTTGCACCCTGAGATCATGGCTAATTGGGTCAGAGCTACTGGTGGGGAAGGGGGGAGAGTGGGAGGGCAAAGGAAAAGAAGGCTGGGACTTTCACAGCTGTTCATCTTTTCCTGCCCCCCCCCCCCCGCTCCCACCGCCGTCCGCTCAGTGAGCTGCAAAAAATCCGTCCTGCAAATGTGTTCTACTCGGCAAACAAAGCGGAAAGTTGGACTTTGTCTGGGGATGTTTGACACTGCTGTAAATGGTGGGAGAGAAAGTACTAAAATCATAAGAGTCAAAAGAGGCTGCTTAGCCTCCGAATCCCGCATTCAGCTCTTGACGGACATATCCAACGTCTTTCTCTTGCCTTGCACTTTCCTTCTGCAGATTTGGGAACTAGAGGGCAAGAGCCGAGAGAGAAAGCAAGATGAAGTCGGAATGGAGTATGATACAACTGAAGATGCTTTTTAAAGAGGGAGAGAGACCGTTGTTTAGGGAATCCATGTGCATTGGGATGGTGTTTCTCCACCCCAGGCCAGTGAATTCATTCTCAGGAAGCGAGGGTCCCCAGAAATCCAGTTAGGGGACATTTTGCACAAAAAGAAAGCGTGTTGCACAAATCGCTTTGATCTGATGATGTGGTGGAGGACTTGAGCACACTTCTTTGCTTGGAGATCCATCGGGTCTGTCCTGGTGCTCCAGATCCAGAGATCTAACAGACATTTCATTCATTCCCATATAAATTTTCTCTGCTAGTTGGGTAGTGAAATGTCTGCAAGAAAACAGCCAAGCTCTGAGAGCATCAAGAACCCCATAAATCTTCTCTGATTCCCTTAAGGCAGTGTTGGCAACGTGAAGATGGGTGGACTTCAACTCCCAGAATTCTCCAGCTGGTCATGCTTAAGTTAACCAAATTACTTCATTTCCCATAACCGATTGACGTATAACTGTCTAAAGTGTTTGCCGTTTTATTTTGCTCCAATCCAATTTTTCAGCATGGTTATCGGAGTTCCCAATTCCCTCTTTGGCAGGTGAATGAAATTGCATTCATAAACACGTTGGAAGCCCAGAATAAGCGCCACGATGTTTTGTCCAAACTGAAAGAATACGAACAAAGACTGAATGAATTACAGGAAGAGCGCCAACGAAGGCAGGAAGAGAAGCAAGCCCGTGACGAAGCTGTCCAGGTACCCCTTAACTTCACAAAGGCTAGAAGGAGTTGTAGAAGAGAGGAGAACAAGGAAGAGAGGAGCTTTTAATGGGTTATTGCTTTGCCTTGCTAGTGTCCTACTTTGGAACACTATTGTGATAGCCTGTCTTCCCTCCCTCCCTCCCTTCTCTTCCTTTTCCGTCTCTTCCTTTTCCTTCTCTTCCTTGTCTTCTCCTCACTCTAAAATGCTACTGAGCTCTGAATCAGCTAGTTAGCCTGCATGGAACTAACTCAACATGATGATATTATCCATCTGTCTGTCTATCTATCTATCTGTCTACCTACTATCTACCTATCTATAATCTATCTGTCTCTCCATCCATCCATCCATTGTCTAGCTATCTCTATCCATCCATTTTCTAGCTGTCTCCATCCAACCATCAATCATCTATCCATCCATCCATCCATCCATCCATCCAACCTTCCATCCATCTATCCATCCATCCATCCATCCATCCTTCCATCCATCCATCCTTCCATCCATCTATCCATCCTTCCATCCATCCATCCTTCCATCCATCCATCCTTCCATCCATCCATCCATCCATCCATCCATCCATCCATCCATCCATCCATCCATCCATCCCAATCCTTCCCTCCACCCATCCATCCATCCATCCATCCATCCATCCATCCATCCATCCATCCATCCATCCATCCCAAAGCTTCTGTCCTTTCTATCATTGTGCAAACCGTTTAGGATTTCCATATTTAACAATGAATTGCTTGCTCTCTAGGAACGGAAGAGAGCTTTGGAAGCGGAGCGTCAGGCCCGGGTGGAAGAGTTGCTAATGAAGAGGAAAGAACAAGAAGCTCGGATTGAGCAGCAGAGGCAGGAGAAGGAGAAAGCCCGGGAAGATGCAGCTCGGGAACGGGCCAGGTAGCTGTTGCGAACCACTTCCAGTTTTTATTTCATTCCAACCCAAGAGTTTCGGTCAGTGTTTTTCAACCTTGCCAACTTTAAGATGCATGGACTTCTGTCAGAGCGTTTGCAGCGTGACTACTATTAGGAGAAAACCCAGGAGCAAAACACAGCACACAGAGCGTTAGACATTTAACAGTGCTTTATATACAAGATATATACAGAACTATACGTGGTAGGCAAATACCTGACAAGCAATCAGTCTTCTTCTTAACTCTACACGGAGAACACAGCAATGGATACCGGACACAAGGAGAGAGAAAACGCCCTCTCCTGGCTGCCTTATATAAACACCTCTTAAAGTGGTAAAAACCTTAGTGGACCCCTTCGTAGTCTACAACCGGCAATACCAATGCTGATTCATCTTCATTGCATCAGCCTTACATTGCATCAGCTTTACAGTTGCATCAGCTTTACAACGGCTGGTCAGCTTTAAATCTACATTACCCTGACAACTTCGATTCCCGGAGGCTGGGGAATTCTGGGAGTCAAAGTCCACCCATCTTAAACTTGCCATGATTGAGAAATGTTTGCAAATGGAATGTGCAAATGCTAAATTCATTTAATGGGCCTAACCCTAGAATATAGAGACACACATAAAGGCATTGGAGTATGTTGGATCTACTGGATGAATGGAGGGAAGGAGGCACACACAAGATGAGTTTCTGGATTTTGCTACTCCTGAAAAGGTGTTGATCCAGTCGAGAGCCTTAATTTTCCCATGTCTCTGCTCTTTGCGTAGAGATCGGGAAGAGAGATTAGCTGCTCTGACCGCAGCCCAGCAAGAAGCCATGGAGGAGCTCCAGAAAAAGATCCAGCTGAAGGTATGGACTAGAAAGACATCTCCATAAAGTCACAGAGCAGTGGTTCTCAACCTTGGATCTGTGGACCCCTGGGGGGGGGGGACCACGATGTCACAAGTGGTCTGCGAAGGCTTGAAGCAAAGTTACGATTTAAATCTTGAGTTAAGTCTTGGGGGTGCGTGGCCGTGGTTTGCAACCACAAAAGGTATTTAAAGGGGGTGAAGTCAAGGTTGAGAACCCCTGGCCTAGAGATCTGTGTCAGGCCTGCTGTTAACCTTTCAATAAATCGGGGGACGCACCCCTTTTCTTTCGATCGCACGCAGCACGATGAGAGCATCCGGAGACACATGGAGCAGATTGAACAGAGGAAAGAAAAAGCCGCCGAATTAAGCAGCGGAAGACACGCCAACACGGACTACGCGCCCAAACTCACCCCCTACGAGCGAAAGAAGCAGTGTTCCCTCTGCAATGTTGTGGTAGGACTCTCCCTCTTACTAGCCTCTTGAGACAAAGGTGTGCCTCTGCCATCGAGGCCGTCTTAGCTGTGTCCGGAGAGCAATAGCACTTAGACTTATATACCGCTTCACAGTGCTTTACAGCCCTCTCTAAGCGGTTTACAGAGTCAGCCTCTTGCCCCCAACAATCTGGGTCTTCATTTTACCCTTCTCGGAAGGATGGAAGGCTGAGTCAACCTTGAGCCAGTCAGGATCGAACTCCAGACTGTGGACAGAGTTAGCCTGCAATACTGCATTCTAACCACTGGGAAGGGAGGGAGGGAGCCCTCTGCAATGTTGTGGTAGGACTCTCCCTCTTACTAGCCTCTTGAGACAAAGGTGTGCCTCTGCCATCGAGAAGGAAGGAAGGAAGGAAGGAAGGAAGGAACCAATAGACTTATATACCGCTTCACAGTGCTTTACAGCCCTCTCTAAGCAGTTTACAGAGTCAGCCTGTTGCCCCCAACAATCTGGGTCCTAATTTTATCCAACTCGGAAGGATGGAAGGCTGAGTCAACCTTGAGCTGGTGAGACCCGAACTACCAAACTGCTGGCAGCCGGCAGTCAGCGGAAGTAGCCTGCACTACTGCATTCTAATCACTGCGCCACCGCGGCTCCTTCATGATGTTGCCTTCACGATGAGGATCACTCGAAGGGGAGAGTAGATCTTCCCTGCCATTTCTTCCTTGCAGAGATCCTCTGAGACAAGGCATTTCTGCAGAGGAGAAGATACTTCTCACTGCTTTTCCCTGAGCCAGATGTTGAGGCATCCCTTCCCAGTTGACACCCTCCTCCAGATGTGTCAGGCCTTGAACTTTGCCAGTTAGGCTGGGTTGATTCAATATCGATGGAGATCCTTCGTCAACCAGGGTGTCATGGTTGTCCCAAAGGTGCTTTTCCAAAAGGCAACTGGACTTTCTTGTTTCTTTGCTTGGAAAACATTTCACTTCTCATCCAAGAAGCTTCTTCAGTTCTGAAGGGTGCAAATTGGGAAGGGACACCTCAACATCTGGCCTGGAGAAAAGGAGTGAAGGACAATGGAGAACCATCTCCTCTTTGCCAGCCGGGTCCATCAAACTTCTCCCCTGTAGCAGCTGGACTAACCATGACATGTCGGGTTGGCTTTTCAAGTTTTGGCATGAATGAATTGAGCAAATATCGCGCCTTTTCCAGATTTCCTCGGAGGTGTATCTCTTTAGCCACATTAAGGGGAAAAAACATCAACAAGCCGTGAGAGAAAACAGCAGCATCCAAGGCCGAGAACTCTCCGATGAAGAAGTGGTAAGTCTTCTCTCTATATTTTTCCCTCAATGTTATTATCCAACAGGAAATGGTCGTTATGTTGGCACAGCAATTGATCCAATTGCTGGAAGACCTGAAGGATTTATACTTGTAACAGGCAGCAGATTAAAGCAGTGTTTCTCAACCTGGACAACTTTAAGATGTGTGGACTTTCAACTCCCAGAATTGGATAAGGAATTCTGGGAGTTGAAGTCCACACATCTTAAAGATGTCCAGGTTAAGAAACACTGGGTTAGAGCCTGGGTCTTAACATAGCCCATAAATGAATTTGAGGATTCAGAGATACCGTATTTTTCGGACTATAAGATGCACCGGTGTATAAGACGCACCAAGATTTCAAAGAAGTAAGTAAGAAAAAAAAGTTTTTGTCCTCCCCGGCCCCCAGGAGCACTCTGCAGGCCTCCCAAACCCTCTGAGCACCCCGTTTTTGCAAAAAATGGGGTGCGCAGAGGGTTTGGGAGGCCTGCAGAGTGCTTCTGGGGGCTGGGGGAAGGCAAAAATGCCCCTGTTTTTGCGAAATACTGCCCGTTTTTCGCCCGCTTTTTGGAAAAACTGGGACGTTTTTGCCTTCCCCCAGCCTCCAGGAGCACTCTGCAGGCCTCCCAAACCCTCTGTGCACCCCATTTTTGTGAAAAACGGGCCCATTTTTTGCAAAAATGGGACACGGGGGCAGGGCTTCGGGAGGCCAAAAATGGCTGTATTTGTTGTATAAGACACACCAACATTTCCACCCTCTTTTAGGAGGGAAAAAGGTGCGTCTTATACTCCCGAAAAATACAGTAGGTTGTTGTCTATAAGTCTAAATAACCAGCCAGAAGAGTAGAAGCATTTGTGGAAGACATGTTCACGACATGGTCCTACCCAGAGCAAGAAGTTGGAGAGATACCAGTTGCAGGTTGCAGTGGGACTTAAACCTTTCAGGAAAACTGGAGCTGGCTTATGTGAGCTTTTTGGAACTACCGCTTTTTTTGCTACACTCTGGCTGGGTTAACAGGTGATGGCAAGCTATACTGTTCCTTTGGGGTGGGCTTGGTGGATTCTGTCAACGTCCTGGAAGTTCAGTCATCAGTGGTTGCTTTGGCTCAATGGGTCTTTTGATGTGATCCATTAATGCTTGGGTATTCCTGAGGAAGTCCTGTCATGAACCGACTCTTATTTTCCAGTTCTGTGTTCAAGATCGGCACCTATTGAACAGAAGAAGTCTTTCTTTAATCTTTAATTCTCCTGAGAGCTTGGTGCCTTTTCTGAATGTGCCCTGTTTTGCTTGGAATCTGGAAGTACCCTGTTGTTTGTTGAGTTAATTTGTTTTCATCAGTTACGGTCAGCAAAGTATTATGATAAATTCTAATATAATTTGGTCTTTCTTACTACGTACAGCTCTAGACACCTCTGGAACGACCACATTTATGATTTGCGTACTTAAGAGTAAAATTTCGAAATACAGGAATAAATAATGTGGTTGAGTCAGCTTAGTTTTTCTTCTCTCTCTGTTCCCCATTTTATTTTTAATCAATGGAGGCACCTCTAGGTGAATGCACTATTCCTACTTAAAGTTATTGCTTTTCACCTCTGATGCCTTCATATTAAATTACCCTTCTTCTCTGATGTATAAGATTTTTATTTATACTACCTCTGACCTAATGAAATTTCACCTTTAGCCTCCTGCACTTGACACTTCGGATAACATACACTTGATCTTTGACACATTTTTGTTTTAAGCTCAGAATGGGTAAGAGCTGCCTGCCACACAACCGAAATAACTCCATTGGAGAGGTCAATTCCAGACAAGGTTTCCATACTGAATCACAAAACTTGTCTTGATCGTTAGAAAATTCTATTGACAAAGATCACAGCATAGAATCCAAATCCTCGTCGTTTATTATTATTATTATTGTTGTTGTTATTACTATTATTATCATCATTCATTGCATAGTCAGCCACATATTCAGACTGGGTTTGGCATTTTTGTCTACCTATCGAGTCTTTACCAAGGACCTGGGATAGGCAGATGTGGATGTTTGATGGCGTTATATCCAGACCTGCCTATCCCAGGCCCTTGGTAAAGACTTTACACAGCACTTCACAGCCCATCACTAAGCAGTTTACAGAGACAGCCTATGGGCCCCAACAATCTGGGTCCTCATTTTACCAACCTTGGAAGGATGGAACTGAGTCAACCTTGAGCGGGTCAGGATCAAACTCCAGACTGTGGGCAAAGTTAACCTGCAATGCTGCATTGTAACCACTGCGAAGGAGGGAGGGAGGGAGGGAGGAAGGAAGGAAGGAAGGAAGGAAGGAAGGAAGGAAGATAGCAACAGCACTTAGACTTATATACCACTTCACAGGGCTCTTGTAAACAAAAATATATTCTGACATCTACTAGTTTTAATACTCTGTGGCTTTTGGTAGGTTTCTCATTTTTAGGGTGCAGGAACAGAAGCAAGAGTGGGGTGCAATCTTTTCAGTGTTCCCGTTGCTCTTTCCTTCCTTCTAGGAACACCTGTCCTTAAAGAAATACATTGTGGACATTGTGGTAGAAAACACGGTTCCCTCCGAGCCTGGAAAAGATGGTGAAGAGAGGCAGAGGACAAAAAAGAAAGCCAAGAAATTGAAGGCACGGATGAACTCAAGGTATCGGCTTTGGAAACGCACGCGCGCACGCACACACACACGCGCGCGCGCACACACACACACACACAGAAAGAGAGAGAGAGAGATGTATATACATATACACACATACACACACACACACGTAGTCTTCCAGTTACCACAGTTCATTTAGTGACTGTTCAAAGTTACAACAGCAGTGGAAAAAAATGGACTTATGACCGTTTTTCACACTTATGACCGTTGCAGCATCCCCATAGTCACGTGATCAAAATTCAGCCGCTTGGTAACTGACTCATCTTTATGACGGTCGCAGTGTCCTGGGGTCACGTGATCCCCTTTTGCAACCTCCTGACCAGCAAAGTCAACGGGGAAGCCGGATTCACTGAACAACCGTGTGACTAACTTAACAACTGCAGTGATTCACTTAACAACTGCGGCAAGAAAGGACGTAAAATGGGGCAAAACTCACTTTACAAATGTTTCGTTTAGCAACAGAAATTTTGGACTCAATTGTGGTCATAAGTTGAAGACTACCTGCATATACATATATATGTTATATATATAATATATATATATTATTTATAATTTAAGCCTTTTCATGCAAACAAAGAGAGAGAGAGAGAGAGAGAGAGAGAGAGAGAGAGAGAGAGAGAGAGAGAGAGAGAGAGAGAGAGAGGGAGTAGAGAGAGAGA
>QLTV01001688.1:1609225-1624658 GCA_003457575.1 Thermophis baileyi | reverse complement strand
GGATGATCTCACCCAGCGGTTTCATGTAGATGTTAAATAAGAGGGGAGAGAGGACCGAGCCCTGAGGCAACCCGCAAACGAGGGGTCTAGGGGTTGAACTCTGTCCTCCTGCCAACACCGACTGTGACCGACCAGAGAAATAGGAGGAGAACCAACGTAACACGGTGCCTCCCACTCCCAACTCCCTTAGTCGTCCCAGAAGGATACCATGGTCAATGGTATCGAAAGCTGCTGAGAGGTCAAGTAGCACCAAGATAGAGGAATGACCCCCATCTCGGGCTCGCCAGATATCATCCATCAGCGCGACCAAGGCAGTTTCAGTGCTGTAGCCAGGCCTGAAGCCAGATTGAAAAGGGTCTAGATAATCCGTTTCATCCAATGACCGTAGGAGCTGACATGCCACCACTTTCTCTACAACCTTTCCCACAAAGGGTAGGTTGGAGACTGGACGAAAGTTCTTTAATTCTGCTGGATCCAGGGAAGGTTTCTTGAGGAGGGGTCTTACAACCGCTTCCTTTAATGGTTGCGGGAAAGACCCCTCCCTCAAGGGGGGTTCTTTGTCGAAGAGGAACACATAAGGGGCAATTTCGCTTTTATTTTCCACCCAGCTCCTCCTCCAACATCAAAGGAAGAGGACCATGAGACCTGGATAGTTCTTGATTGACGGATTAAAGCCTTACCTACGACTCCACTGAGTTGCATCAAGAAACCTTACGAATTATTGTTTGAAAGGGCTGTTTCGCAAGTCAGTTCTAGTACAGGTAGCTCAACTTAACGACCACAATTGAGCCCAAAACTTCGGTTGCTAAGCGAGACAGTTGTCAAGTGAATTTTGCCCTATTTTAACGACCTTTCTTGCCACCGTTGTTAAGTGAAACACTGCAGCCGTTCAGTTAGTCACACGGTCGGTAAGTGAATCTGGCTTCCCCGTTGACTTTGCGTGTCAGAAGGTCTCAAAAGGGGATCACATGACCCTGGGACACTTTATGCAACCGTCATAAATATGAGTCAGTTGCCAAGCCTCTGAATTTTGATCACGTGACCATGGGCAGGCTGAACGGTCGGTCGTAAGGGTGAAAAACGGTCATAAGTCACTTTTTTCAGTGCGGTTTTAACTTCGAACAGTCACTAAATGAACCGTTGTAAGTCGAGGACTACCTGTATTGGAGCCAACAGGTAATTCTGATGAACTGATATTCTTTTGCCCGGGAATCTTAGATCTCCAATGGCAAAGAAAAAACAAAGGAATAGCTGATGGCCGACCTCCATTTAAGCCAGGGGAGTCCTTAAGGCCTTTGGACTTCAACTCCCAGAATTCCCCAGCCCGCCTGAATTTATTTTTGCTAGGCCTTCTAAGGCTGTTTTTCAAGTTGCTGATGGGCTGGTGTGTTTTATACCCATTTTGGCTCAAACAAAATTAAGCGCCGTCCAAGGAACAGTTGCCCTTTTCTCAGACACTGTGGCGAGTCTCCAAGATAAACCCAAATTCTTTTTCCCATTTGGTTCATGCTCCTAATTCTGGTTTACATTCCCCAAAATGAACCAGCCATTCATAGATCTCTTTTCCGTTTGCAGGGAAACTTGTGTGGTTGCATCAATGGCTGTTACAAACTGTTAATGAGATGCAAATCATTCATTGGGGGTTTGTTTGTTTTTTTAGCATTTTTCTTTTCTCACAATGAGCAAATTGCCATCCGGTATTAGAGAGCAAATCCAGTAGTGTAATTTACAGTTGTTTATGAATTGATATATTCGTTAGTCTCTGAAGTGTTTTAAATCTCTCCGGTAGTAGTACGTATGACGGCTGGGCTTGCTGCAGCTTATAAAAACTTCAAACATTTTGCCACGTGATGAGGGAATAGCAAACACGGTTTGGCAGGATAGAATTACTTTCAAATTAAGCAAGGTTTTCAAGAAGCCCGCTAAATTCTACTCCCTTGTTAATATGAAGAAAAAAAAAAAAGTAAATTGGTAAATGGAACGAAATACTCAGCACAGAATGTGCTGTATAGACACCCTAGCCTAACTGATGTTTTCCACTGTTCCTGTTCATTTTAGGGCAAAGGAGTACGAGAACGGAATGGAGTCCAAAAATGTCTCGTGTGAATCTCCGTACAAAGCAAAGTAAGTCCTTCATCTGGACGGAAGTTTGTCCGTCAGATTTGCACCCAGAACATCAGAGCAGAGTCCTCTTGTGTGTAGGATAGCCTGTCCCACTCTGGTACCTTTAGCTTTTGAGGTCCGCAGCTCCTACAATGGTAGAAATTTAACCGTTTCAGTGAACCAGTGACAGGATTGTGAGAGGCTCCATTTAAAAGCTATAGAACATAGATTCCTAGGGATGGAAGAGGCCTCAGAGGTCTTCTAGTCCAACCCCCTGCTCAAGGCCAATACAATCCCAATCAAATGATTGTTCTTGAAAACCTCCAGTGATGGAGCACCCACAACTTCAGGAGGCAAGAAGTTCCATTGATTAATTGTTCTGTCAGGAAATTTCTCCTTAATTCAAAGTCAGGTCTCTTTTTGATAAGTGTCCATCTGTTACTTCTTGTCCTGCCCTCTGGTGCTTTGGAGAATAGGTTGTCCTCCTCTTCTTTGTGGCAGCCCTCCCCAAATTTTGGCAGACTGCTATCATGTCCCCCCAATCCTTTTCTTGGTTAGACTAGACATACCTACCGTAGTTCCCTCAACTGTTCATCATACGATTTAGGGAGAACAGATAAATAAACAGATGACTGGAAGGGAAAGAAATGGAGCTGAGCTAATATAATTATGTATCGGTAGTCCTCAACTTACATTACGGTCGTAAGTCACAAACATCATTAAGTGAGTCATCACAGGATTGAATCAGTTTCATGACATTTTTTGCAGCAGTTGTTCAGCGAATCAGACATGTCGGTCGTAAAGTGAGCCCTTTGTTCGCTAGGGGCCAGTTTTGCCTCTAAAAATTTCCCCCACTGGTTTTCCTGGTCTTCTCCTTGTTATCCCTCCATCCTGCATCCATCAAACCTGCCTAATCTTCTTTGGCCCTAAATCTGAAGGTTTTGCTTTCTTGCTTGTTTTTGATCCGATAAGCATCCTCTTCATTGCCTTTCTTTAAACTTCGGTGCAGAATTCCTCCTTCAATATTTAAAGCTCCCTCTTATTCCTCAGCGGGCCTGTTTTGGCTGCTGTCCTGGGTACACTCCTAATCTGAGTTTCTTGTTAAAAATGGGAAGATGGTTTCCTATTTTAGTTTTTGGGACGGAAAAGGTTTAGGATTTGCTGCGGGCTATTGGATGATTTTTTTTTTTTTAATAAAAAAAGAGAGACAGAAAAAACTTGCAGCCCGTTCCTTTGGGGAGAGACGTAATAAGAGAACCGTTGCCAGTAGGATAAGAAGCTAAATTGCCTTTATGGAACAAAACAAGAAAGAAAACAAACTTTGCATCTAGCTTTACCATTTCCAATGTACACAGTGATTGTAGCGCTGATTAAAGGCAATGTTGCAACCAATTGTAAATGTAAATACTCTTACACAGCTTGTTGTTGCCACTATAAATATTGACAAATCTAAAGATGGTAGGCGTAGCAAAAAAAAAAGAGAGAGAGAGAGAGAGAGGCTCTCATACCCAGAAGTCATGAGCTGGTATAAAATTGCCTCTTTTAGATGTCAGCATTACATAAATTACATTTCTGCTGGGTGGCTTTGCCCGTCTGACTAGAAGATTTGCTTGTTAGCATAAAAGAGGACCTGACCTGGGGCGGTCACATTGCAGCCCTGGTCCAAAGGGCCCAGCAGAGATTATACTACCTGGGACTTCTCAGGAAACAACAACTGAATGAAAAACCGCTGGTGGCCTTCTACCGCTGCACCATAGAGAGTATTTTAACTTACTGCATCTGTGTATGGTTTGCCAACTGCACAGTGGCAGATAGGACAGCACTCCAAAGGGTTAACATCATTGCCCAGAGGATCATTGGTTGCCCTCTCTCCTCTTTGGAAGAGCTTTATAGCTCCCGCTGCCGTAAGAAAGTTCAAAGCATCCTTAAAGAGCCATCTTTTCAATTTCAATTATACAGAATGTAAAGGATGTATGTTTGTGTTTTTATTTTTTTAGTTATAATGTACACTGAAGACGGCATTTAATTTCGTTGTACCATGTGCAATGACAAAGTAAAGTAAAGTAAAAGCTACTATTAAAGTGCATTAAGAAGAATGGAGCCAAGTCTTAAGCTGTCCTTCTATTGGTGCCCTCTTACCCCCCAGAACAGGAATATGATCTTCTCTCTGGCAGTTGCCCACATCCAACTGAAGTATAGTTCCTGGAGGGTCCATAATCATGGAAGACAGGTGAATAGAGTCGTCTTCCACCCAATTCTCTTTTCTTCCCTTGGCTTGACTTCTTAGAGATAGACTAGAAGTCTCTTTCAGATCTCATGATGGATGTGTTACTGGTGGCCTCTTCCAGGTCTGAAGGTGGAAACATCACTGGTGGCCTCTTCTAGATTTGAAGGTGGAAACATCTTCTCTGTATATACCCTTTGGAGCTTATGATTTCTTCAGCAGTGCAGGTCCATTCTTAGTTTCTTTTACAATTTGGCATCTACCTGCATTTCCAAATTATGGAAAGAGGTGGAAAACCTTGTAGAACATCCTGGAAGTCTCATTTTGGTTTCAACCTTCTAAAAAAAAGATATTTAAAACTTTAAAAAAAAACCTCCATTGCCATCAATCAGACAGCAAGGTTGGATATCAATCAAACAAACACACGCAAAATAAACTTCTCACACATCCTGAAACTTGACAGAGGTTCTGAGTTCCCATCAGTTGTCACCAAAGAAGAGACTGGAAGCAGGAAATAAGATTCACTTCTCTGAGCCAACAAAGAGCTCAGTCCAAAGTTCACCTCAATCTGGGCCAAGAATTTAAGCAATATGGTCAGAAATGAAGTAATCAAAAGGAAAGGTAATTTTATATTCTGTACCGAGCCAGGAAAAGGAGGAAGAAGACGGTTTTACGATGAGTCTTAAAAAGAAATGAATGGGAGGAAAATGTAAAAACATAGAATTCCATTTTACTTGATTAGAGCTGGAAATACGTTTCTGAAGCCAGAACGTACAGTTGTCTCTTGAAAACTAAACGATCTGCCTTACGAAATGCTTGCTAGTGACAGGAAGGTATGTTTTCTTTTAAAACAAAAAAAAAAAACCCTCAGTTTTTGAATAAAACTAGTTTAGAAAGTAAACATTGCTTCCAAGGCAGTTTATAGTTGTTACGATAGAAGTTGTGGTCCTAAATGCATTAGAACCATTTCCCCCGTTCTCTTGGGATTGCAATACTTTGAATTTCTAGTTAAGGTGGAGGAAACAAACAAACTGGTTTGCAGCTTATTTGCCTGGTGTTCTCTTGTTCTCTTTGTTTTGGTACAGTTTCCTTAAGAGCAGTTACTATTTATTTTACATTATTTCTATTATTTCACGGTGTGCTCTCTGCTTCCCATATTCTTCGAAATTGCCACTTTGAAATGCAATGATTGATACATCATTTTAAAAATGCTTTTTTTTTCCTTTTGCAAAATCAGTGCTAATCCACTCAATGATAGATTTTATTTTATTTTTTACTACGCCCAACCATCCTACAAGCCAGGAAAAGGAGCAGGTTGTTCTCTAGCTGCCTTTTACTAAAATAGAGTAACTCACAACATTGGCTTGTGAAACTCAGTTTTGCTTAAGGACAAAAAGCTTTCACTGGCCCCCCAGTGCTATTGCACTATGACTCTAGATCAGGGGTGTCAAACTCGATTTCATTGAGGGCCGCATCAGGGTTGTGTTTGAGCTCGGGCGGCCGGGGGGGCCGTGGCTGGGGGGGCCGTGGCCAGCTCGACGTCACTCCTGTCGGGGGCGCCTGTGGTGGCCCGAGCGCTCTGCCAGCGAAAACGGGCTCCCGAGCTCCGTTTTCACTGGCAGAGGGTTGCAGGAGGCCGTAGCAGCCGAAAATGGAGCTTGGGAGCCTGTTTTTGCTGGCAGAAGCACCGCGGGCCGGTCCTTCGCTGTTTCCAGGGTGGCCCCGCGGGCCAGATTTAAGTACCCCGTGGGCTGGATCCGGCCCCCGGGCCTTGAGTTTAACACCCCTGCTCTAGATCTATCTCTGCCTTGCGCAGAATTGAAACCAGTGGGATTGTTGAAGTTCTTGCATGTGATGACGAAAACTTTTCATGCGACCTTATAAGATTTGGGGGGATTCTCCCCCAAAGATTTCTTAGTTATTGGCCAGGGGCCCTGGTTCTACTCCAATTTGTAGTTTTATTCATGGATTATTTAATTGATCTAGCCATCCAATTCACACATCCAGGTAGCCTACAAAATTTGTTAAAAATCCACCCTATAATAAAAGCCCATAAAACCCCTCCACCCCACCTCCCCATGGTAGCACCCACACAATCAAATAATCAGCCACCTGATCGGCTCCATCTCCATTCGCGTTCCCCAGGCCCCACTGACAAAACCACGTTTTTAAGGCCTTTCAGAAAAACAACAGGGTGGATGCCAACCTTACCTTGGAAGGAACGATATTCCATAAAGAAGGGTCCACCACCGAGAAGGCTCTTTTCTGTGGTCCTATACCAGATGACAAGTTTTGGGATTTCCAGCAGGGGTTTTTCCTTGCTTGAAAATAACTTACGGCAAGGCTGACTCCCAACTGCGGTTCTTTCCTTCCAGATTCTGTCTGGTAGTGGCCGGTCTAATGCCTGTCTGGCTTTCCTCTGTTTTGAGGGTTAATGTTAAAAGTGTTCAAGAATATGATAGAGTCTTCTACAGGCGAACCTAAGAATAGCCGAAGGCCTGTGCAGAGAGTCAGTTGTGCCGTGCCCATCCTCTCCCGTGCCCATTCACCTAGGAGAAGCCCCATGGAAACCCTTCACCGTAAATGTACGCAAGACGTAGTACCGATTGTCTCTTTTAATCATCGTACAGTGAAGATGGTCTCACTGAAATATTACTGGAATGTAACTTTCCCAGTTCTGAATGCTATTTCTTCCTCCCTCCCTCCTCCCCCCCCCCTTTTTTTTCTTTTCTTTCGGTAATATGAAAGGCTACAACGACTGGTGAAAGATTTGCTGAAGCAGCTTCAGATTCAAGATGGTAGCAAAATCTCGGCTCTGGATAGGATTTTGGGAGAGGTTTCACGGATCCTGGAAAAAGAGGTAAGGCCTCTTTTCTTCTTGCTCAACGCCAAATTAGCTCATGCCCCTTTTGATGCAAGTCTAATTCCTGATTCTTTCCATACATACAATCTTGGCTGGAGATTCATAAATCTGTTGGGTTTCTTAGATCCTCGTGGTGGCTTGGTTCACAGATCACATGGGCCATGAGCCATAGTTTGCAAGCCGCAGTGGCTGGATTTCCACTTTGCCGTAAGCCGCAAACAAGCCAACATTCAGGAGAAGAAGCACAGTCAAATTCTGAATATTTGTTATTATGCTGATGGTATTTGAAACTGTGAGGTTAATGAATGGAAAAGATTAGAAAGCTAAACTAGGCTGATGTGCCATTCTGTATTTCTTTCCCAGTGTTGCTTTAAAATAGACTCTTGACTATAAATATAGGGGAAATGCTATTTTTATCCAGTTAATGTTAATTAGATGTGATAAAATTAATTTCTCCATTAAATGCATTGTTCTAAAACATTAACAGAAATTTTCACAAATTTAACACTCTATAGCTGTTTCTGATGTTAGGAAGGTTTTCACCATTAGATCAACAGCCCAAACGCTTTAATCCTAGATAGGGAGATGAATGGTATCTTAATCCATTTCCCCCCCCCCTAATTAATTAAATTAATTGCCTTTCCAAAATCAACACATCAGGCTCTGAACAGCGTTTGCTGAGTCTGACACTGATATGCCAGAATTTTACACATTCAGTATGTTCTCTATCAGCTTTTCCATTTTATTGCCTGTATTTTCTGGTTTTTGTTTTACATCTGAAAGAGAGCTCTTTATCTTTTTCCACAGTCAGGGTTTTTTTTATGAAATTGCATTAAAGCAAATTACTAGCATGCTAAAACTGATGAACCAGTAAAAGGTTGGTTCTATCGCTTGACATAAAATGTGCAGTACAATTACGTTTAAAAGGAGATCTGATTTTTAAGACGGCGAGCTCTTTTATCTAAAAAATGCCCTTCTGAAATGATCCTGCCAGCAGGGTCATTACTAGTTTGAAATCATCACTGGAATGAGAATTTTGCATAATTAAAATCGCAGTCCAGGAGGTGCAGCAGCTCTTCATAACTTTCAGAATGATGGATTGAGGAGGAAGCTTTCCTGTATTAATTTCGGAAAGAGAAGGAATAATCGTACTGCAGAACATATTCCGTTCAAAATTTTTCCATCCAATTTTAATTTACTGCCCCTAAAGTCTTTGCGATCTTTCACAACACCATTGTGAGAATCCTTAACACCTTAAAACCATGCCCTCCTCCATTAAAACCAATTTCATGTTGATTGAGTTGAACAGTTCCTCTGTCTATTGATTGAAAATGAATTTAAAATTGGGTTTTGAGTATCAGGAGAATAACATCAACTTTGTGCAGCTTATCAGCAACTTAACATGTGTGCGCCATTACTGCAAGTAAACAGAATTTAAACAAGATAGATTTGACCAGGAATTCCTCTGCCCTCCTTCTAATTACACAGCCTCTTTTTTAAAAAATATCCAGTCAGGCTGCTACTCCGAACCGGCAGGATGTCACACACAACCCTTCCTAAGTGAGTTCAAATCTGCCAAAGTTTATAGCCGGTGGACGTTAGAAGGCAAAATGCTTCCTGACCCGTGCCGCCGAGTGTAATGTGGTACAATATCAGATTCTGGCAAAGCCAGTCTCCGTTTGGGTTCATTGCAATGCGAATACCAGAAGCGGTGGAAGAAAAATAAATAAGGAACAATCTGGCTGAAAGATTTGGGTTAGGTGACATCCATTACAAGGTCCTGCCCAGTTCTTCTCTGGAAAAGGAGACCGTGATGCCATCTCGTAGGAAGATCTCTGTGGGAGCAAAATGTGTTTGGAGTTCATCACGCAGCCTTATGAGTGTCCAGCTCACACTTGCTTGATAGCCCATCTGTGGTTTCTACATGAGGTTAAATCCATCTTCTAGGGAGGAGGAGGAGGAGGAGAAAGTGAGGAGGAGGAGGAGGAAGGAGGGAAGAAGGAGGAAGAGGAAGAAAGAAGAGGAGGAAGAAAAAGGAGGAGGAGGAGGAGGAAGAGGGAGGGGGAAGAGGAGGAAGGGAAGAAGAAGGAAGAGGAAAGAAGAGGAGGAAGAAAAAGGAGGAGGAGGAGGAAGAAGGAGAAGAAAGGAGGAAATAAGAAGAAATAGAAGAGGAAATAGAAGAACAAAAAGAACAAAAAAAAGGAAAAAGAAGAAAAAGAACAAGAAGAGGAGGAAGAGGAAGATTTCCCCATCTTGATTTGAACAAACCATCTTATCATTAATGAAGTTTCTTTTCATTCTCCATAATCCTTGCAATATTTTTACGCCATCTGCCCGGAGTAGCCAGTGGAATAAAACGGTTTAAAGTGGATTAAATTATATCACCGGTTTAAAAGCTACCATTGGGTTCGACCCGGGAAGGATTGTGTTTTGTTTTGTTTTGTTTTGTTTTGTTTTTAAGCAAACAAAACCCAAATTTTATGCAGCTTGCAACACTTCTGTAACTCAAAGGTTTATTGGGGTAGAGCTGACCCTGTAATAGGACCGTGGCTTTAGTATAAATAATTTAAATCTTATACAGAAGACAAACTGTTCTTTAGGCCTCGGGGTGGATTAGGATAAGCAAACATATGTACAATATTACAAATACCTGTTCTTAATTGGCCCCTGTAAGGCGAGGGTGTGTATATATTTTAACAGGAAAACGTAGATTCTTGTTACTAGCATTGATATCCATCAGCTAATAGAAAAATAGATACGGATTTTCCCAGGGATTGCTATAAACATGAACTTTCAATGTTTTTTCAAACAAGCCTGTGGTTTAATCAAACCTGTATTTTCCCCCTTATCGCCAGTAGGTATCTGTCTTTCAGTCGTACAGTTGGAAGTAGCATAGATTGTATTTCTGATTCTTTTCTGTAATTACACCATTGCTAATTGTGTCATAATACAGTAACCTAAACAAACGTTTATTGAATTTTCTTCGCAAATTCGCCGCAAGTTGTACCAGTACAGGGAGACATTGGGTAGTGAATGCATAGAGCAAACAACCTCAGTGAATAATGCTATTGACTTTCTTTTGGGAAAAAAAATACAGCCTTTTTCAGTCTAAATAGGCTGAATAAATTAGCAACTTGGACGAGAGAGAAAAAAATCAGTCGGGTGTTACATACAGTAAAAGAAAAATCACAAGTTCAAAAGCAAAATTCTTATATCCAGTAACAAAAATAAAGTCACCAAAATTTTCATCCTTGCGATAGATAGATAAATAAATAAATAAATAAATAATGCTAGGAACAAAATACCTTTCTGAAAATAATTCCATCACTTTGATATCCTGCAGTTGCATTGTGGCACAGCTCCCATCATGTCCCAGTTTATGACCTTCTGACCAGGAAGATGGGATGTGTAGTCCAACACATGGCTCTCTAGACCAGGGATCCCCAAACTTGGCAACTTTTAGACTTGTGGACTTCAACTCCCAGAATTAGCTGGCTGGAGAATTCTGGGAGTTGAAGTCCACAAGTCTTAAAGTTGCCAAGTTTGGGGACCCCTGCTCTAGACTCTGAATTCTTTTTTTTTTCAAGACTTATTTTTTACTCAACATCAAAAAGGTTGGATGGGTCACTTCATTGAAGACTAAAATGAAGGTCTCTACACACAAACTCCATATAATTATTAGGTTTTATATGATGGTGGGTGTGGTTGTGTTCTTCTAAGTCAACGTATTCTTGGCCATAGAGAGACATCCTTCAAAACCGTGGGAGATCGCTGGGCTACATTGACCTAGTAGTCTTCTTAAGGCTGGTTGTTATCTCACCAGTTTCATTCCTAACAGGTTGGGGAAAACTGGTGTTGGGTTAAGATTCAGTGGGTCTTTAAACAGGGTGTTCTGGGAGTTGAAGTCCACCCATCTTAAAGTTGCTGAGGTTGGGAAACACTGAACTAAGATTGCTGCTTTCTTGGTTTGCATGATGTATGACGGAGATGTCTGGTTTGCTTCTTCCAAATAGGAAGTCCAGGACAAGCTAGGTTTTTCTTCCACGGAAGCTTGGAATCTCTTCCATTGTGTCTTAGCATGACTTCAGGTCTTCTCCCCAAAGAGGACCATTTCAGACTTCCATGTGGACAAAGCAGTCTGCTGCTCCTCTGCTTCCTCTTCCTCCTCTTTTTCCTTGTCTTCTTCCTCCTTTTCTTCTTCCTCCTCCTCCTTCTCTTCCTCTTCCTTCTCTTCCTCCTCCTTTTCCTCCTCTTCCTCTTCCTTCCCTACTTCTCCTGCTCCTTTTCCTCCTCTTCCTGCTCCTTCCACCTCTTCTTTCTTCTCCTCCTCCTCCTTCTCTTCCCCCTCCTCTTCCTTCTCTTCCTCCTCCTTTTCCACCTCTTCCTCCTCCTTCCCTACTTCTCCTCCTTCTTTTCCTCCTCTTCCTACTCCTTCCATCTCTTCTTTCTTCTCCTCCTCCTCCTTCTCTTCCTCCTCCTCCTTTTCCTCCTCCTTCCCTCCTTCTCCTCCTTCTTTCCTCCTCTTCCTGCTCCTTCCTCCTCCTCCTCCTCCATCCTTCTCCTTAAGCATTTGTCTGCCAGCCCTGAAGTATCATTATTCCTGTCTGTCCTAATCAATAGAGTCAGGGGAGATGGATTTCCGCAGCTGCCATGCTGTTTCTGACACAGAGCATCCATAGTCATTTCCAGAAGCCGGCTGTAATTCTCTTGTTAAATCACGAGTCGAGAAATCTGTAGACACGGCTTGCTTGTCATGGGGGGGGGTGAAAAGGATCTTGATAGTGTCACTTTTCCTGACGGAGAGGAGGAGAGGGAGACTGTTAATTGAATTTCCCCCGGGAGCATAAAAAAAAAAAAAAGAGAGAGAGAGAGAAATAAAACCCAGACCCCCAACGTTACAACAAAGCCAGGAGGGGGGAGCTGTCATTGCAGAAAAGCTGCTTACATTGATTTAACTTTGCTAATGGTCGGGGTTGGACAAGGAATTGCCCCTGGGAAAAAGAGGATATCTCTCTCTCTCTCTCTCTCTCTCTCTCTCTCTCTCTCTCTCTCTCTCTCTCTCTCTCTCTCTCCCCCCCCCCCCCTCCCTCCCCTGCCCCTTCTTTTTGCTCTTCCTCTCTCTCTCTCTCTCTCTCTCTCTCTTCCCCCCCCTCTCGCTCTCTGAGCGCTTGCTTAAAGGCGCTTGCTTAAAAACTCTGTTGGTGTGGGTGTTTTCCACGAGAGAAATAAAAGATGTTGGAGTAAATGAGAAAGCCAGTTTGGTCTTAGTGGTGAAGGCATCAGGCCAGAAACTGGGAGACGGTGAATTCTAGCGCTGCCTTAGCCATGAAAGCCAACTGGGTGACTTTGGACCAGTCCCTCTCTCTATCAGCCCAACTCACCTCAGAGAAACAAGCCCAGTTCTGGTCCTTGATCATTTTTCATGTGTTCATTTGTGAGTCGGTTCAATTCCCGCGCGCCTTCCTTTGTTAAAAGCTGTGAAGCCGCTCGTTTTGCATTGCTTTGCAAGGTTTTATTGATTCATTCGTTTCAATTTTTATAGCCTCCCAACTCAACCCAGTGACACTGATATTTTTCCCAGAGCGCGGGCACAATGCATGCAGCTGAAAGATCCACATTTCTATATTCATTTTAACCCAAAGCACTTGTTTCATACATTTTCAGTCAAGAGCCAGGCTGCAAAATGTGGCGAACTGCTAAAATAACGGTCCCTTTGAGTGTAGTATATGTGCAGGGAAGTTAATTGCAGATGAATATTAAGATTTACAAGTCACAGTAAATGCATCCAAAAGTAGAAAAAGTCACTTGACGTATCCCTTCCCAGCCCAACTTTTTTTCCAAAAGATAGGGAAAATTGGCTTGACTTCAGAAAAAAAAGGGGGGGAGAAGAAGGAAACCCCCCTTAAAATTCCCACTTCTTCGGCTGCTATTTTAATCTCCACTCAGGGACCAAACTCCGTGGCCTGCTCTGCGAATTTTTGCAAGCATTGCAAACGACTCCCCAAGTCTCTTCCCTCCTTGACCGCTAACACCGGGGAATTTTTACACATCAAGCAACAATTTTGGGGTTGGGGATTCCATTTCATTTCCATTTCCCCCCAAAAAATAATAAGACACCCCCCTCGGTCTTGAGGTCAGGTATTTACATTTCAGCCCAGTGTTTGTCGTAACTGTGAAATGGGGGGTAGGGGGTGGGTTGGGGGAGACTGCTGGCAGGCAGACAGTGTTTATCGCAGCGCAGAGACAGTCGGGAATGTCGGCTTGGCGGGTTGCAGAGTCCGGCTGGGTTATTTACATTAGAATCTGCACATTGTCAGATCTTCAGCGAGTGGCTTTCGGCGGGTCGGTTGTTTTCCGGCCTGGGTTTTCATTTTGCAGAGCAGCTCGGTTTCCACCATCACAGTCTAAAGCTTGAACCACAATTCAGAGTAACAAGAGTTGGAAGGGACCTTGGAGGCCTTCTAGTCCAACCCCCTGCTCAGGCAGGAGACCCTATATCTCTTCAGATAAATTGTCATCCAGTATCTTGAAAACCTCCAGGGATGGAGCACCCACAACGTCTGAAGGCAAGCCCTTCCACTGGTTAATTGTCGTAAACGTCAGGAAATTTCTCCTTGGTTCTGAGTTCTGAAATCTAAGAGATCTTAATAGAGCTTATGCAGAGTGCAGCTCTGTAGGTCTCCCAAAGGTGCTTTTTTCAAGAGGCTACTGGGCTTTTTTGTTTTTCTTTGAAGACATTTCGCTTCTCATCCAAGAAGCTTCTTCAGCTCTGACTGGATGGTGGGGAACGGAAGGCTTTATATTCCTTGCAGAATATAAATCTGAAAGCTCTGACTGGATGGTGTCGAATGATTTATATTCCTTCCCCACCATCCAGTCAGAGCTGAAGAAGCTTCTTGGATGAGAAGCGAAACGTCTTCAGAAGAAAAACCAGAAAGTCCAGTTGCCTCTTGAAAAAAGCACCTTTGGGACAACCAGGACCTGGGTGACGGAGAATCTGCATAGACATTCGGTAGGAGGTCTCCTCATCCTGACATGGGGACCAGAGCTGCTGCTGCTGCTGCTAATAATACAGGTGGTCCTTGACTTATGGCCACAATTAAGCCCAAAATTTTCCTTGCTAAGCGAGACAGTTATTAAGTGAGCTTTGCCCTGTTTTACGACCTTTCTTGCCACAGTGGTTAAGTGGATTGCTGCAGTTGTTAAGTTAGTCACACGGTTGTTAAGTGAATCCGGCTTCCCCATTGACTTTGCTGGTCAGAAGATCGCAAAGTGGATCACATGACCCAGGGACACTGCAACCGTCATAATATGAGTCGCTTGCCAAGCGTCCGAATTTTGATCATAGGGATGCTGCAACGGTCATAAGTGCGAAAAACAGCCGTAAGTCACTTTTTTTCAGTGCCGTTGTAACTTTGAACGGTCACTAAATGAACTGTTGTAAGTCAAGGATTTCTTGTAATAACCCTGAACTGGTCAGGCTGATCAATTAAAAGACTTGTTTTCCTGCAAAATATTTTCAGCTCCCTCCTGCCAACGTCCAGCTTGTATCTCGGGGTTGGCCAGGTTGAAGGAGAGAAATCAAAATTTTGCTCCATTTTTTTCTTTAAAAAAACCTTGCTTATTTATCCTTTGGGGAAGGGGGGGGGAGGCTTAATATCCATCCATCTCCTTGCTTATTTTAAGCATCAAGTTAGGAGGGTTTTTTTTTTCTTGGCACAGAAGCCGGATAATTAGTTTTGTGTGTATGTGAGGATTGGGGGGGGGGTGGCAGGGTTGTCTCTGGTTTTATTTACAACATTGCTAGTCTAGGATCCTTGCCAAGAATAATCTGAGTACCTTTTAGTCCTAGGAGAGTGTCTTAAGAAAGAGGACGTGTTTTTCTTTTCTTTTTTCTTTTTTTTTAAAAAACAGATTCTGAAAACGGAGAGATGATTTTTAAAGGAGGGATGTCCAACCTTGGCAACTTTTAAGACTTGTGGACTTCATTTCCCAGAATTCCCCAGCCAGCATAGCCCTGCTTTAAAATCTTGCTTTCGTTCCTTATTGTTTGTCTGATGTTCCTCTGTTTGGCCCTTTGGCTTTCCATCTGCCTCTCTAAATCCTTGATCATACAATTTAGGATACAGAATAGAATAGAATAGAATAGAATAGAATAGAATAGAATAGAATAGAATAGAATAGAATAGAATAGAATAGAATAGAATAGAATAGAATAGAATAGAATAACAGAGTTGGAAGAG
>QLTV01001688.1:1564700-1607059 GCA_003457575.1 Thermophis baileyi | reverse complement strand
CTTAGAGAGGGCTGTAAAGCACTGTGAAGCAGTATATGTCTAAGGGCTATTGCTATGATGACTTAGGGTGTAAACCTATCCTGAGTCCTACGTCGGTTACAACCCTTTTTCTAATTAGCCATGCAAATGCTAATGATCCAACGGTGAAGATACGCCGATTTCCCTCTTGCTCTCTTCCAGGGAATGGTGGCCTTCAACCATGAATTGAAAGCAAGACCCCCCCCCATTAATGTACCCACTCTTCCTTTTGTGTCCTTCTCTCCAGAATGGGGCAGATCAGGTCGCCTTCCACGTGGCTGGTGGGTTTTCCGCTCTGGAGCAAGTCCTTCAAGTTGCAACAGCGTCCATCAACCTGAACTCCATTTCAAGAATCCCTTTGAAGTAAGTCTGATGCTGCTTTGCCAGTTTTAGACTGCTCAATAAATTAATGTCCTTTGTGGTCAGGATGACTTTTCTGGCTCCTTTTCTACCTGGCTGTAATTTTCATAGCTGTCCATCTGTCGGATGGTTTATAGAGATTTTTTATGGCCTTGTCCTTCTTCAGAAGTTCTGCCTGGCTCAGAACAACATGTCCAAAGTCTGGCCTGGCATCTCTTCTTCTCAAGGAGATGAGAAGGGTCAGTCTCCAAACAAAGATAGATTTGTTGTTGTTTGTTGTTAGTTGCGAAGTCGTGTCCGACCCATCGCGACCCCATGGACAACGTTCCTCCAGGCCTTCCTGTCCTCTACCATCCCCCAGAGTCCATTTAAACTCACGCCGACTGCTTCAGTGACTCCATCCAGCCACCTCATTCTCTGCCGTCCCCTTCTTTTGCCCTCAATTGTTCCCCAGCATTAGGCTCTTCTCCAGTGAGTCCTTCCTTCTCATTGGGTGGCCAAAGTATTTGAGTTTCATCTTCAGGATCTGGCCTTCTAAAGAGCAGTCAGGGTTGATCTCCTCTAGGACTGACCGGTTGGATCGCCTTGCCAAAGATAGATTGGAGCCCCAAATAAGTCAGTATTCTTTTACCCTAACCCACTTGGCAACACCCATCCAGGTGTTCTCAGCTTCTCAGGTAGGCTAAAGAACCATCTCTTTTATGGCAGAACCCAAGGTGTAAATCGCTGCCTTGCAGGAATAATGGAGACCTTCTCTAAGTCAAATCCACCCATGGATCTCTGCAGCCGCTCGGATTGTAATTTGTAAAAATAGAGTGGGTGTGAGGAATCCACCTCCGGAGTCCTTGTGAATCCTCCTCCAGGGGTTTTGCTGCTGCTTCTGGAGGTTCCCCCTTCCTCCTGACTCGGTGACAAAACCCAGAAATTAGGTGGAATTAAAACTGCAAAACAACTGCGAGCGAAACGAGGACTTTGCAAAGTTGTCAGAGCCCTTCTGCTTCAGCAGTGGTCTTGGCAAGAGTCCCTTTCTGTACCTGCGCACGCAAGTTCAGGAGACCAGGCAACGGCCCCTGAGCAGCCACACCATGCCTTCCAGACGAGCACCAGCCTTTCCAAAACTATTACTATTACCTCTGTCCTTTGAAATCAGGTAAGGCAGGTCCTCCTGTCACCGTGCCTGATTTTACAACCTTTACAACTGAAGAAGCTTCTTGGATGAGAAGCGAAACTGTTTTCAAGGGGGGGGGCGGGGGGAACCCAAGGAAGTCCAGTTGCTTTTTGGAAAAGCACCTTTGGGATTTCAATAGACAGGCATTAGAAAAGTGGACATTTCTCTAATTTTGGAGTGTTCAGTGTGTCTATAAAGCTTAACCCAGCTGAGCCCATCCTAGCTTTCTGATTATCCTTAACCAGCCTTTGCAAGGCTTCCCTGCAAAGTCTTCGCAAAGCATCTCTCGGCCTTTTCAGTTGCTAAAACTCAAATTGGAACCAGGGTTAAAAAAATTTCATTCCCGCCACAGAGTCTGAAGACGGTTCCCTGTACCTTTTCTTTCTTTCTTTCTTTCTTTCTTTCTTTCTTTCTTTCTTTCTTTCTTTCTTTCTTTCTTTCTTTCTTTCTTCCTTCCTTCCTTCCTTCCTTCCTTCCTTCCTTCCTCTTTCTTTCTTTCTTTCCCTCTCTCTTCTTTCTTTCTTTCTTTCTTTCTTTCTTTCTTTCTTTCTTTCTCTCTCTTCTTTCCCTCTCTCTTCTTTCTTTCTTTCTTTTCTTTTCTTTTCTTTTCTTTTTTTTTCTTTCTTCACCAGAAGAAACGCAGGTATCCTGAGATATTATCTGGAGTGTTTCGAATAAGTCAGGAGCAAGTGATGAAAGACAAAAAACAAGGAAGTGAAAAAAGGAAGCTGCTAACACACACGCACACGCGCACACACACACTGCTTCGGATTGTGCAAATAGAGAGCTCTTTGTGTGAGCTCAGAATCTCCACACCGCCTTTTGGCATGGATCCTTGACTGCAGGTTTAGGACAAGCGGGCAATTAATCATAGCTAAACGTTGGCAGGGACCCGTTTTGTGACTTTTTAAAAAGCTCATCGGCACTTTAGCCCTAAAATGAAGCCTTTCGATACAACCCTGCACAGGTTTGTTTGTTTGTTTGTTTGTTTGTTTGTTTGTTTGTTTGTTTGTTTGTTTGTTTGGTTTTTTTTTTTTTTTTTTTTTTTTTTTTGCAGTCGCAGCAAATTTTTAAATCACCAAAGTTATTGCAACCGCAGAGGGTGATTGATTTTCAGGTGAATCGCAGCTGGTTCATAATGTAGGATCTGGTCCTTTGTAGAAATCAATGACTATCAGAAACAGATGATTGGGGAAGAGCAAACTCTGTGTGCTGCTAGCAATCGCAAACTTTTCTCTCCCCTCGTTCCCTTACATTGGTTTTATGTTTTCCGATAAAGAAGTGTTTTGCAATCTATTCGTTTAGGAAAAAACCAGAAGTGATTCAGTTTATGGATTAAACAAATGTGTTTATTTTTAATTCATTTCCCATGTTTCCTTCAAGAGCTGAACATTACCCCCCAGAACACCCTTCAACACCCCCCCCCAAAAAATATATATATTAAGTTTTAGAGCTGAGCAAATATTTGAATTTAGTTTCTCTAAATGCAACCAAATACTCTAAATTCCATGTCCTTTGTAACTCTTTTGGATCAAAGCATCTTCCTTCTGTGCTGCCATTCAGTGGAGGGATTGTTTCATTGGATATCTTTATTTTAAAAAACAAAACAGAATTTTTTTGAAAAATGGTTTGCAAATGCTAAACGTCTCACCTTTAACAGTTACATAACGGAAGACAAGAATTTATCTCTGCAATATAACAAAAATGGCAGATTTATAAATCTCTCTCCAGCAAGCGTCTTAGAATAAAAGCTGAGCAGAGACCGTGCAAATTAAGGCACAAATTAGATTTGGCATCAGGGGTGTCCATAGTCAAAAAAACGAAGATGTTCCTTCAATGACTCTAGGTTTTTATTCATGAGATCATTTTTATTTGCTAAATAATGTGATACGTATAATCTCGGTGTGATTCATTCTTCCAGTTAATTTCAGCGCAGCCCCTCTTAAAGAAAATTAAGCAGTTTTATTGGGATTTACGATCAACGCAAAACTGCCCAGTTAAATGCTGTGCCATCAGCTCTTAAAACTGATTTAGTGATACTCAAGCTTGGTTTAATTCAGTAGCAATCCTCAAGCAATTCATGTTAGGTTTAGGCACCATCATAATCTTTTTTTCTTCCCTTCTGGGGGCATTTGGGTGGGGTGAAGTTGTGAGGAAATTTTAAAATAATAATAATAATAATAAAAGTAATAATAGTTCCCCTTAACAAGCCAAACTGCAAAAGGACTTATTGTTAAGTGGGTATATCACAAGTTAAAACAATAAACCCGCTTGAAAACATCAACCATTTGATGCTTGTCTGGGAGTCTTTGAGAAAAAAAGTGGTGACAGTTGACAGCTGTTGTTTTTTTAATAAGATTAAAATAAAGAAATTAGTTTTACTGACTTAAATCTCCCATTTAACACATCCAACCTCCTGGGGCTTGCTCCCTCCTGACATTTGCACATCTGAATTTTCAAAAGCAGCAGCATAACTGAACTTGTGCCAGGAATCTTTCTAAATTCTTTCTAATTATAGCCATTAACAAGTTTAAGTCACCCTGTCTCCCTTGTGAAGCCACCACCCTACCCCATGCCAGATTCTCAAGTCCCACCACGTTGCCGTGAAAAATAAATGGCATCAGTTTATTTGTTTGTTTATATCGAATCTTTTTCTGTCTGGGGATCTTCAAATGTCTGGGGATCTTTAAATAGCCGCCCAGAGTCCTTTGGGACTTGGGCGGCATACAAATTTTATTAATAAATAAATAAATAAATAAATAAATGTTGGAAACCTGCCCAACTCCTCACATTATAATCCCAGAGGGGGGGGGGAATCACTGGGAAAACGACAACTTCAGGAATGTTGTTTTGTCAAATTTGGGAGAATAATTTTGAAAGTCTTAAGTATCCTCTGCTTTCTGGAATAAACACTTAGATCAGCTGATGTTTTAAAAGAACATGATAAAATATCAGATATATATAGCGGGGAGCTCAATTCTTGATTTTAAAAAGATAGACATAATTAGTTTTAAATGTCATTTATCTGATTTAAATTTATATGCATGTTTGGTCAAGAGAATGCTTCTTTATTAGCAAATTCTGTAGCTTGATTGATAGTTTTCACTAATTGGCTGAAAATAAATTATCCCAGACACAATTATTGATTATATGCAGGATATATTGATGTCAATTCCAGTCCAGGACATCAAAGAGAGTGTTTATATAATTATTTATATCAAATCATTACCACCACCACAACTTAATACCCACTGAACATTTTTAATAACTATTTTACACATTTCGTAACTTCCAGGTTTAAACTCTCTAATGTTATATTCAAATTAAACTATAGTGTGTATGTGTGTGTTTAACCTATTGTGTGTAACCTATTGATACATTGGGGGGGGGAAACCATTATAAAGCCAATTGGACAGAATATTTGTAGCTCGGACTTGGACTGTGGAGTCCTTGGTGCTCTCTGAGCTTGGTTGTTTTCTTGAAGACAAGTTACCAAGTAGGTAACATCATCAGTGCTAGCTATTGTACAATTGTATATGCAGAGCCATTATAAAAAAAACATCCCATGTTAAAACATCTTTGAGCTGATCTGGCTCCAAGCCTAAAGGATAAAATCTTTCTCCAGTGGACCAGTTAAAATAGGATGAGGAGAGAATGGGGGCCAACACTTAAAAGGCAATATCCAATAGTTAAACCATAATTTGGTGAAACAATGGCTAGTCTTCCTACAAAAATTTTGATGGATAATTCTCTTAAGGCAACCAGGGTGTCCATCTTTATGCTTCTTGCAAGTTGTCGTAGAGGCAGAATGTTATTTAACCATTCTCCTTGCCGATTCAACTCCAAATAGACCACGATATCCTATAATCCCATAAGCAAACAGACAAGTCTCCTTAATCCTAGTGAGATTAAAACGGAGAGCCTCCAGGACCCCTTTTGTCTGGCTGCAAAAAGTCATCAGGTGATACATAGTCCTTCCATTTATTTTTTAAATGAAAGGCAGTCCTTAAATTTACTTATCCCTGGACTTATTGCATATGCTTGGTGGGTAAAATTACGCTTGACAATGAATAAGCTGGCATGGAGTGCCAAGTAAACTGTGATGCTATGTAGCATAAGAAAATTAAGGATAAAATTAAGGACTCCCAGATTGGGAACTTTACCACCAAGCGGCAGCCGTAACATGGCTCAAGGATTGGATTTCACTCAAAAATAAAAGAATATTAACAATAGAAGGCCATGATTTACAGATCGGCTGGCACGCTTTCATCTGGGAGGGGAAACACAAATCACACACATATTTTCAGACACCAGATAAGAGGCGCTTTGTTAGATGTTTGGTTGAAAATTAAGGGAAACTATTATACTAAAATTCCGAAATGGCTATCTACCATGGAGGCAATAATTTATCCGAATGTATTGGACCTTGACAAGATAGTGACATACAAAGAATTACTAGACGAGCAGGACAAACTTAAATCAGGAACTAAAATTGTTAGGCATAGAAATAGATTGGTGGCCCTACCTACAAATACAGTCTAGGTACAAAAAAATTTAGTCCAAAAAGAACAACAAGAATTGGATAAAACTCTACTAGGGACAGAAGAAAAAATTATATCCAAAACTTATAATTGCCTGTTAAACGTCAAAATGGAAGAGGAAACAGTCAAGGAGATAATGGTAATTTGGGCCCAAAATTTTGGATATACGATTGAATTGGAATATTGGGAAAAAAATTGGGAGAAAAACTATAAGTTAACGATGGCAGCAACATATAAAGAAAATATTTACAAAATGTTCTACAGATGGCACCTACCTCCAGCACGGTTGGCAAAAATGTCCCCAAATAGACCAGCAAACTGTTGGAAGTGTAATTTTGACCAAGGGACGTTCTACCACATGTGGTGGACGTGCCCAAAGGCGAAGAATTTATTGGGGAAAAAATTAAAAGATGGTTGGAGGAAATCACAGAACAAAAATTAGAGATGAAACCAGAGTTGTTCCTACTTGGAACTATAAGAGGAAATATAAGTAAAAAACCCCAATACATCATACTCCATATAACAACAGCAGCCAGGATAATTTTTGCCCAAAACTGGAAATTAGAAACTGTCCCCTCGAGCGCAATGATAATCAAAAAGGTGTTAGAATGTGCAGAAATGGACAAATTAACAATGGAGTTACATGACAGAGAGGATACTGATTATTATAAGATATGGAACAAGTGGTACAATTGGCTGGAATATAAAAGTAAAATCAATGCATAAAAAGTATATAAAATGTGGATTAGAAATTTTATATATAGATATATATAGATATATATATATGTGTGTGTCTATAGCTATATTTATATTGATGTTATTAGCTATATTTATATGTAGGTTGATATTTATATGTAAAATTAAAAAGAAATTACAAAATGTATAAAAATAGTAGCCTAGAATTAGGAAAATTGAAACAAGGACTGACACTGATAATGGACAGCTGTAAAAGTGAACTTGTGATTTTAAATGTTGAAAAAACCCAATAAAAAAAATTTTTTTTAAAAAAAAAAGAAAATTAAGGATAAAGGATGAAGGGGTAAACCTTCCCTTCACTTCACTTCACTTCCTTTATTCAGTGTTTAATCCTCTCAATCTCCAGGATCAGGAATTTCAAAAGATTGAGAGAGGACCTGGAAGATTACAGACTACCAAATCGATATATTAGATTCACCATTTCAGCCAAAAAAACAAAACCCTGATGGCCTTTTTTGAAGTCGCCAACCCGAAAATTTGGGGAGGAAGAGAGCCACGTTATTCTCCAGTGGCAAAAAATAATAATATCAAGAGTCTTGTAGCCCCTTTCCCAACTGATAAATGTTATTAAAAGGCATAAGTTTCATGAGCTGAAAGGATACGGCCTTTAATAAAACATACTCGTCAGAAAAGGTGCTACCGGATTCCTGGTTTTTCTGAGAATTACAGGCACTCTCGACTACCTCATCTGGAGAGAGCAAGTTAGAATGTCTTTCCTAAAATATACCTAAAATCAAATTTGCAGAAGGACTGCATGGTTGACCAGTAATAAGCCCATTTCATTGTGCTGGACTGCCATCTGACTCCTGGTGAAGTCCTGTGGAAGAGCATCCGACAAATAGCTTTCTTTGTTTTCTTTCCACGCTCTTAAAAAGCGTAAATGGATCCCCAGAGATTCCAGGGGAAGGAATCCCTCTTGGTTTGGCTCTAAGGAGCTCTGCTTCCCGGCTTCCTCACATTTAGGCCTTCTCCAACCTGGTTTGCAAATGCGGTTTTCTCTCCTAAACTATTCCCAACTGGGCAGAATCGATTGGAGAGAAAAGTGATTTTTTTAAATCTCTTTGGTCCCCTTGTTGATCTTGAAAGGCGGTTGGCCAGTGATCAGTTCCGTCTCTAAAATTAGATGTCTTCTAAACATTCTTAAACATGAACGGGAAATAATTAACTTTGACGGGGTTTGCAAAACAGTTTGCTAACATAAATTAGCAAATATTGTTCAACGGGTGGCCATATCTACTTCACATTTTGTCCTATTTCCTACACAAAAAAAGTTTATTTGAGAAACTTCAGCCTTTAAACTTTACATTTTGTGTGTTGGATATGTTCACTGCCTCGAGTTGTTTGTAAAAAAATAATAATAATTCAGCCACAGTGTAAATGTCATAGCAACAAAGCATTTTTATATTACAGATATATTTTCTTGCCTTATTTTTTTTTCCTTTAATGTGATTAAAATTTTCGTTTTATCTCCTAGATCACTCTGTAGTACGATCAGCGCTTATTATCTGGCCTGCAATAACTGTCTGGAAAACTGCTCTTATGTTCTCTTCAGCAACAAGATTACTTTTTTAACGGATCTGTTGATGCACCAATTAATGGTACGTAAAAATTTCAAGTTCGAATTAATGCTATTGGCATCCCAACGCTGGAAAAATCACCTGGTGGAACAAAACAATTTTTAAAAAATCTGTGTTTAAACTGAGTTTGGGATTTAATCTGTCTTGGAAGGGGATGCATTTCCCTAAAAATTAGGTCTCCAACTTTGGATGTTTTACTTCAGGGATGTTCCTGAGCATCCAATTGGTGGCAGTGGTTAAAAATCCTATTTGTGCGATATGCATTTACTGCAATGATGGTAGAACTTGACAATTGTCCCTTAGGCTTGTAGTCTGAATAAAAATATGCCAGTCCGGGGGGAGGGGGGAAGCAAATTTAAGAGAGAAGCACGTTTTCCTCTAATGTTTCTACCAGTTCCCTTTCTCTTCTTCCACCTTCAACTCCTTACCATCTTTAGTTCTTCACTTCTGGATGGCAGGGGTTTGAAAAAGACTCGAATAGATAATCTATTGAAGATATCAAAAATGGCAAATGTTAAATAGGGCTGCAAATCAACCCTCCTGATTTTTCTACAATTGACGCAGATTCTAGGTTAGAGCAGTCTCTGGCATTCTACGGGGCGCTGTTCTCAAAAAGCTAAAATTACATACCTTAATGCACCTCGGAGCAGGTTTTGCAAATCAAATTTACCGAACAGATAGGCTTTAATGGAAGAAGAAGAAGGGGGAAAAAACCTTTGACTTCCCCCTTCATTTTAGCTGTCATTAAATATTTCATCAGGAGTTCATTTTTAATTCATAGTGACCTGCTCATCATGAGATATTTAGTCTGGAATTGCTACTTATAAATGGTGGTGGGGAGGGGTGTTTTCAAGAGGCAAGTGGTTAGTTAATTGAAAAGTTGTGTACATGCCGTAAATAATTCACGCTGCCCTGTTTGAGCCCGAGAACCATAGGGCGATTGATAAACACTTAAGTGTGGGTCCTCGGGGGGGGGGGGGGGCCCACCGTGTAGTTAGACAAATGGAATCTGAACACGGATTGTACATTCGGCTTCTCAGTGGGTCTCATGTCCTCTTGTTTCTTTTCCAGTTTGTCCCCCTAAGGGCCCTGGGGGGGGGGGAGGGGCCCACCGTGTAGTTAGACAAATGGAATCTGAACACGGATTGTACATTCGGCTTCTCAGTGGGTCTCATGTCCTCTTGTTTCTTTTCCAGTTTGTCCCCCTAAGGGATTTGCGTATACAAAATGCCCTCTAGGACTCTGGTTCGTAGGAAACCACAAGGCAGGTAGTCCACGACTTAACAACGGTTCAATTACCGGTATTGACCGATGAAGGTTACAAGGGCACCGAAAAAAGGGACTTACGACCGCTAAAAGAATCCTTGAATATATTTTTTAATATATATTTTTATTATTTATATATAAGTGTATTGAACACAGTGAGACCATCGTGACGTTTCATCCTCCATACAAACCAAACTGAAAGACAAATAACATATATATTACTTACAGTGCTAGTCTTATACAATTATTTTTGACCAACGTATACATTCTAATGCGTATATAATATCTCATTCCGGGTCCACTTAACCTAATTGTTTCGTGTTCCGACTCCCACCCTGTGTTTCCAGCCATTGATAACATCTGTTCCATGTATCATAATATTCTGTGTCTCTTTTGTCTTTTAATTCTAACGTCAATCTATCCATTTCTACGCATATTAATATCTTAAAATTCTTAAAAGATAAGAATCCTTGAATTTTTGATTCATTACGATGCCAACCCTTTGCTGTTCTCTCTTGACGGTGTTGCTCAACGCACTCCTAATCAACAGTGCATTCTCTTTGTTGGCTCCTGCTTCAAAAAAAAAATTGATCATTTTTTTTTTAATCTTGGCACAGCCAGGAGGAGGCAGAATTATTCCAAGCGAGGGTCTCTGGCCAAATTCTCCTGCCTTTGTCTGCATCCTGCGAAGGGATGACCTGTTCCCTTTCTAGTCGTCGTGAAATATTTCTGAAGCGGGGCCAGGCACAAAAATCTCTCTTGAAAATGAGGTTAACCCAGTTCAGAGATGGCCAGCTGGCAGTCAGTTGGGCAGCTCCAAGCCCACCAACAACACCCATCAATTTTACGTTGTCTGTAAGCCCTTTCCCTTCTGATACGCTACCCTCTTTAGCGGAGTGAGACAAACATTCTAAGGCAGACTCAAAATAATTCCAACGTGTTGTGTTTTCTCTGTCCTAGATTCTGTGTGAAATGTCTTGCTGAGTTTACGTGTGTGTGTGTGTGTGTGTGTGTGTGTGTGTGTGTGTGTGTGTGTGTGTGTGTGTGTGTTGGCACTTATTCTCAGCCAATCTCATAGTACACATGTTGTACTCTGACAATAAAGGTTTGAATTTGAATTCTTCAGTATTTGATGGACAGGTCCCAGAAGACACGTACAGGAGTTAAAGCTTTTGCTACTCAAATGCAAATAATAATAATAATAACAACAACAACAAACAACAACAAATTCTCCCTCCAGCCTTTCCTTAGAAAGCATCCCGGCACGCCTGCCAGACTTTTTTTCAGAACTGCCTTTCCCGCTTGAAACCAATCCGTGAAAACCGAGACACCGAGTTGCTCTTTTTTTTTTTCCCACTAGATATTATTACCGAGTCGATTCAAATAGGGGTGTGTGTTTTTCCCCCCTCCCTTCCAAATTGCACCGATGCAGGAAAGGAGGGTGTTTCCGCTTGGAATTGCAAGCGGCAATTCCCCCCCCCCCCCCGGCACCTGCTGGCCATCAATTTTTGTAATTGGGGGCGGGTCTTAAAACTTGGCTATTTTTCTGCTTTTTTGCAAAGAACTTTCTTGCTCCCCACCCAAACATCTCCTAAAGAGATCCCTATAAATGTGTTGGGCAAAGAACCTTGGGGGGAAAAAATACATTATTTGGGGGGGGGGGTTTGCCTTAAGTTGGCGGAAGAAAGAACAGGCGGCGTAGGAAGACTCGTTCTTTTGTGTGCTAAAATAACCCCGGTGCTCCCCGCGAGATTAATTTCTTAATCGGGCCCTCTCGAATAGATCAAAGGAAGATTTCTAAATGGGTTGGAAAAATAAGAAGGAAAGGAACCTGAGCTGTCTCTGAAGCTGGGTCGGAGGTGTTTTCACCTACTTAGGAGTTTCTTCCCCTCTGCTCAGCCCCCACCCCCGCAACCAGTTTTCCTGCCTGCTTGGAGTCAGTCGCTTCCATTACAGGCAATCCTCGGCTTATGACTGCAATTGAGCCCAAAATTTCTGTTGCTGAGTGAAACTTTTGTTAAGTGACTTCTTCCCCATTTTACGACCTTGCTTGCCAGAGTTGTTAAGCAAATCACTGCAGTTCTTAAGTTAATCACACGGTTGTTAAGTGAATCCGGCCTTCCCCATCGACTTTGCTTGCAAAAGGGGATCATGTGACCCCGGGACACTGCAACCGTCATAAATGCGAGTCAGTTGCCAAGCATCTGAATTTTGATCATGTCTCCATGAGAATGCTGCAAGGGCCATAAGTGTGAAAAACGGTCATAATTTGCTTTTTTTTTCCAGTGCTGTCACTAAATGAACTGTTGTTAAGTCGAGAACTACCTGTAATCAATTGCCCGTTTGTTCATCTCTTCCTTTGCTTATTCTGACAAGGAGCTTTGCCCACCATCCCTACTTTCATCCTCACAACCATCCTGTGAGGTAGGCCAGATGAGAAAAAAATTAACTCCGGAGCTAGAGGTGCAAAATTAGGGCAATTTTGCTTTATAATTGGAGTCGTGCTTAAGTGTTTTGCTTGCTTTAATAGTCATTAGCCCAGCCCTTTGCTCTCCCTACACATGCACACACAACACACACACAGAGAGATATATATGTATGTGTGTGTGTGTGTTCCAATATCTCAGGGGTTGCCACAAAGAATCGGGGGGGGGGGGTCAACCTATTCTCCAAAGCACCTGAGGGTAGGACAAGAAGCAATGGATGGAAACTCATCAAGAAGAGAAGCAACCTAGAACTAAGGAGAAATTTCCTGACAGTTTTAAGGGGCGTGCATAAGCGCACCAGCGTGCCTACCGTCCCTGTCCTAATATTCCCTTTTATTCGTATCCATTTCATGTATTCATAATCATGTTTATACTTATATCTGTTATCTAATACATGCTTGACGAAATAAATAAATAAATAAATAAAATAAAGTTAGAACAATTAATAACAGCTTGCCTCCAGAAGTTGTGGGTGCTCCAACACTGGAAGTTTTTAAGAAGAGATTGTACAACCTTTTGTCTGAAATGCTATAGGGTTTCCTGTCTAAGCAGGGGGTTGGACTGGAAGACCTCCAAGGTCCCTTCCAACTCTGAAATTATATTCTATATACACATACATGCACATTTTAATTATGCAGAGCCAGGAGCTAAAAGTTCCATCTTAAGGTAAGACTCGCTCTCTTTATCTTCCCTTCCACCACTGAGGGTCTCTTGGCCTCAACCCTGACCTCAAGAAGACCACCCACCTGCCAGGAGTGTCTCCCACCTCCCTCTTTTAATTGTTCCCCTTTGTGCAAAGAAAGGAGCACATTCTCCTCTTCCAAAGTGCCCATTTCCCACAAATAGGTTTCTGTTCAGACAAGCCTGGGGCCTTTGTGTCTGCAGACACTGTAGGAATCCCTCTGATTATGACAATTGGGGGGTGGGGGGAGAGGAGGGGGTCAGACACACACACACAGGGATGGGAGATAACAGCCTAAGGTGTACAAGACATCCCCCGGGGGCATCTGACTTAGAAGAAAAATAGTCACAAAATATTACCTGTGGCGGCAGGCTTAAGTATAAAGCTGGAGATTTATTTAATTATTTTTTTTTAAAAAAAGAAACCCTGCTTGGCGCTTCCATCTGTCATAAATTCCCCCCCCCCCCGCAAGGCTTAAGCGTGGGGATACATATGTTTATTCCAGATGTTGCAAGCTCAGGATACTCGTTTGTTCCAGATGTTGCTTTTTAAAAAAAAAAAGAGAGAAAGAAAGAAAGAAAGAAAGAAAGAAAGAAAGAAAGAAAGAAAGAAAGAAAGAGAAAAAACAACTTTTGGATCCTGGAACTTCTTCCTCGCGGATTTGAGGCCGAGTCACATCTGGAAAAGGCCAGACTAGCATCTCATCTTAGACATGAGCTTCTAGGCCAGCTTTCCTCAAATCTGTCATCTTCCAGATGTGTCGGAGTTCCCTTTGGCTGGGGACGATGGGCGTTACAGTGCAATAGATTTGGGACGGTTCATAAGGAAGGGTGGCTACTTCAGAGTCTGATTTTTTTTTTTTTAAAGGGCGTTCAGAAAAATCAGTCTTTACAACCAGGACGTGAAATAGTGGGTGAGGATTTTTCTTCTGCTTGCGGTTTCCTCTCGACAGGTTGCTTCATGCTAATGCCCAAAGAATGCTTTTCTCCCCTGCGCAGAAGCCCCGTTCAAAATAAGTCATTGTTTTCTACTTTCCTACTTCCTGAAAGAAGGAGGGCGCCCAATAAACAGCCTCTGAAGGATATGAGAAAAGAAAAGGGCCTTAATACGAAAGCCACTGAAACTTTCTCCTCCTAATTCCTTTAAGAGGCTCTTCCTGTTTACCGTCAAGATCAAAGAACTTGCAGGTTCTGTACAAGACTGGTCGCAGACGGTATTTGTTTCCCCAAAACAAGGACCATCGCCTTCCTTCCAGCCTCCAGGAACCCTCCATCTGTCCCAAAGGTGCTTTTTCCAAAAGACAACTGGACTTCAGAAATAAGGAGATGATAAGCCGCCTGAGAAAGCCAAGGGAAATCATCAAAACCATAAAAAAGTGAAAGTTAGAATATTTCGGACACCCGGAAAAATACGGCATACTTCACTTAATCCTCCAGGGCAGGGGTGAAATTCAAAAATTTTCCCTACTGGTTCTGTGGGCGTGGCTTGGTGGGCGTGGCAGGGGAAGGATACTGCAAAATTCCCATTCCCACCCCACTCTGGGGCCAGCCAGAGGTGGTGTTTGCCGGTTCTCCGAACTACTCAAAATTTTCGCTACCGGTTCTCCAGAACCTGCTGGATTTCACCCCTGCTCCAGGGAAAAATTGAAGGCAAACGAGGTCCAGGCAGAAGAAGAACCTCATGGCTTTAAAATCTAAGGGACAAAAGTTTGGACAAAACTCAGCAGCACTTTTTCGTGCGGCTGTTGATAAAAATAGGATTGCCAACATGATCGCCAACCTCCGATGACGGATATGGCACAAGAAGAAGAAGAACTGGACTTCCTTGGTTTTTTTCCCCTTAAAAACGTTTCGCTTCTCATGCAAGAAGCATCTTCAGTTCTGAACTGAACTGAAGCACCTTCTGAAATGAACTGATGAAGCTTCTTGGATGAGAAGCGAAACGTTTTCAAGGGAAAAAAACCCAAGGAAGTCCAGTTGCCTTTTGGAAAAGCACCTTGGAGACAACTATGACCTGGATGATGGAGAATCTCCAAAGACATTTAACCCTCCAGCCATGGTCCTTTGCTCACTTGTTCACTTTATGAAACATTTTCTCCTTGGGCTTGGCTTGAAGAGAAGGAGTGGCCTTCATCGACCAATAACCGTCACTCTTCAATGTTGATTTTTGCTAGCTGTGTCCAATCGGGCTCTTCTGTGCTTTCTCAACAGGCTGGTTTTCTTATAGGTAGTCCTCGACTTACGACCACAGCTGAGCCCAAAATTTCTGTTCTTAAGTGAGACATTTGCCAAGTGAGTTTTGCCCCATTTTACGACCTTTCTTGCCACAGTTGTTAAGTGAATCACTGCAGTTGATAAGTTAGTCACCCGGTTGTTAAGTGAATCTGGCTTCCCCATTGACTTTGCTTGTCAGAAGGTCGTAAAAGGGGCTCACGTGACCCTGGGACACTCCAGCCGTCATAAATATAGATCAGTTGCCAAGTGTCCGAATTTTAATCACACGAGGATGCCACAAGGGTCCTAAGTGTGGGAAACGGTCATAAGTCACTTTTTTCAGTGCTGTTGTAACTTCGAATCGTCACTGAGCAGACAGTTGTAAGTTGAAGACTCTCTCTATTCAGAAGTTGCACAGAAGAACTGTTGACCCGTTAAGGAAATAGCTCAAGTGGCTTCCAAACTTTAGCATCTGACTTGTCCGTCGAAGGGGTGTTTGTCTTTGAAGAACTACACATCCATGGAACTAGACAATCCAAGTCACTCGGCCGGAATTACTCCGCTTTGTCTAAAATTACCTGGAGTAACCTGATCTTTTTCTAAGTTTTCAGGTAGTTTCAGCTTGCCTACTCTGCCGTTCGGCATCCCTTGTACGTCAGGAGCATATTAATTCTCCCTGCGAGGTGCCAAAGTCGTCTTCTCACTTCCTAACTTGGCTCGTCCCCAAGAACGGACAACGACAATGAATTTTAAGTACTAACTCCAGGCACAGAGCTAATCAATAATGTAAAAAAAAAAAAAAGCAGTTGTTGTTTTTTTTGTCTCCAAGTGTTACCCGGTTCCCTCGAGAGGGATACGATGCTAACTGTGGAACAGCTGCATTTTACGATCTTAGCTCACCCTTGTGCGGTTAAAACGGAGAAGGTTTTCCTGGTGAAATCATTGTGAAATTGGCTTTTTTTTTCCCCGGTCAGGTCTTGAGTTGAGAATGCAAAGTGGCGTGTTTTGGATTCTCCTGCTTAAGTTCCATTGCATCCTTCCTGGTTGGACCACCTACTTTAGATTAATGGAAAGCCTACTGCTGAGACATTATTCATTTATCCTGATTAGTATTATCACTGTTTTAATATATCAGACTGTCAGGAAATGATATTAAAGCAACCATCGCAAGAGCTATAAGGACATCCCTTCCTATTAGAGAGCCCAAGGGGTACTGTATTTTTCAGAGGGAGATCTCCAGGCTCTAAGAGACACATGGGAGGTCACATTCCCAAAAAGAAGAGGGAGTCAAGCTATTCTACAAAGCACCAGAAGGTAGGAGAAGAAGCAATGGGTGGAAACTAATCAAGGAGAGAAGCAACTTAGAACTAAGGAGAAATTTCCTGACAGTGAGAACAATTAATCAGTGGAACAGCTTGCCTCCAGAAGTTGTGAATGCTCCAACACTGGAAGTTTTTAAGAGGAGATTGGATAACCAAGAGCCAAGGTGGCGCAGTGGTTAGAGTGCAGTACTGCAGGCTACTTCAGCTGACTGCTAGCTGTAGTTCAGCGGTTCAAATCTCACCAGTTCAAGGTTGACTCAGCCTTCCATCCTTCCGAGGTGGGTAAAATGAGGACCCAGATTGTTGGGGGCAATATGCTGACTCTGTGAACCGCTTAGAGAGGGCTGTAAAGCACTATAAAGCGGTATATAAGTCTAAGTGCTATTGCTATTGCCTGAAATGGTAGGGTTTCTTGCCTGAGCAGGGGGTTGGACTAGAAGACCTCCAAGGTCCCTTCCAACTCTGTTTATTCTATTCTATTCTATTCTATTCTATTCTATTCTATTCTATTCTAATTTAGTTTAAATACAGAAAACTGGACAAACAAAAAGACTGCAAAGAGCAGATACATTAAGATCACCTTGATTGTCACTTTTTTTCTGTGAACACACTGGCACGCATTTTAAAAAAATGAAATTCTGATGCCCTTAGTTGGCATTGAGCGAAGGAAGTTGTGCAATATTTTAAGTATCAAAAGCTGAAAATAAATAGTGGGGAACAAAATGCTTTGTTGTTTTGAAAGTTACAATTTAAGGATGAGGTCTGATTTGCTGGCAAAATAATGAAGGGGAACATTCTGAGCACGATATCTATTTTGAGGTAGATTTATTCTGTGTTGTATTGTGTTTGTGTCATAGGTATATGTCCCAGATGATCACAATGCTACCTCAGGAAGAGCAATTAACAAGCAAGCCTTCGAAGGTCTAATAACTGGAGTGCTCAGGATCCTGGCTGTAGTGTTTGGATCTCTGATGTCTAACCTACCGAACGCTAATAACCAAATTTGTGCGCCAAAATTGATTCAAGATATGAAAAACAAGACCTCCCAAGCTGAAATTTTTAACAACAGGATACAAGACCTCATCAGGTAAGAGACCAATCAGATGTTCCTGTTTTGTGTTTTCATTTCAATCTTGATTGTGCCTTCCCGAGGGGTTGGGACTACAGTGCCCATAATTCCATTGGTCAAGCTGTTTTGATATTCTTGAGTTATTGTCCCAACTCTTTTGGAAAGTACTACTACTTTAAAAATCTTTTAACCCTGCCTTTATGATTTTGATAAGTAACTCAAGGTGGCGAATATACCTAATACTCCTTTCTCTTCCTCTTCTCCCCTCAACGACAACCCTGTGAAGTAGGTTGGGCTGAGCAAGAGGAACTGGCCCAAAGTTACCCAGCCAGCTTTTATGCCTAAGGCAGAACTAGAACTCCCAGGCTCCTGGTTTCTAGCCTGATGCCTTCACCACTACAGCACACTGGTTTTCTAAACTAAATTACTGTGAATATGTTTGTATGCACACATGGGAATGAATGAAAGTCCCAGTGTGTGTGTGTGTGTGTGTGTGTGTGTGTGTGTGTGAGTGGGGGGGTGAGGGGGTGAGTGAGGGAGGGGGGGAGGGGGGGAGTGAAGGGGAGAGGGAGGGAGAGGGAGAGAGAAGTGAGAGAGAGAGCGAGAGACAGAGGGAGAGAAGTTGAGTGTGAATGAATGAATGAATGAGTGAATGAATGAATGAATGAGAGCCAGTAGTCATGATTAAAATGCTAGGCTAGGGAGTTCTAGTCCTCCCTAAGTCAGGGAAACTGACTGGGTGACTTTTGGGCCAGTCGCCTTCTTTCATTGGAAATTTGAAAAGCTTCTATCTATCAATGTTTTCTGGATCATCATAGTAGGTTATAGTCTATTGCCTTAAATAAAAAGGCCTTCATTTTGCAATGGATTGATTTGGGAGGAGGAGGAGGAGGAGGAGGAGATGAAGAAGAAGGTGATGGAGGAAGAAGGAGGAGGAGGTGATGGAGGAGGAGGAGATGAAGGTGATGGAGGAGGAGGAGGAGGAGATGAAGAAAAAGAGGGTGATGATGATGATGATGATGATGATGATATATGAACTGGCAAGATTGATCCATAGAACAAGAATGCAACCTGCATTGATGGCATTTCTTTCTCCTCTTTCTCCTCTCTCCCTCCGCTAGCTACATGGTGAACATCGGCTTAATAGAGAAGCTGAGCTGCTGCTTCCTCTCTATCCAAGGCCCAATTGACGAAACCCCCAAAACGGCGGCTTTCTTGCAGAACTGCACCGCGGCCCTGCACGGGATGTGTCAGCTGTGCTTCGCTGTCAATGGCAGGCAAGTGTTGCGGCTGTAGTTTTCGCGGTCACTTTATCGGGCGATGAGGCACCTTTGGCAAGCGCCAAGGTCCTGAATCCTAACCCCGAAACTCAACCCCTTTAATCCACCGCAAAAATATCTGCCTTGAAAAGTATGTCTGGAATGACAGGTTGGAAGAGACTGAGGCCTCCTGGGTGGGTGTCTCTGCCCCAGGCAGCCTGGCCAAGACAGAAATGATGGGGAACAAAGACCCCAGACCAGCGGTTTTTGGCAGCTTTGACACCAATAAAATGGGTGGACTTCAACTCCCAGAATTCTCCAGCCAGCCTCAGAATGGCTGAAGTCAGAAGCCGGCCGGGAAAATCACAACTGTTGATCACAGGACCATGATATATACCCTGTTTCCCCCAAAATAAGACATCCCCCTGATAATAAGCCCAATCGGGCTTTTGAGTGCATGGCAATAAGGCCAAGCGCTTATTTCAGGGTTCAAAAAAATATAAGACAGGGTCTTATTTTCGGGGAAACACGGTACATGCCGGTTGCCAAGCGCCCAGATTTTGGCCATATGAATGCTGCAGGGGTCATTTATGTGTGAGGACCTGTTGTAAGTCCCTTTTTTCAAATGCTGTTGTAACTTCGAACAATGGTTAAATGAATAGTTGTTAAGTGGAGGTTGTAAATGTCCCAGGGGAAAACCACAACTGTTGCTCTAAGCTAGTGTTTCTTTAAGACGGGTGGACTTCAACTCTCAGAATTCCCCAGCCAGCCATTGGAACAAACATATCTTCCTCCGTCCGTCCATCCATCCATCCATCCATCCATCCATCCATATTTGGCTCTTCAAAATAAGTCTCATCCTTCAAAAAGGCCGTTCCCGCTTCTCCGCTTTTCCACCTATCCTTAAGCCTTTTAATTCTTTTAACGCCAAGCCCCCCAAAGAATAAATGCCCAAAGAATAAATCGCCATTTCAGCTGCCCCTACGTGCCATGGTGTTGGGAGCCTTCAAGCCCCCCCCCCCCCGGGATTGCTTGCAGCCCCTTCAAGAAACCTGTTTCCCAAATCCCCGCAAAGTTTAAAAGAGTTTTAACTTCTTATTACGGGGGGGGGTGGGGGAGTAGATATGACGAATTAATACAACTTAGGCCAGCCCTGGCGGCTTATATTTCTTCCTGGGCCCCGGCCTAAGGATCGGTGAAGTCAGAACATTCCAAAATGGTTTCACCATCAAATCTGATAATGCTTTTGTGATGATGCCTATAAAAGAATCTGATGGTAAATGACAGGTCCTTGGAAAGTCGCGAGGGTGCAGAAAAGTCTCACCCCACCAATCACGGGCTTACAAAGCACTCACATACCTACACGTTGACACACACATACACACACCGTCAGTAAACAATCCAGAGGTGGAACAGTGGTGGAATTCAAATTTTTTTACTACCGGTTCTGTGGGCGTGGCTTGGTGGGCGTGGCAGGGGAAGGATACTGTAAACTCTCCATTCCCTCCTCACTCCAGGGGAAGGTTACTGCAAAATCCCCATTCCCTCCCGATCAGCTGGGACTCGGGAGGCAGAGAATAGATGGGGGCGGGGCCAGCCAGAGGTGGTATTTACTGGTTCTCTGAACTACTCAAAATTTCCGCTACCAGTTCTCCAGAACTGGTCAGAACCTGCTGAAACCCACCTCTGGTGATGGCTCTCCTTCGATGGGATCCGGAATGGTTTCTCCCCCCCCCCCCTTGCATAAAAAAGCGAGAAAGGAAGGTCAGGTCAAAGGGATAGAGAGGGATATAGACCTCTCTGCATTGTATTTTATTGCCGTAATTAAGTTAATGTCTGGTTTGGCTGCTTGGTGGCCGATAAAAGAGAAGGAGCAGCTGGGGATTGTGTGGCGCTACCTTCTGCTGCCCAAGTGTCACATTTGGCCGATGCTGGAATCCACGGGCGAAAATTCAGGTAGCCCTCGACTTACAACAGTTCATTTAGTGACAGTTTGAAGTTACAACGGCGCTGAAAAAAGTGACTTAGGATCATCTTTCGCACTTACGACTGCTATAGCATCCCCGTGGTCGCGTGATTTACATTCGGATGCTTGACAACTGACTCACATTTACGACGGTTGCAGTGTCCCAGGGTCACGTCATCCCCCCTTTGCAACCTTGTGACAAGCAGGGTCAATGGGGAAGCCTGATTCACTTAACAACCGGGTTACTAACTTAACGACTGCAGTGATTCACACTGCAACCGTCATAAGTATGGATCAGTAGCCAAGTGTCTGGATTTTGATCACGTGACTGTGGGGATACTGCAGCCGTCGTGGTAAGTGTGAAAAAGTTAGGTTGTTGACTAGCTCTGTGCCTGGAGTTCGTACTTAAGTGTGAAAAACGCTCATAAGTCAGTTTTTTCAGTGCTGCTGTAACTTTGAACAGTCACTAAATGAACTGTTGTAAGTCGAGAACTACCTGTAGCTGACCCACAGGTAGCCCTGGACTTACGACCAGTCACTTAGCAACCGCTCAAAGTGAAAACAAATTTCCCAAAAGGTGCTTAGGACCTCGTTCTGTAGTTCTGACTGATGCCCCCTCCCCCTGAGGTCACATGACTGCATACACAAGCCACATCACACACACACACACACACACACCATTTTTTGCTTATTTACTAAAATTGCCTTTTGCGGAGGGATGCAGAAAGCCATCGTTCTTCCATTCCAAGTCCAAACATTTTATTTAGCTATTGCTATTTTGGCAAATCATCTCCAAGCCTTGTTGAACTACAACTCCCAGCAACTCCCATTGCTCTTGGAACCAGGCTGGTTGCGACAGCTGGAAATTCTAGCGCAGAAATATCCAGAAACGTCTTCGTTCAGGGTTGGGATTCTTCTGTTCGATCTGGCTTCTCTGTTGTATTTTTTTTTTTTTAGACATTAAACCTGACCGCCAACAGCAACAGTGCTTGGACAGTGAGATGGAGCCGTGTATAAATTTAATAAATAAATACAAATGATCCTGTGCTCTTTTCTTCGACAGGTCCGGAAGCATCTTCGCTGAGACCCACCAGGATCCCACCGGGCTGACGGCAGCTTTCAAGGCCACGGATCTGGTGGGCGTTTTGCACATGCTCTACTGCGTTCTCTTCCACGGCACCCTGGTGGAGCCGAGCGCGGCCAACCCCAAGGAAAGCTTCACGGCAAACACCCTGCAAGTCGCTCTCCAAAGTTTGCGCTTCTTCAATAGTTTTGCTCTGCTGGATCTCTCCGCTTTCCAGGTAAGGTTTGTCCCAAACGCACCAATTGGGGGTTCTGTGCTCTCTCTTCTTCTTCTTTTTTTTGTGCGTGCGACAATTCTGCGCTGCCTCTTCTAACCGACTGGCAAAGTGTGGCCCACTCTGGTTCTTGAGCTCCAGAGCAGCTGGCCAGGGTTTTAGCTGACCCACACAATTCCCTCATTTTCAAAGACCTCAGCCGTGATCTGAATCATGTCAGGTGCTGGGGGGAAAAGGTTGTTATTACTAACGACTTTAATTACCGTGCTCCATTAGAGTTGTAAGTCAAGGACCCATAGAGTTCAGAAGAGTTGCTTTCTTAAAAGCCATTTGATTATCAATTGGAAGAATCTTCTCTTTCTCTTTCTCTTTCTCTTTCTCTTTCTCTCTCCGGAGGCGTCGATCCAGTTGGACGTTCCTCGCCCCTTTCCCAAAAGACGCCAGTTTTTATTTTCACTTAAACTAAAAGAGCATCTGCATTTCTTCCAATTCAGCCGTCGGTCGCTTTCCCCCTCTTCGTTATTTTATTTTAAAAGTTCTTGGTCGTGCATTTACGGTCCGAAATGCTCAAGCACACACACACACACACACACACACACACAAAGTAGTTCAACGGGAAAACAAAATTTCAGTGGCAACGTTTCTCAGGATAGCATCGATCTATCTTGAGCGTCTAAACAGTGGGAAGGAGTCAGGAAGAAGCAGGGCAGGATACTGAAACTGCCATTAAAAGTGGTTGCGGAGGGAATGTGCAGTTCCTCGGAGGAGGAGGAGGAGGAGGAGGAGAAAAAAAATAAAAGAATGTTAATGTTTATATACAATCTTCGGTGCCCCGGGCCACTTGTTATCGGAGGAGGCTATAAACACAAAGCCCCTCGATTGGAGCCTCTGTTGGGAAAAAGGACTCTGTCCAAGGAAATGTTGACACATCCATCACCAGTAGTAAATGATCAGGGAGGGGCAGAGGGCACAGCGGTTCCTCCTCCCCCCCCCCCTTAGGGGCATCATGGCACGGGTGTGCCGAGCCTTTCAGTAGATTTCAGTTGGGCTTGGGCAGCTTCATGGCATCTTGGAGGCGTCTGGCCAAAAATGAGTCTAAACGATTAAGAGACTCTTTCTCCATGCCTGGCTTGTAAGCTAAACAGATGACATAAAAGGTAAAAAAAAAAAAAAAAAAAAGGAGGAGGAGGGAAGAGAAAAACAATGCCAACTTAAGACACCCACACTAGGAAGAAAAGTCAGTCTGATGAGAGAGGAGAGTTTGGGAACTTCCACCATCTCCTTCTTCTCCTCCTCTTCCTCTTCCTCCTTCTCCTCTTCCTCCTCCTCCTCCTCCTCTTCCTCCTTCTCCTCTTCCTTCTCCTCCTCCTCTTCCTCCTTAAGATTGTGATATTGCCTAGTTGGGTCATGAAAAGTCTGCAAGAAAACAGCCAAGCTCAGAGAGCACCAGGGACCCCACAGTTCAATCTTCCTCCTCCTCCTCCTCCTCTTCCTCTTCCTCCTTCTCCTCTTCCTCCTTCTCCTCCTCTTCCTCCTCCTCCTCCTCCCCCTCCCTCTCCCATCTGTTCCTGCCAGTAAGTACAGCAGGAATTAAATGACTGGAGGATCCAGTGAAAAGATGAATTTGGGGCTAGCCAGATTCCGCTCTTCTCCATACATTTGTAACCCATCGTCCGCCAAACTAAAACAACCCCGAGGCAACCACGTGCGCCCCAGTGGCACTTTTCCCACCGAGAGGCTGCTCCCTCCAAGTGGGCAGGCTTTGATGTCCCTGCCTCCTGCCTCTCTTCTCCCCTCTGACCCCACATCGCTTTTTCTGGCTGACATGTTTATTAAATAGAGCCTCCGGGCTGCACCGATAAAGCAGCCTTATCCCGAATCCCTCTGCCGTAACCTGCCTGCCCGTTTTTTTCCTCCTCCCACGTCCAACACACATTAAACTCCTCAGCTAGCCAGGATTCTCTGCGTTTGCTTATATCTTGCCAAACAATGACATTTTAAAGGGTTGCTCTTTGCAAGTGGGTGATCGAGGCGGGGAGTGGGGGGAGGAATACATTTGGAGTCATGCAAATGGGGGCAGAACCGGCATGCATTCCCCCCCCCCCCGTCCTTGAAAACTTCTGGAGAGAGAAAAGATGTTCCAGGCAAGTTTACAGAGGCAGCTGCAGCCCATCCATCAAGCTGTGTTCAACCCATGGTGGCTGAGAGGTTGTGTCAGCGTGCACACTTGATTCGATTGGGCGTTGAAAAGCAGCCAGGCCAATAACCTAGCCACAGAGACACGGCCGGCCGGATCTAAAAGACCCAGAGAGGGACCAATTGCACAGTGTCAAAAGCTATAAAGTAGTGGGAAGTATTGGTGTAATGAGCTGATAGGAATTGCAAGCGACAATAATGCACTATCTGTGTATATACAGCTTCATGGAGGTCAGTCCTTGCCACCAAGGAGTGGTGAACTTCCTCCTAGCAGGACCGTCCCAAGAAGGTGGGGGGGGAGAGACAAAGGCAGGAGTAAGCCCCAGTGTATTTGAGTCGCGTATATTTGGGCTTCATGAAAACAAGCCGGAGGTGCCCGGATGAGAACATCAATCAATCTTGGCTTCCGTTCAGTGCACACATAGACATTTGCCTGTCTGTTTAGTAGGCCCTTGCTGAAATTCAACATGCTTTTGTCCTTGATTAATACTTTTTTTTTTCCCCACCCCACTGGAAAATAGCTTTGGGAAGGAAGCCTCTTCCGACAGCAATAAATGGGTATGATTAAGCTTCTGGATTGGAAGCTCTTTGTAAAATATGAAGGTAGATTTTCACTCAACCCATTTAAGGAATGTTGGGATGAAAGGGGAATACTGTAAGTATATTGAAAGGGGTCTATGCTGGTCTACAACCATAATAAAGATGTGGACTTGACTTGGTTTGACTTGACTTGACTTGAATTGAATTGGTTTGACTTGACTTGACTTGACTTGACTTGGACTTGGACTTGGACTTGGACTTGGACTTGGACTTGGACTTGACAGGATTCTCTTCTCTTTCTTAACTTTATGGATTCTTAATTTGGGAATCCAATGCCACCTGAGATACCAAGTCCTCTTGCTATTGGCAAGATCCTCCCCAATTTCCCACCTTTTCTAGAGCACATTAGGTGAAAATCCCCCCCCCCCAATTGAGAGTAGGCATCAAATAGGCTCGACCTATTTTTTTAAAAAAGCAAAAACTTCACATCAACCCTTGGATTCCGTTGGATGTTTGTGGAAGAGGCATCCAACATTTCTCTCTTTTTTTCCTCCAGTCGGTGGTTGGCGCCGAAGGCCTCTCCCTGGCATTCCGGCACATCATCAGCTCCTTGCTATGGCACTGCTCCCACCACACCTGCGAAGTGCTGCTTCACGAAGTCATTGTCTGCGTGGGCTACTTCACTGTCAACCATCCAGACAACCAGGTACGGAGGCCTGTTTAGAAGTTTCCAGCCCAGTGTTTCCCCACCTTGAACATGTGCGGACTTCAGCTCCCAGAATTCGTCAGCCAGCATGCAGTTTTATCGAAAACTGGTAGCCCATGCCAGTTTTCAACAAAACCACTGTAAAATGGGGTAAATGCAACTCGGTTGCTGAGCATCTGAAGTTTGGTCCCGTGACCAAGAGGGGGACAACTGTCAGAACTGCAAACCCGGGTTGTAAGAAGCCCCCAGGAGAGGTCCGTTATAACTCTAAATTAGGGGTCCCCAAACTTGGCAACTTTAAGACTTGTGGACGTCAACTCCCAGAATTCTCCAGCCAGCTGGCTGGAGAATTCTGGGAGTTGAAGTCCACAAGTCTTAAAGTTGCCAAGTTTGAAGACCTCTGCTCTAAATGGTCACTAAGCAACCGATCGTAAGTTGAAGACTATCTCTACCGCTTTTGCCTCCAAAGCAGATTAATTGGTCACATTCTGATCAAAAAGAGATTGGTGATATTGCTTTCTGGAATCAGCTGTCCAGGGACATAAAATGTTGTTTTTACAATCCAACCTGGATGTCCCAAAGATGCTTTTTCCCCCAAAGGCAACTGGACTTTCTCAGGTTTTTTTTTTTCCTTGAAAACATTTTGTTTCTCAGTTCTGAACTGAAGAATCTTCTTGGGGGAGAAAAAACGAGAAAGTCCAGTTGCCTTTTGGAAAAGCACCTTTGGGACAACCATGACCTGGATGATGGAGAATCTCCATAGATATGCAGAAATTGCAAATGTTCTCCACTCCAAAGCGGTGTCACCTCTCCACAACTCCTGGCAAGAGACTCTCCAGTTGGTGGGAACTTTATGATCTGAGCTCTCATTTATATAGTTTTGGGGGGCTGAAAAAAAGATTTAGTCTCCTTTTATTCCTTAACTCACAACTGGGGGGGGGAACTACTCCTATCCCTCCCTCTCTATTTGTTAGCACATATCATCACTCACTGCCACGCCTGTCGGTTTAACAGGTCCCACGATGCCACGGATGGGCACCGAAGGGAATCCTGGTTAACAAGAATAAACCCTTCAGCCCCACTTATAAACGACAAAGCCAACTGGGGGCTTCGCAAAAGAGTGACCGTTTCTTAATTAAAAATATTGCTCTTAATTAACAGGCTCCTTGCATCTTCTGAGGCTTTGGGGGAGGGGTGGGTTTCTCTTGCTCTCTGATCTAATTAGTAAAGACCGTGGTGGCTTGCCACTGTTGAGCTCATTTGCATTTTATATTGGACAGTTGAATGGGGTCTGATAATTAAATTAACATGAATGACAAATGAGTGTGTTTCCTCCGTATCATATCGCCACACTGGGAATTTCTAAAAAGAGCAAAGAAAGAAAGAAAGAACCTTTGCAGATTCATTTTTTTTTTTTTAACAAGGGAGTCGTTTTAATCCGGCCACTCCATGCAAATGGAACTAATGTGACTTCTGTGAGGGGTGGGAGGCAGGGGCCATAGATGTTTGGCACCGGGCATTTGTCTCCCAGTACCCCAAATTATAACTCTGATACCAGGACTGTTTATATTCTGTAACAGCTTTGTTCCTTATGCCATCCGTCTTGTAAACTCGCAGGATTCTTCCCCCCCCCCGCCCCCCGCCACGTATATGTTTCGGCGTGACTCCGTTTTCGGCAGCAAGGGTTTTAATCGGAGCCTAGAGGGAGATTGCATCCCTTCAGGCTACGGTCCTCTTTGCAAAAAATGCCTTTGCCGGCAAGAACGGAGCCCGGGAGTGGCACGCCAGGCCTTCCTGGGGCTCCGTTCTTGCCGGCAAAGGTTTTTTTGCAAAGAGGACCGTAGCCTGAAGGGATGCAATCTCTCACCCCTGCAGGCTTCGGGCGAGGAAACGGCAAACAGAAGGAAGGCCTGAAGAACCGATTGCCTGCCTTCCGTTTGCAAAGCCCTTCGCCGAATTTGTCCAACCTGGTGACCAGCCGTGACTCGGTGCCATCCACAGAGCAGCTCACCGAAACAGAACTGAGCTGAGCATCCAGCGACAGCCTGTTGCTCTTGGCTTCCTCCTCGGATATCAGCCGTCATTTAAAACAAAGTCAGCAGGATGGGATGCCGAGCGCCCGCACTCAGCTCTGACCTCTGCTTGGGCTTTATGGGCGGTAAATCTTCAGCTTTAGCGGGCTAAAGGCAGGAGAGGAAAGCAGGCCTTTGCTCTGGCTATCCAACAGGGTTTTTTCCCCTTGGCACCTTTCGGGTTTTTTCAAGAAATTTCGACATTCTCAAACCTGGGGACCGAAGATTTTGGGATTGGTTACAGGTAGTCCTTGATTTATGACCAAAGTTATAAACTACTTGAAAAAGGGTACTTGCTAATTAGGCAGTCTATCCAGTTGTGGTCAGGGATTTACCTGACTCGAAGAAGGTAGAATAGTGGAGTTCTCATCCCTATGATTAGGGGCACGGTCTCAGCAAGCCTCCATTGGAGGGAGAAGAGCATGCTCAAGTATGCAAACGTGGAATCTGTTTATTTGTGGGGTCCTTGGGGCTTTTTGAGCTGGGTTGTTTTCTTGCAAACATTTGATGACCCAACTAGGTAACATCATCAGTTCTCTGATGGTGCTGTGATGGTGATGGTGATGATGTTCCTTAGTCAGGTCGTGAAACGTCTGCAAGGAAGCAACCAAACTCAGAGAGCACTGAGGATACCACAGTCCTCCTCCTCTTCTCCACATCCCCCTCCCTTCTAGTGCTGATGATGTTACCTAGTTGGGTCATGAAATGTCTGCAAGAAAACTACCAAGCTCAGAGAGCACCAAGGACCCCACATTCCTCCTCCTCCTGCAAACCCTTCTAGTGCTGATGATGTTACCTAGTTGGGTCACGAAATGTCTGCAAGAAAACAACCCAGCTCAGAGAGCACCAAGGGCCCCACCGTATGACACCGGTGCCCAAAAAATAATTCACCCTAATCACTTCCACAGATCTCTTCCGTGGCATCGGCACGTTCAACTCAGAATGAATAATCTGTAGAATAATCTATGCAGGAAAGGAATCTCTCCTGCCTTTATAGCAAGAAGGTCTATGCTCTCTTCTTTCCCTTCTTTCCAACCCTTTGACCCCCCACCCTCCCCACCCTCCCTCTCTAGATGTACTGACATCTGTTAGTCATACATCCTTTGGCTTAAAGCTTGTTTATCTGTTTCCAATGTAGGCTTGTTTATCCTTTTTAATTGGATTAAGATGACAATCTACGGTTGAAAAGGTGTCACATACCCGGGGCCAGCTACCCTTGAGATGTTGGGTCGGGGGCCGAGCGTCAGCCGTGGATGCGGTCCACGAAAGTTTACTCAAGGATATATTCGTTCCAGTTCTTGTTTTGCACAAATGCATCTTTCGTAAACGTGCGAGATCAGTCAACCTCGTTTAAGGGCACCATTAGATATGATGTGAACTTCCATCCTTCCGAGGTCGGTAAAACGAGGACCCAGATTGTTGGGGGCAAGAGGCTGACACTTTAAACTGCTTAGAGAGGGCTGTAAAGCACTATAAAGCGGTATTAATATGTATTGCTATTGTTAAGTGTTAAAATGGTGCAATTAATAGATCACTTTTAAAAATAGCGATTTGGCAGTTTGAGTCTCACCACTTCCTTCCTTCCTTCCTTCCTTCCTTCCTTCCTTCCTTCCTTCCTTCCTTCCTTCCTTCCTGTTAGAATGCAGTATTGCAGGCTAACTCACTGCCCACTGCCAGCAGTTCGATCCTGACTGGCTCAAGGTTGACTCAGCCTTCCATCCTTCCGAGGTCGGTAAAATGTGGACCCAGATTATTGGGAGCAATATGCTGACTCTGTAAACTGCTTAGAGAGGGCTGTAAAACATTACAAATAGCCTTCGACTTACAATGGTTCACTTAGTGACCGAAGTGACAACGGCACTGAAAAAAGCGACTTATGACCCTTTCTCACACTTATGGCCACCGCTGCATCTTCATGGCCACATGTTCAAAACTGAGACACTTGTCAGCTGACTCGTATTTATGACGGTTGGAGTGTCCCTGGGGGTCACGTGATCCCCTTTGGCGACCTTCTGACCAGCAAAGTCAACGGGGGAAGCCAGATTCACTTAACGACCGGGTTACTAACTTAACAACTGCAGGGATTCGCTTAACAACTGTAGCAAGAACAGTCGTAAAATGGGGCAAAACTCAATAAATGTTTCACTTAGCAACAGAAATGTGGGGCTCAATTGCGGTCGTAAGTAGAGGACTACGCGTATGAAGTGGTATATAAGTGCTGTTGCTATTCTGATCTCACACAGTCCAGTTTACCGCAGGGGAGAACTGAGTCTTCTTTTATCAAAAAATTTTAAAACGCTGAGGTCCCAAACTACGACTTAGGAACAAAATTGGGACCGGGACCTCCGTCACTAACCAACGAGGTCATTAAGTGAGTCATCACATGACTGCACTCAAACTTACAGCGGGGGAGGAGGAGGTAATGCAAGGAATAAATATTTAACTCACAAATTGATGTATACATCAAAGAAGAAATTGGACAGCCATTTGTCCAGAATGGCATAGGGCAGTGATGGCGAACCTTTTTTCCCCCAGGTGCCGAAAACACGCACGCGTGCGCCATTGCACTGGCGCGCATGCCCACACCCATAATTCAATGCCCCCCTGCGCCCCACCCCCTGCACATGTGCACCGCCCCCCACGCATTCGCACATGACCCCCCCCGCTCCCCTGTTTCCCGACTTCTGGTGGGCCCGGTAGGCCCGTTTTTCGTCCTCCCCAGGCTCCAGAGGCTTCCCTGGAGCCTGCACAAGAAAACAAAACCCCCCGCTCCCCCATTTCCCGACTTCCGGTAAGCCCGGTAGGCCCGTTTTTCGCCCTCCCCAGGCTCCAGAGGTTTCCCTGGAGCCTGGGAAGGGTGAAAACGGCCTCCCTTGCCCCCCCCCCGGAGGCCCTCCGGAGGCCGAAAATGCCCTCCCAGAGCCTCCGCATGAGCCAAAAATCAGCTGGCTGGCGCGCACATGCGTGCTGGAGCTGAGCTAGGGCAACGGCTCGCGTGCCAGCAGATATGGCTCCGTGTGCCACCTGTGGCACGCGTGCCATAGGTTCGCCATCACGGGCATAGGGTCTCCTGCTTGACCAGAAAGCTGGACTAGAAGACCTCCGAGGTCCCTTCCAACTCTGTTATTCTGTATTCACTTTTAGCTTTTAAAAAATTTCATTCTAAAATCAAATTGAACACCTTCCAACACTGTAAGTTCTTTAAGGGAAAGATTTAGCCTTAAAAAATCTAGCTGACTTCATGTCCAGCCTATTATAAGGGAGGGGGGGTGATAAATATTCCTAGGAAAAAATAAAAGCTCTACCTTTCCTTACCCTCCCCCCCCCCAAAAAAAAAAAACCATAAAGCTTTTCTAATGTTAAACCTGGAGAAACAGATGGGTAAAGAGTTTGACCCCCCGAGATGACATATCCTTCTGATTAAACGGTTACAGCCCCGGATTTGTTTATAGAGTAGCAAAGAAATAATGCAGATCTAATTTGAGAGCCGGAGAAGGTGCATTCCGGAGCTCCCCACACGCAGGAGGAGGAAGGGTCTCTTTTATGGAGTTATAAATAACCTCACCTAAAAGCATTTAAATGGTTAAAACGGCCCATTGTGCTCTCAGAGAAACCATCCACCCGGCAGGAACTGTCAGCTCCTTTTGCCTGGAAAGGATGGGTTCCTGTAATTGTCAGTCAATGCAAGTTATCACCCCAAGTCCCACCTTATCAGATTTTGAGTGTGGTCCTTCAGGGTCTCCTAGAACGTTTTAACCCCGAGCATTCCTAAGACGGTTGAAGTTGACCCTGCGGGGGGAAGGCAGACCCAGGAAAGAACACAAATCCGATGTAAACCAGCGTATTTCTACTTTTATTTTTATTTTATTTTATTTTATTTTATTTTATTTTTTCTTTCTTTTATTTTATTTTATTTTATTTATTATTTTATTTTATTTCATTTCATTTCATTTTTTTATTTTTTTTATTTTATTTTATTTCATTTCATTTTTTTATTTATTTTATTTTATTTATTTTATAAAAAAACAGCTCTATGGATCTCTGCACATACCAATAATAATGATTATTTGAGTCTAGAAGTCTTGAGTACAGCCTAGCAGAATAAGATAAACTTTCTGTAATGTTCTTCTTCAACTGACTAGTGACTCCACTTCACTCGTCTCCTCTTCCCTTCTCTCCACTCCACTCCACTCCACTCCACTCCACTCCACTCTCTTCTATTCTATTCTATTCTACTCCATTCTATTCTATTCTATTCTATTCTTTATTTTATTATTTTATTTTATTTTATTTTACAGGTAATCCTCGACTTATGACCACAGTTGAGCCCCAAATTTCTGTTGTTAAGTGAGACATTTGTTAAGTGAGCTCTGCCCCCATTTTATGACTTTTCTTGCCACAGTTGTTAAGCGAATCACTGCAGTTCTTAAGTGAATCTGGCTTCCCCCTTGACTGTGCTTGCCAGAAGGTCGCAAAAGGGGATCACGTGATCCCAGGACACTGCAACCGTCACAAATATGAGACAGTTGCCAAGTGTCTGAATTTTGATTACGTGACTACGGGGATGCTGCAATGGTCATAAGTGGGGGAAACGGTCATAAGTCACTTTTTTCAGTGCTGTTGTGACTTCAAACGGTCACTAAATGAACTGTTGTAAGTTGAGGGCTACCTGTATTATTGTATTGTATTCTATTTTATTTTATTTTATGTTTTTATTAACTTACGTGCTGCCCATCCCACTGTCTGCGACTGTAGGCGGCTTACCACTTCATAAAGCAACAATATGAAACAAAGCATGAAAAGCATGAAACACGAAAAATGAAAACCTTTAAGAGTCAACAAAAAGTAGATAAGAACTTTGCTTAAAAAGCGGTCCATTTCAGGGGCCAACAATATACTTTCATAGCCGGTAATTTAATCCTCACTCTCTCCATCCTATAAGCCAGCATTCAGTAGCGTAGGTTCCATAAAATATCTCTGGAGCTTCCTACAGGTTTATTTATTTATTTATTTATTTTGCAAAATTTGTATGCCTCCCAACTCCCGAAGGACTCTGGTTAGTGCTTTGCCTGCTCATAGAGCTGGAAAAAAACCCCCTAAAACTCAAGTAAGCCTTCTAAGAAAAAGAAGAAAGTGAAAGAGGAGAAGAAGAAATACTATAAAAACAACAGATGGGAGGTGCCATCAAGGCCGATCAATCAAAACTTGTGGATAAGGTTCCCCTTCCAGAAGGTGGCTTCTGAGGTCCAGAAGAAGCGGTCTTCTGTGGCAGCAGATCATGGCAGAGTTCCTCACAAGAATTGCCTTGCTGGACATACTTCCTTTTTTCCTGGCCCTTGATGGAGCCATCCTCTTCACCTATGACTTTTCCTACTTTTATGACATTTAAATGTTGGCTATCAAAGGTTTCATTGTTGTACAGAAGGTGAGACGTTACCTTTGGCGAACGAGCGAGCGTGATTTTGGAGATACCAACAAGCAGGAGCTTGAACGTATCTCTCCCAAGTGCCAACTTAACGTCGCACTCTCTTAGCCCCTGGGTCTGGCACCAAAAGGGCATGTAAGCCACCAACCAGAAGCCCCGTAATCCAAGCACAACTCTCACACCGGCACTGTGTTCAAGGAGCGACAAAAGAATGCGTAGATCAGCTCCACCAAGTCTCTGCAGGTAGCTCAGCCAACCAGGTGAGAAACACGGAAATAGACCTTCCATATTCTTAAAAACAGGTAGAGGGGTCAACCAGAGCGGCCTCCTTTTCATTCAAGAATATATAAAGCATAAAATAGGACTTTCTTCCCCCTCCCCCCCCCCCCAAAAAAAATCTGCATCTACCATGAAGGAATTGAATTTGGCCTTTTCGTTGACTTTTCCATTAAGTTGGAAGTAGACCTTTTCAAGCGGCCTTATAAGCTTCATTTGTTAAGAAATGTAATATAAACCAAAGATCAAGCCTGTTGAGTCCACATCTAAACCCCCGGAAGTCAGCTGGTTTAAGAAGCAAAAACCAAAATGCCTCTCGGAACAGCCATTTTCCAAATTGTTCTCTGCTGCTGCTTAGCATGCAAGATTTAGAATATAATATAGAATAACAGAGTTGGAAGGGACCTTGGAGGTCTTCTAGTCCAACCCCCTGCTTAGGCAGGAAACCCTATAGTACCATTTCAGACAGGTGACTGTCCAATCTCTTCTTAAAAACTTCCAGTGTTGGAGCATTTGCAATCTCTGGAGTCAAGTAGTTCCACTGATTAATTTTTTCTCACTGTCAGGAATTTTCTCCTTAGTTTTAGGTTGCTTCTCTCCTTGATTAGTTTCCACCCATTTGGAAAAGTTCTTCCAATGGTCCTCTCGGGATTCCGAAAGGATTCTGTGGGAACCCAACATGTGGCCTTATTTTTATTTCAAGAAATGTTGGACCTATTTCACCTGCAATTGTGAGGCTAGCTAGGCAGTGTTGCTTGTCTGCGAAAGCCGCCAGCGAAATTGTTTTTCAACAATTTTCCCCCCAAAAAAATAAGGAGCAACAAGCAACAGTTTCTAGAACAAATCTTATTTTTCACCCGCTCTCAGCCGCGTGGCAAGGAAGCATCCATGCTCTCTTTTGCTTTGCTTCTTGGTTTGTTATAAGATTGATAGATTTGCGGTCTTTGAACAAAAAACAACAACAACAAGCCCATTAATTTAAAAAAAGCATTTTTAAGTGGCTATTTTAAATTCCACTTCCTTGAGTCAGACAAAGGACAATTATTGCACACTTAGAGAAATCAACGTAGTTGCGTATCTCTTGGTTAATGATAATCTTCTCTATCCCAAGGTTAGATGTGACTTTGTAAAGGGTAAGATAGAAATACGAATTTTCCTTGTAAGCGGCTTTATTTTTGGAAGACCTTCAAAAAGAAGCAAAAGGTTGGGTTTTCAGAATTAAAATTTGTGAACGTCGCGAGATGTATGGTCACATAGGTAGCTTGTCTTGAACGTTTGTTGGGGGTAATTTTTACCATTGAAAAATCTGTTTTAAAAAATGCCTTTTCTAAACCCACAACTTTTGTGTACTCTTTTTCATGAAAATAAGGAACGCACACTTTAGCAACAACGAACCTCGTCGAATAAAGCTGGCCGTATTGATTAAAACGTCTCTTCAAGACTATTAGGATTTTAATTGCAATCCTGCTCTTTTTGGGGGGGGAGGGAGGGGTGTCATTCAAAGCCACAACGCCTGGCACGGAGGGCGGACCCTCCCACAGCCGCTGTCTTTAAAATTCCATTTGGATTTAGAAGACTTAAGGGGTCCCTCTTTGTATTCACTGGAAGGTTTTCAATTTCATTTTCGCTATTGAACTAAAAAATGTGAACTATTGCGTTGTCAATCCTGTGCTTGACCTGAACTGCATTATGAACCGAGAATGTGTTCTTAGTGAATTGTTAAAAGTTCTTTGAAACTTGTAAATCCCTGTAATTTATGTTCCTCTGGCCTCTTAACCATTTCTTTCTCTTTCTCTCTTTTCCTTTTTGACCTTCTGGTTTTAATTTGGAGAGCAGCTTGGTCCTGCCATCGTATACTTGTAAAACACGCAGTTATTGTTTTTCTCAATCGCGACCTTAGAAAAAGCTACCACCACCGTCCTCAAATTGGAGGAGTTTCCTTGGAGGCGAGAAAATCATACGTGGGTCAAACAGTTCTTTTGTCATTGGGTATCCTCATCCTCCTCCTTATTGTTATTATTATTATTAATTTTATGGCTGTTATCTTCTCGAGTGTCCCCTGACCCTCAGCTGATATCATCCACGTTTCTTTATTATCAAGATTTTGTGGAATTGAATAACTGAAGAAATTTTCTCCGGAAGAACCCAGCAAGAGCTTAACATAACTTCTGTTGTAAAGTTTGCCTGCCTGACAGCAGCTCCATTTATCTAAACAATCCCGTCAAAGGCATTAATAGAAATCCAGATATTTCCCCCCCCCCCCGAAAGAGACCTAATGGGAGGATCTTATTCAGCTGCTGCTCAGAATCCAACTACATGCAACACACATTTTTTTTTCCCATTCTAGGTGGTTCACTTTTTTTCTGGTTGTCCTGAAAAGCATGTTATTAGGAGCAAAGATCTTTGCTTTCCTTAATCTTTTACCACAGCTGCTACAACTTTGCACGTGTTTTTTCCGGGTATAAGTACGTGTAGGTAACAACTGCCATTTTTTTTGCCTTTTTGTGTCGTTACTGAAGAATTACGAAGTTCATATTTTCTGTAAGATTCTTACTGTGTAGTGTTGTAAGTACCGGACATAAGAAGAAGTAGCTGGATGGATGCTGAAAATAAAACAATGTACTTTCTTATTGTTGTTTTTCTTAATTAATACAAACGCTTCTTGACTTCGTAACTTGTTTTTAACTCCTTTTCCAGGTGAGCGGGGAAACCTATCAGCACGGCTGACTCTAACATGGTGCTCTCTGCATTTTTCAGGTAATTGTGCAGTCCGGCCGCCACCCCACCGTGCTACAGAAGCTGTGCCAGTTGCCTTTCCAGTATTTCAGCGACCCTCGGCTGATCAAAATCCTCTTTCCGACACTAATTGCCGCTTGTTACAATAACCCACAAAACAAGATCATTCTGGAGCAAGAAATGAGTTGTGTGTTGTTGGCCACTTTCATTCAGGTAAATGTTGGTTGGTGTGAGGTCATCACACAGAGATTTCTGTCTAAAAGAAAAACCTAGTAAATTTTTTATTTGAAAGAGAAAAGAAGAAAGATGAAAGGAAGGAAGGGAAGGGAAGGAAGGAAGGACAAGTTTTCCATTTTTCCCCAAATGAAAGGCTGCTTTATGGTCCAAAGTTTTATCTCGTAAACATTTGCTAAGTATTTTGGAGAATACTCTAACTATTGGCTGATGTTTTTGCTTAAAACCTCCATTCTTCTAAAAGTTTGAATAGCTGATACTTCCTAAGATACAGGAAAGCTCCTGAAATAGATACCATGATCCCATTCCGCAGACAAATCTAGTTTTAATATAATGCAACTGATACCAAAATGTAAATGTTGTCACATATTTAAATAGATTGGAGGGTTTATTTTTTTTAATTACAGATATGAACTTTAGATCCTGTTGCCAGTGGCAGTAAATATCGGCTATGCTAAATGTTTAGATCAGAAACTCCAGTTTACATAAACAATAGTTCTTTTTTATGCCTGTAAGGATGCACATTTTTTTGGCATGCCAGCAGTCTACTTTAATAACCAGCTTGCACAAAGCAATGTTTATTTATGTGCACATGTCCATACATAGACAGTTAATTGCTCCTATCAACCTTCAGACACATTCCAAATTTGTAGTGCTTAACCTGTTGCAAATCTGTAAAATTGTTGAAAGATTGAAACATTTTTTCCCATCCAGTTCAAGCAGTTTCTGCAAGAGTTGCTTGGCAATATTTATACTCGAGAGTGAAATTGTAAATAAATACATAAAAACATACCACGATAAAAGCAAATAATGAAAAACAAGGCCTCAGATCGTAAAACCAAGAGATCCGATCCATTAAATGAAGAACGGAAAGATAAAATGCAATTTTATGGAGGAAGGTTTTTTTTGTAGCTCTTTTGAAAGCATAAATTAGCAACTGCAAATGATTTTGGCTACCACAAGTTATAAGAAAACAAAAGCATTGATTGCTTACATGAAAAATGAACTATTGTTTTAACTGGTAAAGCAATCGATATATAGTTACATAATCCAAAACCCGGGGCAATCTAGCCTCAGTCAAATCCAGCTTAATTTTAATTAGCGTTAATATCTTTTTAAAAATTTTGTTCACATAAACCTATCCGGTTCTGTAACCCGAAAACAACTTAGCTTCCTTTGGCCTCTAGAAATTGTTGTTTAGTAATCTGATTTTCCTTTTAAAAAAATAATAATAATAAAAAATAAAAATCTAATAAAATAGTATTAAACAAATAAACAAACAATTAGTCCGCATAAAAAGCCGAGTTTGTTTTCTTCTCCCAGATATTTGCAAAATGAAAAACAGATTTACACGGATACTTGGATTTCTAGTTGCGTGCTCTAGCAGGGAGACACAATGAGAGACCAGCGTCCTATTTCATTTGGGGGGAGGGAGATTCAATGTGAGAATCTAACCCCTTAGATTGGAAAATAAATGTTTACCATATGGGGAATTGGGCTAAGCAGAGAGAACTCGGTCAGGTTGCATGTCCAGGGATGCGTTCCAAATGCACAAAAATAGAAAATAACAATGACAAAAAAAAAAAAAAAAAAAGAAGAATTGTCGTATCATCCTTTTTTTTTTAGAAATGGGGGGGGACTTTTTGTGTGTGTGTGTTAAAAGCCAAGTTCGCTTGTACTTCAGTGTTTTCCTTCTGCTAAAATCTATCACAACCGTGGCTGTTTTGAGACAACTTTTAAGGGAGGGAAGCGTTGTATTAAAGGATGAAGCATTTTCTGAGTTGTCTTGCGTAGGTTTTGGCTCTTGCTAGGAAATCCAGCCAGTGTTGTGTTTCGGAGAAAAGTGGACAATATCTGGCTTTTATTTCTGTAGGATTCTACACAAGGCTCAGGCCAAACAGACAACCAGCCTTCGCAACAAAGGGGTAAGTAATCTCAGGCACACAAATTAGCCGTGGTCTTGGGTTCCAAACTCACACGGTTGCGTTTTAGGAGATGGCTCGCGGGAAAACTAGAAGTTCCTGCTGGATCTTTGAAACCTGCGGAAAGTTGACCTAATGCTAAAAACGCTTCTATTTTTTAAAAAAACTTGAGCTTCCTTTTAAAAAGCAGGAAATAGATCCCAAGGTAAGGCAAATCTGGGGGGGGGGCGCGTGGGGTGAGACCTCCACCCCAAATCCAGCAAAGGATTAGCCCAACATAACTCTAAAGTAAATTCTGTGTTCTTCATTTGACAGAAACATTCTTCGGTTCTCAAGATTATTTGGAGCTGTCAAACAGGTTCCCTCCGCAGACCTGGGAAGACGCCCGGCAGTTTTTCTTGAAGAAAGAGAAAAAAGGATAATTTATTGAATTGTTTGTTTTGTTTCGTTTGGTTTTGCCAAGACGGTTTTGTTTTGTTTCCCCCCCCCCCTTGTTGAGCAATTTTGGTTGTCTTGAAGATGACGTTGGAAAGATTCTTTGATCTTGGCAACGCATATATTGTAGATAAATATTCATAGAGAGAGGTATATATATATATATATATATATATTTTAAAAAGAGGGGTTGTAGATAGCACAATAGCTGATTGTTTTTTTTGTTTTGTTTGGTTTTGCCAAGACGGTTTTGTTTTTTTTCCCCCCCCCCCCCCCCTTGTTGAGCAATTTTGGTTGTCTTGAAGATGACGTTGGAAAGATTCTTTGATCTTGGCAACGCATATATTGTAGATAAATATTCATAGAGAGAGGTATATATATATATATATATATATATTTTAAAAAGGTATAATTTGCACTACTTCGGTCCGAAGACTTGTACATATTTTGAAATCCTGTTTCATGGTTTTGGAAAGCAAAAGATTTCTTTTTTTGTGAGCGCATATCTTTCTGCAATCTGCCACCTCCAGCTGGCATTACAACTCCCAGCGTTCCCTCGCTAGTATGGGTGTTGTAGTTGAACATATACCAGCCAAGTGATAAGATTGAAGAAAGACCTGCTGTCCCACAGGAGGTCAAAAAAGTCAAAAATGGTAACCACGGCCGCATAATTGAAACCCTGCCCTCTTTTATATCTGTGTCTGTGGCCCCATCTGGACTTTTTTTCACCATATCCTGCAAGACCCCTTTCTCATTGACACTTGTGTCCTGTTTTTCTATACAGTAGAATATTTGGCATTCGTAATGCTGCTAAAACGATGTTCTAAATCGGTGGTTTTTCTCAAACTTGGCAACTTTAAGTGGTGTTTGACTTCCAACTCACGGCCGGCTGGGTAATTCTGGGAGTTGAAGTCCACACCTCTTAAAGTTGCCAAGTTAAAAACAAACAAACACTGCTCTCAATAGAAGCCAACCAATGATTGTTTCTACCTTTGTTCCTTTCATTTCAGAATTTTTTTTTCCCTGGTCTCCTGTTCTTAAAGCAATTTATGTTGTTTGATCGTCTAGGGTTTGGTTTTTTTGTACAACTTTTGGTATCCGAGCTTCCGAGTTTTTGGGTTTTTTTAGGAAGCACAATGTTCTCGATGTAGATAATAAGCTATGGGAATTTTCAACCCCCAGGTGAGGATATTATTTGGGGCACGAGTTCCGGTTTACTTTAAATTTTGTGGGCATGTTGCAAATGTCGGACATTTTGATAATGGCCGTTTTCAGTCTCTGTAAAGTGGTGATTTTCACTAAGTTCATTAAAAGAAATATTGGAACACTTGAGGTTGGATTGTTATTTGTATTATCATCATTTATCGTGATTCTAGGAAGCCAGCGTTGAAAGTTATGACCATGATTCTGTTTTGTTTTTCAGATGATTGAGCCTCCAAACCCTCTAAGAGATGTTGCTGCTTTAACAAACAGAAGTAGAACATCTTTGAAACCTTTCTTAAGGTTTCAAGTTCATGCAGAAGCTTAAAAGAAACAGAATAAGAGAGTTGGAAGGGACCTCGGAGGTCTTCTAGTCCAACCCCTCACTCAAGCAGGAGACCCTATACCATTTCAGGCAAATGGTTCTCCAATCTCTTCTTAAAAACTTCCAGTGTTGGAGCATTTACAACTTCTGGAGGCAAGTTGTTCCACTGGTTAATTGTTCTAATTGTCAGGAAATTTCTCCTTAGTCCCAGGTTGCTTCTCTCCTTGATTAGTTTCCACCCATTGCTTCTTGTCCTGCCCTCAGGTGCTTTGGGAAATAGATTGACTCCCTCTTCTTTGTGGCAGCCCCTTAGATATTGTAACACTGCTATCATGAACAGCCCAAATGTGGTATGTCTATGCGAGGTTCAAAGCACATATTCTGAATCGCTTTCAGGGTAGGGTTTAAAGCAAGGGACTCCCACCAGTAAGTCCACCCCCTTTTTTTTTTTTCATCCCACCCTCGGCATTTCCTGTTGTTATAGAAAAAAAAATATATGAATGCCACCTTGAGCTCTTAGACAAAAAGACAGGATCTCAGTCGAATAAATAAATACGCCCCTCAGGAAGTATTTCCAAGGATTAAGAGATTGTGTAGCAGGTCTTCTTACTCCTGATTTATCTTATTCCTCACCGTGATAAATTCAGGAATAGACTCTTTTCTGCCATTGTGAATTCTGCAGATGGCCTCTGTGCGCGTCTTCTGTACATCTGTCTCTTCCCATGAACGTTTCTTCTCGTTGACATTTGTGAAGGATAGAAATACCTGCCAAAAATGGAGTCATTAAATTGAAAGAGCTGGGTTGCCACATCTAATGTTTACCCAGAAAGGCTTTCTTGGACAAATAAATATGGATTTTCCTCTCTCTTACAAGCCCTCCTTTCCAGTCTGCTCCCTCCTCAAGTGTTGGACATGAGTTCCTATAATAATCATGATAGCTAGGTATAAAAGGTGTTGAAGACCAAACTTCTGGAAGCATCAGCCTGGAAGAGATTGTCTAGAAGTAATGTTGAGGCGCAGGTGTCCCATCTTCCACAGTCAGGAACCAAAGCCAAGGAGATGTTTCTCCTGGAGGTCCTTCTGCAAGGTCTACCTTACAAAAGTCCTCTACAGGTTGCTCTCCTGCTCTTCAGAAAGCAAGGATGGCCTTGTAGGACACAAAATGGGACGGCTACTCCTTTGTGGGTCATTCACAATCATTTTTCACCTTCCTTCTCTACTTCATCATTAGTGTCACTGTTCTTCCACGAGAGAAAGTTTGATTTCACACTGACTAACTCTTCCCTAAGGTCAGGTCAATCAGCGCATGGTTGGGACGGAGACGCGCATATTCTTTTCCAAAAAGGCTTCCTCTGCATCTTAAGACAGGCGGTTGGGAGGGGCCAGTCCCAAACTGGAATAAACCCCATTGCAAGTGCCATGGGTCTCAGCCCCCTCCCCCAACTCTGGTTTTCAGCCCAAAGATCAAAAAACAGCTTATTCTGGCTGCCTGTGTCATGTCTGGCACATCATTGAATGATGGATAATATGTTCTGCGTGGCATTTCTTCTTCCATTTGATTACTGCTAGCTGGGGACTACCTTGAGCCTCTCAGTCATGTGGAAAGCTGGAATTTAGGGCTAATATATAGGCATATTTGCCCCGTGGCTGAAATTTCAACGAGGCCAATGCCAAAGTACGACACCATGGCACTTCTGCGGTAGGTGCATGGTTTTTTGTTTTTTGTTTTACTTGTCCTTTGCTTCAAAATCACTTTTGTGAATCTAGAAAGGCTGCTACCCCGCACTGAAATATTGGAGGGGTGGGTGAGAGTAGGGTTGCCTAGGGGAAAAACAGATGGGGGGGAGATGCTGAGCTGGATCCTCTGAAGCAGGGGTCTCCAACTTTGTGGACGTGGTTGGCTGGGGAATTCTGGGAGTTGAAGTCCACAGGGCTTAATAACGTTGCCAAAGTTGGAGAGCTTTGACTAAATTCCTATTGTTTGGGGGCCAATGTACGTTTTTTGATGGATGGTGTTTGCACTTTCTTAGAGACACCGGGATGTGCTGCTCGAAGGGCACGTAAACAATATTGATTGAGAGAGCAAAGGAAACTGGTCCTGAAGAGATGGCAGACCTCATTTATAATGAATTCAAGGTCCGAAGGCAGAAAAAGACCTTCCAAAAAATCTCCAGAGCCCGTCCATGTCCTTGGGCAGAGACACCTTCAGATAAAATTCCCTGCGCTGCTCCCAATCCCTGAACCAAGCCCCCCCCCACTCTTCTTTCCCCCTGTCCCCCCCCCCCCCTCCCCCCCCCCCCGCCCCCCCCCG
>QLTV01001688.1:1550982-1561113 GCA_003457575.1 Thermophis baileyi | reverse complement strand
AAAGAGAAAACAGCTTTTGATAGCAGAAAGATTTTCTTTTGTGGCTGAAGATAGAAATTGCTGGCTTTTCTCCATTTTTCAGATGGAGGAGACGGGGCGGATTCTTTCTAACTTGTGCAACGTTGTCCCAGGAGGTGTGGTGTGTTTCTTCCCTTCCTATGACTATGAAAAACAGGTATACTTGCACTGGGAAAAGACCGGATTGCTTGCTCGGCTGGCTACTAAGAAAAAGGTAACTTGGTAGCCCAATGCCGCTGGTGAAATCAAACATCCGGCAATTATTGGTTCAAGAAACCAGTGGTTGTAGCAATAGCAATAGCACTTAGACTTATATACCGCTTTACAGTGCTTTACAGCCCTCTCTAAGCGGTTCACAGAGTCAGCATATTGCCCCCAACAATCTGGGTCCTCATTTTACCCACCTCGGAAGGATGGAAGGCTGAGTCAACCTTGAGCCGGTGAGATTTGAACCGCCGTACTGCAGCTAGCAGTCAGCTGAAGTAGCCTGCAGTACTGCACTCTAACCACTGCGCCACCTCGGCTCAGAGTACCAAGAGTAATAGGAGCCCTTGGAGCAATATCCGAAGGGTTGCCTAGATACATGGAAATTCTGAATTTATTAGACCCTGAATATTCTGACAAAAAAAAAAAAAAAAAAAAAACACCACCTTACTCAGAACTGCCTATATCCTCAGAGGTTATACAGGGGTGTCAAACTCGATTTCATTGAGGGCCGCATCAGGGTTGTGTTTGACCTCGGGGGGGGGCATGGCCAGCTCGACGTCACTCGTGTCCGGGGCGCCTGTGGCCCGATCACTCTGCCAGTGAAAACAGGCTCCCGGACTCCATTTTTGCTGGCAGAGGCGCCACGGGCTGGTCCTTCGCTGTTTACAGGGTAAGCACCCCGTGGGCCGGATCTGGGCCCCCGGCCTTCAGTTTGACACCCCTGCCTTAACAGGTCCTTGGTTAGGACTTGAACTGTAAGCACCCAACCTGACTAAATGAAAGGCTTAACAACATTTCAAAATTGGAACGGATGATAAATAGGAGGCTGGAATGAACCCTTTTGAAAAAGAAAGAAAGTAAGAAAGAAAGAAAGAAAGAAAGAAAGAAGAAAGAACACGATAAAAAAAAAAAAAAAAAAATAATAATAATAACAACAACAACAACAACAACAACAACAACAACAACAACAATAATAATAATAATAATAATAATAATAATAATAATAATAATAATAGACAGTGGCTGGAAAAACTGACTATGCACTCTATTACACTGCTAAAAATCATTCCATGCCCATTTGTGCAAAGGCACCGGAAGCCAGATTCAACTTTACTACTGAACATAATGACTATCAAATTAAACTTTACAATTTGGCATCAACTGTTCAAAGAGACTGGAAAGCTGCAGTCGAATTCTTCCGAGGAATTACAGCTTACTTAATTTTTAGGAAGGCCAAGCGGTAGAACACAAGGATCGGAGCGATTTCTCATCCGGTATTTGTTCTTTTATTATTCGGGTCAAATTCTCAACTCCGCTGCTGCTGCGCGATAATAAATAACAATAACTTACTTTGGTCTGCAAAGGCTGAGAAAGAACCACACACCTTCCATCCATAAGATAATTTAACACTGGCAATGGGGAGTGGGGGGTTGATTTGGACCGGACACACACAAGTCCTGCTGGAATTTTTCCAGCAATCATGCGGGCTCAGGAGGAGAGAGTGAGAAAGAAAGAAAGAAATTCTCCTCTTTTGGGACCACCAAAGAAACAGAGGGAAAAAAGTTCCAGCTTTTTCCAGAGAAGAAGGAAGCCACAAGAGAGTTGACAATGGGCATCCAGAATTGGTTGAGATGAAGGCAACAGATGTCTGAATCCATCTGGATGGCCCTACACCATTCCACGTTGAGTTGATTCCTTCCATTGAGGAAAAATAACAGGAAAATGGGGAAAAACCCATCTTCTAAAACGATAAGAACGGGATCTGAATCTCCTTTGAGTAAAATCCAGAAGTATTTGAGAGGGGAGGGGGGGGAACCAGAATTCCTGGGAAGTTTAACTCCTTTTCCCTCTCCCTGTTTAGCAAAGTCAGAGGAACCCTGGAAGACTTCCAGCCACGGACCGACCGACCGACCGACAGAAGTCGAGATGGAGCCGGGTTTTTAAATAAAGAGAATAATTTAACACGTCGTGTTGGCTTTAGCGCTCAAGTTCTCATGCAAGAAGCAAAAAAGCATGCGGAACAGTCCTTGAGGGTCAGGCGTTCAAAAGACCCTCTCACGTTTCCACTGGACTAGGAACCATGCTGTTGGGGGTATCGGGGAGCTGGGACGATAGAGAGGTGACGTCGCTGCCCGAGGAGTTGCCTAAGGAGCCGGATTCAGAAATGGAAAGCTGTGGAGGAATTAAAAAAAAAAAAATTAAAAAAAAAAAAAAAGGAACAAGATAGGGAGAGAGAAGTTAGAAAAATGGGGTAAACAGTCTCAATGGGTAAAAATCAGGGGGCTTCAGACAGAAGATATTTTAGTACAGGTAGTTCTTGACTTAACAATCATTCGTTAAAGCGACTGTTTGAAGTTACAATGGCATTACAAAAAACAACCGGTCTTCGCATTTACAACCATGGCAGCATCCCCATGGTCACATGATCAAAATTCAAGGGCTTGTATTTTTTTTTTTTTTTGAAGGTCTGGCTGGGGAATTCTGGGAGTTGGAAATCCACATGTCTTAAAATTGCCAGGGTCTGGCACTCCTGGGCTAAAGCTTCGCATCCGTATTCTGGCAATTTATTTTCTTTCCCACCATGACAAACCCTCCCTCTTTGTGGCCGGAGTTAACCCATAGGAATATTAATCCATAGAAAGATTCCTTAAAACTGGGTAAATTACCCCAAATTCGGTAAATGTGGTTTTTCTTTGGGTCACAAACCCATGACCCACCCCAACAGAGACACTTAAGCTGACTTCAAAGATGGCCCCATGAACTAAAAGATTATTTAACAATCTCCCAAAGTATTCCTATGAAGAGGAAAAGCGATCCAATTATCAACTGTGATATGTTGAAACAACCTAAAGATCATTCAAGGATATTGCTTTTATACATTCCTTTTACAGTTCTCAGGTTACGACCGTTCCCTGAGCGGCCATTTGAAGTTGTGACGGTGCTGAAGGAAGGGACCTACGATCGGATTCGGTCCCTGGACTTTGATAAGGCTTTCTGATAAGCGATAAGGGGGAAAATTGGGAAGTACTTTCGGAGCCTGGATCTAAGCGTGGCTGCATCTGAAATCCAGCACTCTGGGAGAGAACCATCTTTGGGGGGGGGGAAGTGATTTGCAATATTTTGGAGATAAATACCCCCAAAGGTCTATGCATGGCAGGATACAGCAGTTTTTTAGGCTTCCACAACCAGGTCAAGAGATTTTTAATAGACGCACAGTGAGCTGGGCAGCAAATATGTTTAATAAATAAATAAATGTTGCCCCCCCCCCCAGGCAAAAGAATAGAAAGCCATCCCCGTCTTCCTGGCACTGAAGCCGAGTAGATTTTTGCAGCCAATTCAGATGTCAATTCTGGCAGCCGGACCGAAGCTGCATCCAAACCCACATGCTTGGCCTCCTTAAGGGATTAATCCGTCTTCTGGGTTCGCCCAAGACACCAAATCGTAACTTATCACTTCATGCAACATCCATCCGGGAGGGTCTCTCTCACACACACACATGCCAAAGTCCACACTGGAAGCCAAGCTACCTTCGCACGATCTGGCAAGAGAACTGCAGAGGTGGAGACAGGTTAAGCTAAGCCAGCTGTGTGGCCTAGTGGTGAGAACCTGTTCCTCCTTTGTCTAACAAATTCCAAATTCTGCTCCCTGAAATGAATCCTCGTCTTTGCCAAAGGGAGACCTGGCCCTGTTCTCAGACTTCAGTCTTTAACAAAATCTTGCAATTTTTGCGCGCATTGCATTGCAATTCTTTAAAATGTCAGAGGCCAAGCATCCGTATTTCAGGGCTCTTTGGCCCCCAAAGAGGGGTTATTATTTTCAAGGTCACCCCAAAGGCTTCCTGGTTACCCCATTTCCTGCAATTTAGGATGATCTATTCTGATTTGTGAGACACATGCCATACACCAGGGGCCTTCAACGCACGTTTTGCAAGAGGATATTAAATTGCTGACAGCTTGCTTTGTGTCAGGTGTGCTATTACACCATAGCCAACAATCCTGGGCACTTTTCTCCAACGTCACACATACCAGAACCAAGTTATTTAAAAAAAAAATTTTTTTTTTTTGCACCATCAGCCCCAATTAGAGACTGGGCTTTTTTCTTTTTCTTTTTCTGTCTTTCTCATCCACACCCACACCCACACCCAAAGCAAGGCCAACTCCTCTCTCTCTCTCTTCTCTCTCCTCTCTCTCTCTCTCCTTACGCAGCCAATCTTTTGACAAATATTTTGCACTCGAGATCATTTCACAAGCCGTATTTTACGATGCTTTTTGTCTTCCCAAACACAATTAGAGGGGGGGGAAATGTCCTTCCTAGGGCTGGGCTCCATAGTTCAAATGCACAGCCTTGGGATTTGGGGGTGGGTGGGGGCGGGGGGAGAAGAGAGAAACAACAGTGATGGAGGGGAGGGCAGAATCCTTCCATATATTCTCCACTTTTCTTAACGCAGAATCCAGGGAGGTGACTGATGCAGCCAGAGATAGGGAACCAGCCCTAGGGATGAGTGGGGTGATCAAGGTGGCAATGCAACAAAAGGCACCTTCACCCCCCCGCCCCCGCCCTCCCTGCCCTCCAGTTATGGGGTGGATTCTCAGGCTCTTACCAGTTGCTGGAAGGCGGGCTGATCCAAGTCGCTCTGCAGAGCAAAATTGCTGAGCGCTTTCCAGGGCGGCTGGTACGTCTGCACCTCTACCGCGCTGCCTTGCACGGCGCTGTCGTGGCGGATGGGGCTGCCAGCAACCAAAGGGGTGCCAGTTAAGCCCTGCAAACTCTTGGGGGGAGACCGGAGGGGAGAAAGTTGGAGAAGAAAAGGTCAGCTAGAATGCAGCCGAATCTGCTCAGGTCAATTATGATCCCACATTCTCTGCAATTTGTTTTCAGGTTTAATTTGGCCCCTCTAGATGGCAAATCAGGGGAAAGCTTGGGGGGCATGGAGGATGGCGTTTGGGGTCTCTTGCCCCAAATCAGAAATTAAACCAGCTTTCTCCTCACTATCACCTAAACTCAACACCTCAGCTGTGGAATTAACGATGAATGTCCCACCGCAGCTGCAGAGAATGGGAACGTGTCGTACCAGAAAGGGGAAATGCTTAAAAAATCAGGCTTGGCCACATATTGCAATCCACATCTGTATGGGGGGGGAGATGCAGGGATAACTGGCAATGCTGAGAATTCTTGATATGATCAGGGGTGTTCTTAATGGTGGACAGAGCTTTCTGGCAGCCCTGAGTATCCAGAAGTGATCGGCCAATGAGGGAGATTATTATTTTTATCATTAATAATGCCCTTGATTAGAAAAAGAAGCAAAAAGAGAGAGATTATCTTCTAAAGAACTCTCCAGTTCTTTATGTATGCAAAAATACATAAAAGTGGTGAACAGCCACATCCCTAGGGAGAAAGAATCATCTGATTATTTTTAATAAGTTTGGGGATATGGAAAATTATTTGAGGGGTGGAATTTTTAAAAAACCCTCACATACTGAATAAGCTAAATGCCAATGTCTCTGTCTGTCTGTCTGTCTGTCATATCTATCTATCTATCTATCTATCTATCTATCTATCTATCTATCTATCTATCTATCTATCTATCTATCTATCATCTATCTATCTATCTATCTATCTATCTATCTATCTATCTATCTATCTATCTATCTATTAAAAAAAAACCTAAATATTGCAAAACTAAAAGCTACCCCCTCCCCCCCCAAAAGGGGCAGAACTCTGACTATGTAAGTCACCATCTTGCCTTTTCTGACTCCTTGTGGGAAGGGTTGGAATTAATTTTTAAGATGCCAGAAGATTTCCCCCCCACCCCCCCACCCCCGCTATCAGCCAGCTGCTCCACTCCATCAGCCATCAATGGGAGGGAGTACATCCAATCCTTTGATTTACGGAATCAATCAAAGTAATTTGATTCTGATAAATGAGGAAGAGAAGACCCCCCCTCCCACCAAGAGCCAGTCCCACCTATTTTCCCCCTTCTGCTTTCACCCCCCCCAATCCCCTTTTCCCTCCCCATCTGGTGCACCCATGATGGTTTTCAGCAAAGCAGCTCAGAACATCTGGAAGGCAGGCTGAGATGCCTTTTGCAGAATTTACAGCAGAGATCAAATAACTTTTAGCAGAAGGGAACACTACGGAAAAACAGCAAACAAAACCACAGCTAAACTATCCATATTTTTGAGAAGTCCTTTAAAAAAAAAAAACCAACCAAACATTAAAATTTGACTTGCTTTAAAAACAGTCCCCCAAATCAGGTTTATTTGAAACAATCCCTTTACTTTTCTGTAGATGAAATAAATCTAAAGAAGATATCGTAGCTGCTTTTGGGCGGATGTTTTTAGAAATAAGTTTGACGAATCATTAGGGCTGTTGTTGTTGTTGTTATTGCCATCATTATCTTCCTGCCTTTCCCTGCAGACAGATTGACTCACACAGAGATCTCCTACATGAGACACTATTGATCTTGAGCCCGGGGAAAAAGAAATCAATATTGCTTAAATATCACCTGGCGGACGGCCGCGAATAAAAATAGATATTATTGCTGCGCTTAAGAGCCTAATGGTGGAGAACTCTTTGCGGTGCAATGCTAGGTATGTGCAACTAGGGCTTAGGTCCCAAAGAGGAGCTGCACCTACTTTAGGTACTGAGTAGATTTGCACCCTGAGCAGAAGGTTTGCTAAGTCTCTGCACAGAAAGCCAGTTGCATTGGAGTCAATGGGGCAACGTAGGGCTACCATATCTGGACTGCGAAGGTCTTAGATTTTGGAACCCTGACATGGTAACCTCAACTCTATGGGGCTTACTCCAGATCTGTGGGACTGGTTGATGCCCCCCCCCAGGGAATTGAGATCCAAAGAAGCCCTGATCCTGAGAACTTTTCCTCCCCAGCCCTGGTCAGTCAACCTCTGCTTGCAAAAATGGCCTTTGTTCCAATTTATTTATTTGCTTGTTTGTTTGTTAGATGTTGAGCCCGCCTCTGTTGTTTTTATAAATAACTTGAGGCTGCGGACATATGCAATGCTCCTTCCTCTTATTCCAAATTGTAGAAATTGGAGAGCCAGCCTTCTCCCAAACTCACGTACCCATCACCCTGGCCCTTGCTTCCCTTACTCTCTTGAAGACCCCACAAATCCATTCCCCCCCCCATACCAAAACCTGGGGTCCATTCAATCTCTGTTGAGACTGTGGGTCTCTCTGCTGAGGAAGGGGGAGGGGGGGAAGGCCATGCCCTCTTGGATGGCTCAAAAAATTTCCCTTGTTGGAAAAAAAAAGGGGGGGGGCTATTTCCTAAACACCTGTAGGATCCCTTGTGAATGCTGCCATTCCTCACTTTTTAGACTTTGCTGATGAAGGAAGGCAGGGGACGATGGGGCAAAGGATTTGGGACTGAGGTTTATCTCCCCTCCCTCCATCAGTGGCAAAATACATGTTGATGCCAGAGGAACCTTCCTGCCGATTGAAATTCCCTTCATTGCCCCCCTAAAGCCCCCCCCCCAAAACAGGACTCCCTAAAAGATTGGAAGGGGGAGAGGCAAGAAAAGAGCTGGTTTGAAGGAGAGAGAGAGAGAGCGCGCCAGATTCCACCATGCCAGAATGTATGGGAATTGTAGTCCTGAGAGTCTGAGAGGGAGAACCTACTGGCATTATGGGAATTTTGCTTCCGAGAGTCTGGGAGAGGGGACCCGGCTGGCATTATGGGAAATGTAGTCCTGAGAGTCTGGGAGGGGGAAATCCTCCAGCATTATGGAAATTGTAGTCCTGAGACCCTGGGAGGGGGAATCCACCAGCATTATGGGAAATGTAGTCCTGAGAGTCTGGGAGGGGGAAATCCTCCAGCATTATGGAAATTGTAGTCCTGAGAGCCTGAGAGGGGGAATCCACCAGCATTATGGGAACTGTAGTCCTGAGAGTCTGGGAAGGGGGATTCCACTGGCATTATGGGAATTGTAGTCCCGAGAGTCTGGGAGGGGAAATCCTCCTGTATTGTGGGAATTATAGTTCTGAGAGCCTGGGAGATGGGAACCCTTCAGCATTATGGGAAATGTAGTCCTGAGAGTCTGGGAGTGGGAAATCCTCCAGCATTATGGGAACTGTAGTCCTGAGAGTCTGGGAAGGGGGATTCCACTGGCATTATGGGAATTGTAGTCCCGAGAGTCTGGGTGGGAGGAACCCACCAGATTCAGGGGGCTGGCTGGGTCCTGGGCTGGGGCACCTTCGCTCCCAATGCAAGCCGGGAGACAGGAGAGTGGGAGAGGCGCTTTGGCCCGGCTCGGCTGGGCCCGGCTCGGCTGGCTCACTTACTGCCTTGTCGCTGTGCTGCTGCTGTTGCTGCAGCTGTTTCATGAGGATGGACTTCTTCTTGTCTTTGCAGCGCTTGTTCTGGAACCAGACGCGGATCACGCGTGGGCTCAGCCCGGTCATCTCCACCAGCTGCTCCTTCATCAGCGCGTCCGGCCGCGGGTTGGCCGCGTAGCAGGTGCGCAGCGTGTGAAGCTGCTTCTCGTTCAGCACCGTGCGCACCCGTGTCGTCTTCTCCGCCTGCTTGTGCACGTGGGGACGCAGGGAGGGCTGCCGCCCGGGCACCGCGTCTGCGGAGAGAAGGGGGGGGGGTTTCCCAGGCCGGCGTGAAAACGAGGCGGGGAGGGAGGGCGAGGCGTCCCCCTAGAAAGAGGGGCGCAGAAACCCAACCCACCCCCAGCAAAGGGGAACCCCTCCCATCCCAGATGTTTGGGAGAATATTTTCTATCCCCATGTTACTCTGCTAAAAGGGGGATAGTAATCCCCTTTTCCTCCGGAGGCCAAGGCGTCAGGAGGAACCCCTTTTATCCCCAACGACAACCCTGCGAGGTAGGCCACCAGGTCCAAAGTCACTGAAGGCTCCTCTCCTGCTGAAGACACTTTGCATCGTGGTTCTCTCGACCTTAATCCCCATTGCTTTGCGAACCTGACCCGGAGCCTAATCATAATTAAGTGGTAATTAAATACGCCATAAGTCGCCCAGTGTCGCTTGACAGCGAGGTGAGCAGCGTATAAATCTAATAAATAATAAAATGAAACCATTCTTATTTTGACGTTCGGAGGGGTTTCTTCGTTTTGGTGGGCATGCAGCAATGAAACAGAAGCACACACAATTTTCCTCTCCGTCTGGGCGGATGGGGGGGCAGCTTGTCCTAAAAACGGGGCGCAGAAAAATAGGACCCATTTTATTCGAAATACGGAGGGGCGGCTGAGCAACGCAAGCGATTCGGCAGAGCCCGGCAGAACGAACTGGGGAAGCGGTCGGAAAGCCGACGATTCGCCCGTGAGAATGGGACGGGAGACACTTAAATCGCCTCCAATTTAATTGCTTCCAAAAAAAAAAAGAAAACTGAAACTCAGAGAAAGGCCAGGTCCGAAAAAGCCAATTCGAGGAATCTTGGTTGTTTTCCCAGCGCAATAAAATGCGTCTACAGTAAAAGCGAAAGTAAACTTTCCCTTTTCTCCAAGAGAAAGGAAGTGCTTATTTTCTTCTTTTGGGACCTGCAGAATTGGAAAAAAAAAACCTCAATTCTAAATTCCCTCCCCACCCAAAATAAATAAATAAATCTTTCCCCAGCAGGAAAACTGACCGGGCCTGTTCAATTTTTGAGATTGCAAACGGATATGGTGGCGTTCCCTGCAAAAACCCGAGTCCAACCAGCCGTGTGAACGGAGCCACGGAGCTAAGCGGGGATCCTGGCATATGGTACCCGCCTCGAGATGGTCTCACGGCACAGGTCGGACCCAAAAATTCAAGGGGGGGGGAGGTTGAAAGGCCGTGTGGGAGCCCCCACGCAAAGAAAAGCCATTTTCCTTGGGATTAATTCTCCGTCCCTATCTGGAAGAGAGACTTAATGGGTTGTTTATGATTATTATAATTGCTATTAT
>QLTV01001688.1:1534212-1547410 GCA_003457575.1 Thermophis baileyi | reverse complement strand
GGAAGGAAGGAAGGAAGGAAGGAAGGAAGGAAGGAAGGAAGGAAGGAAGGAAGGAAGGAAGGAAGGAAGGAAGGAAGGAAGGAAGGAAGGAAAGACTGCTGCGAACTGAATGAGATTCGGGGAGGGGGCTGCCTTTGGAAGGCCGGCCGGGCTGGAGGCTTACCTGGGAGCTGGAGGTGTCCCGGCCTGGCGCCCTGCAGGTGTCCGGGGCTGCGCGGGGGGCTCTCGGCCGAGCCGGCGCCGTCGAGCAGGAGGCTGTGGTCGGCGCGGCAGAGCAGCTCGTGGTCGCGCAGCGAGAACTCGTCCCCGGGCAGGAGCTGCCGGCTGCAGACGGAGCATCGGAAGCACTCCAGGTGGTAGACGTGGTCGCGGGCGCGCATGACCAGGTCGCTGCTGCTGGAGAGCGAAGCCCCCCCGAACCCCTAAGGGGCTCCGGGGACGAATATTTCGCTAGTGACAGCTAAACAAACGAAGAAATCAGGGACCCGCTCCCTATCACTAACAGACAGTGCTTCCCGTTGTTATTATTATTATTAATAATAATAATATGAATATTATTCCCATCCAGGCCTTTCTCCTTTACTTTCATCTGCACAAGAACTGGAGCTGCTGCTGGCGGGATTTCGAGGCGAAACTGGGACGGGAGCGAAACGGGAGGACAAACCCGACTTTTGCCCACCGATGAAGAAGCCAACGGCTAGCCGGCCGGCCGAGCTGCAGCCGCCTTTCCTTCGCTATAAACTCCCTCGAAATCAGCCGGGTTAATGTGCGAATAGGTATACGCCCTCATCCCGCCTCAGGATTTGTGCACAGGTGTGTCAGCGTCCAAGGACCCCCCCCCAAGTCTATAAGAAAGCAGGTGTGCATGAAGTGTGTTGAGCAGGTGTGCATGAAGTGTGTGGATCTGTGCCTATGCAAGAATTGTACAGGCAGGCCTGTGGGTGTGTCAGGACTTGTACCCCCGTTGTATAGAAGGCAAGTTGGTATACGTGTGTGTGTGTGTGTGTGTGCGCGCGCGCGCGTGTTTGTGCAAGGGTTCCCCAAATATTTTACAGAGAGGCATGTAGTGGAGTGGGCGTCCGAAGATTTGTGCCCCCCAACTTTATAAAAGGCATAGGTGCACACAGGTGTGTTTGTGTTGGTGCAAGAGTTCCCCTAGAGTTCTACAGAGAGGCGTAAGGGGAAGTGGGCGTGCAAAAGAGTTTGTGTCAATGTTATAAAAGGCCACGCGTGGATGGGTGTCTAAGGCAAGGGTTCCTCCCCCTCCCTGAATTTCACAGTAAGGCCTCTAGGTATGCGTTGTGCCGTGTGTGTGTGTGTGTGTGTGTGTGTGTGTGTGTGTGTGTGTGTGTGTGTGTGTGTGTGTGTGTGTGTGTGTGTGTGTGTGTGTGTGTGTGTGTGTGTTGGGGGGGAGTGACAGAGGGTTCCCTTCTCCTGGCAAGGCGTCTTGAACTTCCGGCCATCAGGGGCTTCCAAGCCCACGCGCCTCGCTCCACCTTCGGCGACCCGCCTTAAATTCCACCCCCCCTCCTCAAAAGAAAACTTCCACTAAACGCTGGGGGGGGGAGGGGAAGAGGGAGGCGAAACTCTTTCAGGGACCAAACCCCCAAACTCCACCAACCCCTAGAAGCCAGTGCCAAGAGCCCCAAGGGGAGGGGATCCACGCTCTCCCGCGGAAAGCTCCCAGGAGAAGCTTAAAAATAAAGGGGGTCCCCCTCCCTCTCCCCCCCGCTTAGAAAGGAAGAGGGGGTGCTCTTCTACCTGATGTAATCTCTTTTACAGTAAGTTTTGCCATCGCGCACGAAACAAGTACAGGTCTCGTCCAGGTACTGGCTACAATCCGCGCACTTCAGACACGCCGCGTGCCACTCCAGGTCCGGCGAGACCTTGAGGATGTACTGGTCGTGGATTTCGCTCCCGCAGCCCACGCACGTGGCGATCCCGGGTTTCTCTGCCGGGGGTGGGGGGAGAGGGAAAAGCAGCACTCAGGACAACTTCGCAACGGGTTGGGCCGAAGGAGCCCCACCCGGCCAAACGAAAAGGAACCGAGCCCCGCGCCCCTCCGAAGCCCCGGCTGGCAGGAGAGCCCGAAGGGGTCGCCGAGCCCCCCCCCCAAAAGGGGAAAACGGAGGAAGGAAAAAGCAGCGAGAGAGAAGTATTTCGGCCCGGCCGTTTCGGCAACCGTTTTATCATCGGCCCGTTTCCCAGATGGGTTGAAAATTATTTTATCGATGAAAAGATGCAGAAGGGGGGGGGAGAAGAGAGTATGGACTCTCATCATCATCATATCATCATCATCATCATCTTTTCCTTGGACACTTTCTGGCGAGGTGCTCAATTATTCCGGGCAATAAAGCCCAATTAACAACATTAAAGGGGGAAATGTAAAGATGAAGGAAAACCCCTTTCTGCAAGACACAAGCGTTTGCAACCCACTCTAAATTAACTTCCCCATTAGCAGGAAAATAATAATGATGATGATGATATTTGTGATACATTTTTAAATGTTCAGTTGACTGAGTTTCATGTTTAATGAATAAAAGTTTATAATAATAATAATAATAATAATAATAATAATAATAATAATAATAATAATAATAATAATAGGGAGTAGGTAATAGGAGCCCTTGGAGCAATACCCAAAGGGCTGCTTAGATACATGGAAATTTTGAATTTATCAGACCCTGAATATTCTGACTTTGCAAAAAACCACCTTACTCGGAACTGCCTATATATCAGACGTTACCTTAACAGCTCTCAGGTCCTTGGTTAGGACTCGGAACTGTTAAGTTTTTACCGGTCCCAGACTGTGAATCGAATTGAAGATGAAATCTTAAATAATAATAACCGTCTGTAACAGCATCCAACATCCACATCTGCCTATCCCAGGTCCTTGGAAAAGGACTCGCTAGCTAAACAAAAATGCCAAATCCAGGCTGGACATCTGGCCGACTGTGCGACGAACCAAAATAATCATATTAATAAATCTTATTTTTGCATCTCTCTCTCTCTCTCTCTCTCTCTCACTCTCTCTCTCTCCTCTCTCTCTCTCCTTCTCTCTCTCTCTCCCTCTCTCTCTCTCTCTCTCCTTCTCTCTCTCTCTCTCTCTCTCTCTCTCTCTCTCCCTCCCTCCCTCTCTCTCTCTCTCCTCAGCCTTTTTCCAAGCGGTCCATCCAAAGCACCCCCTTCTTTTCCAAAGGCATCCTTGCGCGCCCCCTCCTCCCCGTGCGCCCCAAATCTTCCCAGCGCGGGGTCTGAGCGGAGGGGGAGGGGGAGGGGAAATAAAATAAAAAAAAGAGAGAGAGAGAGACTTACTTTTGGTGTGATCCCCCATCGCACCTCCAAAAGGGGAAGGAAAAATAATATCCACCATGCAGAAGGCGATGCGGGAAAACGTTGTGATGCAGAAAGAAAAAAAAAGAAGGGGGAGGGGAAAAAAGGAGGAATAATAATAACAATAATAATAATAATAATAATGATAATAATAATAATAAAAGGGGAGGGGGGCGTCTCCGGCCGCTGCTCTGCTCCAGCCTAAACTCCTGCAGCCCGGCCGGAGAGCAAAGAGAGTGTCCCATACGCAGCATGACGTCAGCACGGCGCGGACCACCCACTCAGCCCCCGAAAGGGGGAGGACCAGGAGGAGGGGTGACGTCACGTCACAGAGGGCTGCTCCGGCAGCCCTCGCAAGCGATTGGCCGAGGCGGCGGCGGCGGGAGTTGATTGGCCGAAGGCGAACAATGGAACGCAGAACGTTGGGTCCCGGGCAGAAGGCGCTGGGCTGCCGAGGGCCGCGCGCGCGCGCCTGGCTTCTCGGCTGCTGCTGCTGCTGCTGCTGCTGCTGCTGCTGCTGCTGTTTGCAGCGGCGGCGACTGAGCGGGCTTTGCACGGCGGGCTCAGCTGCCCGGTTCCGTCCTTCGGCGTGGAGGGGAGCTGCCGTTGGAAAGCAGAGCCCCCCCGCCCGTCTCCGTCTTTTGCAGAGGGGCTTCGGGGCGCGGGGAAAAAGGCAGCCGGGGGGGGGGAAATCTCTCTTGTTGCAATGTTGCAATAAATCATAATAATAATAATGATTGATGATGGAGGAGGAAGAGGAGGAGGAGGAGGAGGAGGAGGCCATCCAATAGTCTGCTTTAGCATTCCTGACTTCGCGGAGATAACCTTAGAGCAACGCCAGTCACGATTCCACCCATTTGGGGGGGGTTCCGCTTAAGAAATTAATTGGTTTTCTTCCCCAGCAAATACTCCGAGCGCGGCCCGATCCTGTATTTACCCCGCTGTAAGGCCCGCTTTATCCGGGGTGGGGTGTGGGGGGGGGAGATCGCCTCCGAGATACAAGGTTGCAAGTTTCTTTTTTGGTCTCCTGGAAGTTTAGCTTACTCGCTAGTAAGTAGATCGACACTTTCTACCCAACCGAGAGATCCGGCAGGGCTTACTTCTGAGTAAACCGAGGGAAAATAGCGCTAGAAAGGAAACATCGCGCAGCCCCTATCGCCAAATCTGAGCCTCCTGTAAATTTCATTTTCGGTTTTTGAGCGTTCCTACTCATTAACCTTCTGCCCATCCCGTCCTCTCAACTTTATTCATTTCTTGCCAGGTATTATTATTATTTTTTTTTAAAGAAAACTTCCGCAGGAACAGCGTTTTATGGTTGCTACGGGCGCGAAGGCTTGACGCGTTGTCCTTTCTAACTCGATCCTAAAAAACCCACCAGCGATCGCCTCGAAGATGCATTTCGTTTTCTTTGGCGCGGGGTAACCCGATCTTTACCAGCAGAAAGAGAGACCCGGCACTCTAGTTCTCCGTTTCCAGTTCTTGGAAAAACTGGAAATATATTTCCAAATATGGAACTTTTGTTTCAAATCGAACCCGGTAGTATTTTTTTTTTTTAATAACTCAATTCCCTTAGAAAAATAACAATAATATAACTGGCAGGAATGCCAAATTGATGACGTTAGGTCGCTCTTGAAATAAGTTGTATCTGGGTTTTAAAATAGTCGCCCACGTAAAGCAAAACCCCTGAGACTCCTTTTAAAACATTTAAGAAAATTTTAGATTTTTTTAAAATTCTAAACTGTAGATTCAACTCAAATTCTTTAAATGCGATGCTTTCTGATTTCTTGCACTAACAGAGGCAAACGTCGGAGACGGATTTCAAAGCTTCGTTTTAAGCTCCCCACATTTTTTTCTCTCTCAAAAGTTCTTTGCCCCATAGAAGAAGAAGAGGCTTTAGAGTTCCATGTATAAAATTAATTTGGAGCAACAACATTTCTTTGATTCGCCTTCAGGGTAGGCAACATATGCACATTTTTGAACTAGGCAGAATTCCTCATCAGACCAGACAAAATGGAAATTTAGTGACAGACGTGGTTTGTTTTAACTTCAATAAGGCTTATTCCCATAAATGTAAGGTTTAGTTGTTTTTTATTGTTTTGTTGGTCAACCCTATAGATTAATAACTGGGAATGTTACACGGTTAGTGCAGTAGTGTGATAATTCATACTATAATGTCTGGACATATCTATTTTAAGTCAGGACAACTTTCTTTAAAATAAAAGCAAAAAATATTTTTGTTTTTCCTTTTTACGTTTCTCTTCAGATAACATCCTACATCTGATGTCAGGCACAGCACGGGAAAACTTACATCATGCTGGAAGTTTTAACCGTAACTTTATTGAACAAGACCGAAATTTTATTTTTGCCCTTTTCATAATAATAATAATAATAATAATAATAACTGTTTTTAACTGTTTTTATTATGTTTTCTTTTAATAGTTTTTTTATATTGTTGTGAGCCGCCCCGAGTCCCTTGGGAGTTAATAATAATAATAATAATAATAATAATAATAATAATAATAAAGTATGTGATTATTTGATTATAATACTTCATCCTCAGATATAATCCACGCATATAAACCCCAATACGGAGCCTAATCTTTCTAGTAATCGGTAAAGAATGGAAATAGGTGTACTGTATGCCTAGGTTTTGGGGATTGTGAAAAAATACAGGTTTTATCCACGCGGGCACATTTTATATACTGATACGCATTTGCGCAGGGCCTGCGTTCTCAGCATGGGCTTCGTCAGGGCGGAAAGGAAACCTAGTTAATACAGATCAATGGCTCTGCTAGAATAATTTGAACCCGGATTAATTTTTCTGTGGTTTAGCGTGTTTTGTTGGTTTGGGGATGGCCGAGGGCAGTTTGCAAAGGCAAAAACTAGGTTAATTCGGGAACCAGGTTAAGACGTCTCGCCCAATGCTCCTGAGTTACATTCCGCGTTTAATACGAAGGCACATTCACACACATAGAACTAGACTCCTTGAAGCGCCCTGTGATTCCTGAGCAATTTGATCCCCTCCAAGTGACTTTAGGGGTACGTTAGGCGTCTTTTTCAGTCTTGGTCTGACTTGGTCGGTTCGAACCCGAAACACAGTTGGGCGTTTCCTCGTGGTCACCTTTCCAAGCCCTAACAAGGACCTTCCAAAGCCAGACAAGTTCAACTACAGGGCCGTGGTGCTTGGCAGCCGACGGTCTGGGCATCAGCTGAGCTGAGAAGCCGGCAGCAACCAGCGGACCCCAGTCTTGGAAGGGAAGGGTACCTGGAGCTCCGTTCACACGTCTCCTTGTACCCGTGTCTGCTCCTCCACCTCCGGGTCCCGATCGCGGGTCTGCGCAGGGAGATTCTCTGGGCCTTTGCTTGTAACGAACGATTTGGAGATAGAGGGTCTTCTCCCCCGACCCAGATAGAGGCTCGCCCCGTGCAGCGGGGGGCAGGGGGAGTCTGCTTTGCTCGCGTATTGCATTCACACGACCCCACCCGCCTCGCTAAGAGCAGCTGCTGCATTGATGGGGGGGGGAGAGGGACAGATGTGCGAAGGCTCCTCTCGGTCGCCCCTTTTCCCCAGCTAATGCGGGATTCCATGCTTGGGAAGGCAGACAAAGTCAATGCCCCGGGGAAGCAGGTCGTATGAAAGCGGCCAATGTCTAATGGAGGAACTCGGGAGACCCTCAGCTGGGATTTCTCGGCTTTGAGGCTGGGAAAGGGAGGATCAGATTATGTCTTTCTAACTCCCCCCCCTTCTGTTCCTTGCAACCCCTGTCAGTGTGCCCATCCCTCCATTGCCCCCCCTGAAATAAAAAGTCATCGAAACCCCCCACCCCAATTCCCAGAACTGTACCGAGACACCATAATTTTGCGGCTTTCTACAAAAACCCAGCCAGGAGCCTGAAATTCTGGGGAAGAGGTTTTGAGCGAGTCCCTCGTCAGGTGGGAAACTGGGGTGCTTAAAATTCACACCTTGCATCCTGGCTAGGAAGAAGCCAGAAAGCAGGAAGTGAAAAGGCTGCTAGCTAAGACATCGCTCTGGTATTTCCCCGCATTTCTTTCACCTCCGGGTATTTCGAAAGGAGGTGGTTTAAAGGCCAATACTTTCTATTCATTGCCTCTTTTATTATTTCATTATTAGTCTGTTGTTTTGCATGTACAATGAGAGCTTCTGCACCAGAGACAAATTCCCTGTGTGTCTAATCACACTTAGCCAAATAAAGTATTCTGTTGTGTTCTGTTCTGTTCTGCTCTGCTCTATTCTAATAGCAGTCAATCCTTTTTTTCTGAGAATCTGGAGTTTCCCAAGAAAGACTTAAAAGGACCACCTTTTCCAAGAAGCGTGTTTATGAACAAATGAACACATTGTGTATTTGTTTGTTTCTCACCTTTATTCGTTTTTTACAAATAACTCAAGGTGGCAGAGATATCCAGCACATCTTCCTCCTCCTATTTTCTCCACTACAACAATCCTGTGAGGTGGGATGGATTGATGGAGAGGGACTGGCTCAGTCACCTAACTGGCTTTCATAGCTAAGGCGGCACTAGAACTCACCATCTTGTGGTGATTGGCCCAAAGTCACCCAGTCAGCTTTTGTTCCTAAGGCAGGACTAGAACTCTCCATCTCCTGGTGATTGGTCCAAAGTCATCCAGCCAGCTTTCATGCCTAAGGTGGAACTAGAACTCACTCTCTCTTGGTGATTGGCCACAAAGTTACCTGGGTAAGCTTTTGTTCCTAAGACAGGACTAGAACTCTCCATCTTGTGGTGATTGGCCGGAACTCCCAGTCTCCCAGTGATTGGCCCAAAGTCACCCAGCCGGCTTTCATACCTAAGGTGGAACTATAACTCCCAGTCTCCCAGTGATTGGCTCAAAGTCACCCAGCCAGCTTTCATGCCTAAGGTGGAACTAGAACTCACCATCTCGTGGTGATTGGCCCAAAGTCACCCAGTCAGCTTTTGTTCCTAAGGCGGGACTAGAACTCTCTGTCTCCTGGTGATTGGCCCAAAGTCACCCAGCCAGCTTTCATGGCTAAAGCAGGACTAGAACTCACAGTCTCTCATTGATTGGCCCAAAGTCACCTAGGCAGCTTTCATGCCTAAGGCAGAACTAGAACTCAAGTTTCCTGGTGGCAACTTTAAAGATGTGTGGCTGAGGAATTCTGGGAGTTGAAGTCCACACATCTTAAAGTGGTCACGTTTGAAAAACACTGCTTGAAACCTTGCTTCTACAAGAACCAGTGAAGACTCTTTCTGTCCCAGACATAAGCTAAGTATCCGTAACATCCTCGGTCTGCCCCCTTTCTTTCTCTCCTGCCTTCCCTGTTCCAAGGGACTTTCCCTTTTACCTTTGGGGTTCGGGGCCTTGATCCAGTCCAATCCCTTCCTCTGCAGACCACAGATGACTCGAGCAAACCAGTCACAAAATATCCAACATCCGTAGCTACACACCAGAGGCACTCTGAAAGACGGACAAGGTTGGGTTGGGTTGGGTTTTCCATGTGGTTGTGTTGGAAAAGTGCCTCCTGGCTCCCCTCGTGAAGGAAAGGTTTACAACCTGCACTTGGGGGATTGAACTGATCGGATGGATGTTTCCCCCTCTTGGCTGGATGTCTGACATCCTGTGGGAGGCCTTTCCTTACATAAAGGACAAAATGCAATTTGATTTCTCCTCTGAATTCTTGCAGGCAGAGAGGAGGAAGCGTTTGGCCTTCCCCAACAGAAAAACAAGATTTTTACTCTGCTCCTAAAGTATTCTTTGGGTTGTTGCTGTTTGGCATAACACACACAGGGTGGTGGTGGTGGTGGTTGTTTAGAATAATGGCGGGTCTTTGGATATGATGGATGATTCATGTTTGCTGCTTTCTAGAAATATTTCGGGTTTTGCAAAAAAAATGTTACTTAAAGGGAATAAGCTTTCATGAGCTACAGCCCTGCTTCATCACACAATTTACTGAAGTGCCTTTCAGTAAAATTCAATAGTCTGAAAAGGGGCTAACCAAATTCCTTTAGGTTTTGGGGTGCCATTGACTAACATGGCTTCTCTTCTACAAAAGCAGAAACAAGTGCACCACTATGCCTGCCTTCCTTCCTTCCTTCCTTCCTTCCTTCCTTCCTTCCTTCCTTCCTTCCTTCCTCCCTCCCTCTCTCCCTCCCTCCCTCCCTCCCTCCTCCTGTTTCCTTTCCTTTTCCTTTTCCTTTTCCTTTTCCTTTTCCTTTTCCTTTTCCTTTCCTTTTCCTTTCCTTTTCCTTTCCTTTTCCTTTTCCTTTTCTTTTCCTTTTCTTTTCCTTTCCTTTTCCTTTCCTTTCCTTTCCCTTTCCTTTCCTTTCCTTTTCCTTTTCCTTTTCCCCTGCCCTGCCCTTCCTTCCCTCTCCTCTCCTCTCCTCTCCTCTCCTCTCCTCTCCTCTCCTCTCCTCTCCTCTCCTCTCCTCTCCTCTCCTCTCCTCTCCTCTCCTTCTCAGTATCCTCCCTTTTCTCCATTCTTCCCTTTCCTCTTTTCTACCTCCCTCCCTTCATCCCCTCCTTCCCTTCTTCTGTTTCTCTCTATTTCTCCTCCCCTTTGTCCCGTGTGTGTGTGTGTGTGTGTGTGTGTGTGTGTGTGTATGTATGTATGTATGTAATTTATTTAAGAGCAATACACAATGATTCCTTTGTGATTCTTGTACATAGACAGGCTCTCCCACTTCCCACTCGTTCAAAAAAAGAAAAGAAAAGAAAAGAAAAGCTTTCATCGAGTGTTAAAGATGGAAAATCTGCTTCAACCTGCATTGCTATCATCCCAGATCCAATTAGCCATTTGGAACAGACAAAAACATTACAAGATCAATCCAAAATCAGATTAATATCCAATCCGTAATCACATTAATCACAATCTGTCCATAATTAGACATCAGATAATCTTGGTGGACAGCCGGGGAAGGCTGAATCCCATTACCAAACTAATTCTCTATTTTTCCAATTTGTTGCCTATCAGCACACGAGGGTTCTTAGAGAAAGAAAACCCAGCAAATCAAATCTCACTCAGACAAAGTAAAGTCAACATTTAATAATCCTGCAAGTACAGATTTATTTGTGTCTTGGAGAATACTAACAAACAACTAACATTTATTTCCTTAAGAGAAAAAGAAATACATTGGTCATGGTTTTCTAGCGGACAAGCATTCTTTGACCTACTTTATACATTTATTATTAGGCTGTTATAATAATATATCATAATTATTTGTCAATCTCTCCTCAAAATGCTATGGAACTTTCAGATAAAATCAAACAGACAACAGATATTTTGATAATAACAGAACCAGCATGTTTATTGTGGATGGTTTTTAGATCTGTGTGGGTGGGTGTTTTGATTTGATAAATGGACATAACCAGTTCCTAGAGTTGAATAAAATAGCAGGTAATTTTTAGAAAGATCCATGTAACCAAAACAAGCTCTTCTATGTTATCCAATCACGTCAGTGGATTTTGACTTACAAAACCGATCAGTGGATTACACGGTTTATTGATCGATGGACAATTTCTTGCTAAATAATTGCCAAAGGTTTTGAAATGTAAATGGATGATCACATTTGCAAATGCTTTTTGTGAACCTGGAAATTCTGGGTTTGAAACTTTCTCCCTAATGGATTAGCTTGTAACTGAAAGGTAATTTATGTAAGAAGGAATTTATTTCCTTCCCTTAACATGAAGCTGTGTAAATCCATTTATATAGGACTTCATTTGCAAATTTCCAAGCAGAGCCTATTAAAAGTAAGCAGAGCTGAAAAGAAGGCAACATCAAATGCATCCTATTTCAGATTTCTCCGAAAAAGCTTCGAATACTGTTATATTTTTTCCTCTGTTCCACCTCAAACAGTAAAAAATTGTCCAACTAAGACATAGGCAACAACTTTTTAAATATATATATATATTTAAAAGCAAGCTGTCAACTGATTTCTCCCATCCAGAGAAACATGGCATTTTGTAGAATCAAGGGCTCAGGTATTCCTCGACTTAAAAAAATTCATTTAGTGACCGTTCAAAGTTACAACGGCACTGAAAAAAAGTGACTTATGACCATTTTTCACACTTACGACCGTTGCAGCTTCCCCATGATCATGTGATCAAAATTCAGATGCTTGGCTAAGTGGTTCATATTTATAATGATTACAGCGTCCTGGGTGATCCGCTTTTGCGACCGTCTGACAAGCAAAGTCAATGGGGAAGCCAGATTCACTCAACAACCGTGTCACTACCTTCACAAGTGCGATGATTCACTTAACAACTGGGGCAAGAAAGGTCAATTGAGGAAAAAAATCACTTAACAAATGTCCCGCTTAACAACAGAAATTTGGGGCTCAGTCGTGGTCGTAAGTCGAGGACTGCCTGTATTGTAATTTGTAGACCTCAAGGAATATGCTTGCGTCATCCGTTAGGAATCTGGGTTTGCTATATTCCAGGCTGGATGGAGTTTCAGAGATTCCACCAAGCTTAAGATTCAAGTCCCATCTTGGATTACCGAATCTAATCAGATCTCTGTAGGTCAGTGTTTCTCAAAACCTTAGCCACGTTAAGATGGGTGGACTTCAACGTTGAGCTAGATCAGGGGTCTGCAACCCGTGGCTCTGGAGCTGCATGTGGCTCTTTCATCCCTCTGCTGCGGCTCCGTCACTCAAAATATGCGTCACAACCGCCAATGTGCAACACCCACCGGCACGTGATTTATTGAGCTTTTCGACCCATCTTTTTTTGGGTGGGGGGGGGAGTTCGAAATGTTTTTGTTGCATGCAGAAATAAAAAATTGTTTTCTCTGTAGCAGTTCATTGATAACATAAATGCAACACACTATAGGTTTTTTTATACATAGCATAAAGGTAAAAAATGATATATGCAGTGTTATCTTCATTTTAGATGTCAAAAGGGTTTTGTGGCTCCCGGTGTTTTCTTTTCTGTGGGAAACGGGTCCAAATGGCTCTTTGAGTGTTTAAGGTTGCTGACCCCTGAGCTAGATGAATAATGATGTAGAGCATTTTCAGTCCAAAAACAGGCCTTCTCTGTTCAACTCAAAGAGGACCAGGCCAATGATAAGAAGATAGCTAAAGTCTCCCTTGGGTTTCTGACCTTCTTGGAACCATTTGTTGGGCTGGAGCTGTCCAAGGTCCTGCTGCTTCAGATGGACTATCTGCTGCTTTAGCTGACTGTATCAGTGTCCTGGCTCCTTCAGGTCCACCTTTGAGCAGTTATTTGTGTGTTTCTACCTCTCTTTTTGACAGGGGAAGAAGATAGAAACTCTCAGTGGTCTTGGAAAGACAACCTCTGAATCTAAACAGAGTCTATTTCATCTAGAACGCCAACTTTACTGCTAGTCAGGATTTAGACAGGAGTCTTTCACGAGACAGTTGGAGAAGCAGAGTGACTGAATCTGGAGACTTCTAAACCCTATCCTTAAATTTAAAAAAAAAAAAAAAGGAATGGCCACTCCTGGTCTATAAAGAAAGTAGTTCTAGGATTTTAGGCATGGCTTCTTCCCAGCCCCATTGGACAATTTGCACATTAACCTTGGAACTTTCAGTGGAGAAGAGCATGTGACAATTGCAAGTCTCTCTCTCACACACATCTCTATCTATCTAATCTATCCCTCATCTATCTATCCATCAACTATCCTTTAACTATATATCATCTGTCTGTCTGTCTATCTATCTCTATCATATCTATCAGCTATTCTCTCTCTCTCTCTCTCTCTCTCTCTCTCTCTCTCTCTCTCTCTCTCATCTATCTCTGTCTATCTATCTGTCTGTCTATCTGTCCATCCATCCAACCATCCATCCATCCATCCATCCATCCATCCATCCCTCCCTCTCTCTCTGTCTGTCTATCTGTCTGTCTGTCTGTCCA
>QLTV01001688.1:1517997-1533709 GCA_003457575.1 Thermophis baileyi | reverse complement strand
ATCTATCTATCTATCATCTATCATCTATCTATCTATCTATCATCTATCTATCTATCTCATCTCTCTCTATCTAATCTATCATCTATCTGTCCGTCATATGTATCTATGTATCTACCGGTATGTATGTATCTATGTATGTATGTATCTATGTATGTATCTATGTATCTATGTATCTATCTATCATCTATCTATCTATCTATCTATCTATCTATCTATCTATCTATCATCTATCTATCATCTATGTAATCTTCTATCTATCTATCTATCTATCTATCTATCTATCTATCATCTATCTATCTATCTATCTATCTATCTATCTATCTATCTATCTATCTATCTATCTATCTATCTATCTATCTATCATCTATCATCTATCATCTATCTAATCATTTACCTCTATCTCCATCTATCATTTATCTATCATTAAAATAAACCAGAACAGGGCATCCAAGGGATTTAATCCAGGGTAACAATGGGCTTTAAAAAAAAGTCACTCATTACGTTTCCCCTCCCCTTTTCTTTCTTTTTATTAAAATAGCATTCCAAAGAGGACGCTAAACAGCAAAGCCTCAGGCTCTGGTTTAGTAGGACGGGTGTAAAAAGCGCAACCCTACCCCTGTTTCTTTTCTTTTTAAACTCCATTACACTGAAAGCCTTTTTTTTTTTCCCAGAGAAAGATTTTGTTGTGGTTTAGCTAAAGTGGATCAAACTGATACCATCTTCACCCTTATTAGAAGCTTCTAAAACGCTGTGCCAAATGGGGGGAAATGCTTCCTTTAGGCAGTGGGATTCTGGGTGTATTTTTATTTTTGCTTTCAGCGTTCTCCAGCCACCGAGTGGACCCAAGCCTTGTCTGGCACGTCAGCATTTCTCCTGATTGTTTAGCTTTCCCTCCCACCTCCCTCTCCCCATTTTCCCAAAACCCACCTATTGATAAACCTCATCTATCTGCGTTTGCTTCGATAGGATTCACGCTTGGCCAACCGGTTTTCCATCGGTGCCCCAAACGCACCGAATCTCTTGTCTCTTCTCGCAACTTAAAACCCCCAAATCTCAGAATCAGACCGGATATCCAAGCAGCCCAACCTCCCAGCCGATCGGCGGGAGGAAATCACTTAGAACAGCAACAATATACAAGAACGAAACTGGACTCTAGGAATAACCCGCAGAAATAAAATAAACTTGGCTAGCTGGATCAACGCAGACAGAGAAGAGCCCGCCGGCTGTTGTGAGAACAGGGCTTGTGGGTCGCTTTGGCAAGACACAAGAGTGGTTATTTGTGGTTCGTTGGGATGTTATCTGCACTCTGTATGCTTACTGGAGGCAATTTAGCAGAGCGAAGCACCCCCTCTGTTTGCAGAGACGAAAAAAGATTTCCTTTGGTGATCCAGTTGGATTGTGAAAGTAGGGTGATGACCAGTTTCAGGAATGATGGTGAGTTGCTTTCTAACAATTATAGCAGTGTTTTTCAACTCTGGCCACTTTAAGATGGGTGGACTTCAACTCCCAGAATTCCCCAGCCAGCCATGCAGCCAGCCATACAGTAGCCAATGTTGAAAAACACGGAATTAGGGGCTAGATAAGCTATCTGTCAAGCTTGCCATAATAGCACAGGTAATCCTCGACTTACAACCACAACTGAGCCCCAAATTTCTGTTGTTAAGTGAATTTTGCCCCATTTTACTACAACCTTTCTTGTCTCAGTCGTTAAGTGAATCCCTGGACTTGTTAAGTTAGTAACACGGTTGTTAAGTGAATCTGGTTTCCTCGTTGACTTCGTTTGTCAGAAGGTCGCAAAAGCGGATCACGTGACCCCGGGACACTGCAACCGTCATAAAGACGAGCCAGTGGCCAAGCCTCTGAATTTTGTTCACAGGACCATAGGGATGCTTCAACGGTCGTAAGTGTGAAAATTGGTCATAAGTCACTTTTTTCAGTGCTGTTCTAACTCTGAATGATCACTAAAGAAACTGTTGTAGGTCAAGGACTATCTGTAGAACCCTGCACCGGGCGGAAGGGGTGGAATAGATGCAGGGGTGGGTTCCAACTTACCTCGCTGCCGGTTCGCTCCCTCCTGCGCCGCGTGGGCGCGCCTCACACGCGCGCGCATGCGCAGTAACAAAAAATCCAGAAAAACCAAAACCCCAAAGCCGAAAAAAAGATGGCGACCGCATGCACAGTGCAGGAAGTCGGCTTCTGCACATGCTCAGAAGGGGGGGGAAAATAAAAAAAATAAATAAATTTTTTTTAAAAAAAATTGAATTTTTTTTTTTTTAAAAGATGGCGGCCCCCACAGACCGGCATCGACCGATCCGGTTCAGTGACATCATTGTGACGTCACCAGTGGGCCGCTACCAGTTCGGGAGAACTAGTCTGAACCGGGAGGAATCCACCCCTGAATAGATGACTTTCGAGGCTCTTCCATTTTACGATGCCAGGCAAACCTTTGGAGAACGTTCACAAGCCGTTCTCTGTCACCCTAGATTGGTTGAGTTAGAGACGGACAACTGCCATTAATTGATTTCTGGTTTACAAGAGTTACGGACATGTGGCACCGATCCATATGGTCTCGGCCTGCTCTATTGATCTCATTGATTTGCAAGGGCAGACACCTGCTGGTTGGGGGGCCCCTCAAAAGTTCCCGAGATGTTTGTATGGCAGAGGTGCAGAAACCTGACCTACATTTCCCATTTTTTTTATTATCCTAAGCCAAGGATTTAGTGCCTAACATATGCATACAACTGGCGTAAGATGTATCTCCGATTATTATTATATGGAGGGTATTGTTTTCGTATGTGGAGTTTTTCTTCCTCAGTCAAATATTTCCAAAAGGGAAAGAGATTATCTGCTTAGGGGAAAAAATTAGATGTTTATATAGTTAGATAGAAAATCCTAATTTTTTTTTAAATATTAGCTTATTTATAATTCTGTTAAATATATTGGCATATTTATAGTTATAAACCGTCTTTATATTTAATTCATACATAATCTTTCTTCATCTAATTTCTACCTCTTATCTCTAACCACTCATAAAATCTATTCCATATCAAGTAATATTCTGTGTCGTCTTTATCTTTTATTTTTAAAGTCAGTCTGTCCATCTCAGCACAGTCTAAGATTTTCTGAATTACATCCTCGTCTGGCGGAGTGTTCTCATTTTTCCAGTATTTTGCAAATACAATCCTTGCTGCTGTCAGTATATGCAAAACTAAATATGTAGTCCCTTTATCATAACCCTCCGGCATTACACCCAACAGGAATACTTCTGGTTTCAGGTCTAGCTAATATAAAAAGAAATTTAGCCAAAACTATTCGGTTATATTATTACTATTGTTACCAGTATATGTGTTAATATTTTTTACTGTCTTTTTCTTGTTCTTCTTTTGTAAATGATATACCCTGACAATACACTGTATTCAAAATTTAAAAAAAAAAGGGGGGGGAGAGAAAATCCTGATTTTTTCCTTCTTGCAGCTCAATGAGATTATTATTTTTAATGGCGTTAGTGTTCAAACCTCCCCACGCAGCCCCGTTTAATTTCCAGTTGATGGTTCCTATTTCTATTGCAGTTAGCCAGGGAAAAAGGACTTTGCTTTGTAATAAATGTAGGGTCTTCTGCTTGGGCGGGGGGTTGGACTAGATGACCTACAAGGTCCCTTCCAACTCTGTTAATCTATGTTAATGTTAATAATCGGTGGGTTTAAGCACAGGAGTAGATACAGGTAAGTCCTGGACTTACAACCGTCCATTTAGTGACCGTTCAAAGTTACAACGGCTCTGAAAAAAGTGACTTAATGACCGTTTTTCACAGTTACGACCTCTGCAGCATCCCGACATGATGACGTGATCAAAATTAAGAGGCTTGGCAACTGGTTCCTATTTATGACAATTGCATTGTCCCGAGGTCATGTGAAGGTCGCTTTTTGTGACCTTCTGACCAGCAAAGTCAATGGAGAAGCCGGGTTGACTTCCCAACCAAGTTACTAACTAATCGACGGCACTGATCCACTGAACAAGTGAGGCAAGAAAAAGTCGTAAAAGTTAAGCAATGTCTCGCTTAACAACCTAAATTTCGGCCTCTGTTGCGGTCATATGTCGAGGATCACTTTGCTTTGTCATAATCAGTGGGTTTAAGAACAGGAGTAGGTAGACAAGCGGCATTCCTACTCCAGGTTTCCGCCATCCGTCTGATGCCAGCTGTGCGTGCTGCTTTTAAGCAGGGCGTGAAATGTTGCGTGGATGTCTTTGCCAGTTGCTGGGAAAAATATGGAGATTTATTCCTTGCTGGTGCATTTAAGCGTGCTGTGCATCGAGAAAGGGGCTTTGCAACACACTGGAATGTTTTATGCAAAAGATAGATAGGGAGAGATCAAGCAGTGGTGTGGTGGCCTGGAGGTGGAGCTCTCGCCTCACAATCAGGGGTCTGTGAGTTCGATCCTAGGTAGAGGCAGATATTTCTCTCTCTGGACACAATGAGAATATATCTGCTGAACAAAACCCCGCATTGGTGACAGGAAGGGCATCCGGCCAGTAAACGCTCTGCTAGCTCCATTCAGTTGCCCAGACTCCATCCCGCAAGGGATTATGGGGTCGTTAAAAGATGATGATGATGATGGATAGGGAGAGATAAAAGATTTGGTCAAAGATGGCAAAGCAATAATTTAAGAAGTCCGTCTCCTCCTGATTGACTAAAATCATCGTGGCGACTTTCCTGGCTAAGCTGGGTCTTGAATTCACAGTCTCCTGGTTTCTATCCCGCTGCCTTAACTACTAGAGCACTAGATCAAACTGGCCATAATATATTAAACTGGCCATGATATCCATTCATACATGCAGGATATTCCAAAAGGGGCTGATTTCACACCCCACAATTAAGCCTTAGTATAATTCATTTACAAGTAGCTGGTTGTGCATAACATACGTACCCTACTTCATGCTGTCCAAAGGTTTAGTGCCCAGTCTTTCAAACTTCCCAGTCTGCACATTTTGACCAAACATGCAGACAGTTTAAATCAGGGGTCCCCAAACTTGGCAACTTTACGACTTGTGGACTTCAGCTCCCAGAATTCTCCAGCCAGCTATGCTGGCTGGAGAATTCTGGGAGTTGAAGTCCACAAGTCTTAAAGTTGCCAAGTTTGAAGACCTCTGGTTTAAATCTTTACAGCCTGTAATCCTGTACAGAATCCAAGAAAAGTCCAATATGGGTAGTCCTTGACCTACGACCTCAATTGAGCCCAAAACGTCTGCTGCTAAGCGAGACAGTTCTTAAGCGACTTTTGCCCCATCGTATGACCTTCCTTGCCACAGTTGTTAAGTGAATCACTGCAGTTAAGTTAGTTGTTATGTGAATCTGGCTTCCCCATGGACTTTGCTTGTCAGAAGGTGGCAAAAGGGGATCGCGTGACCTCTGGACACAACAACGGTCATAAGTATGAACCAGTTGCCAAGCGTCTGAATTTTGAGCATGCGATCACGGGGCTGTTGCTGTGGTCGAAAAAGAGCCATAAGTCACTTTTTTCAGTGCCGTTGTAACTTCGAGCAGTCACTAAATGAATTGTAAGTCGAAGACTCCCTGTAAGAGGTGCCAAAAGATTTTCTTCGGTGTTTTGAAAGCCGCCACAGTTCTGGTGACATCCTGGCACCCTGTTTCTCCCACGGGCTTTCTGCCACGATGACCAGCTGCAAGTTTGGCTGCGTGGCTTGTCCTGAGCAGGATTAGGTAAACCACTGAGGTTGGATTTGGTCGGTCGCATCTGCTGCCTCCAGAATGCCAACCCGCATTCTGAGCTCTCCTTTAATCATTTTCATATTGCCCCGTGAAATTCAAATCCTGAGACCGAGAGGCTTGGTTCCTTAAAAACCCCTTGAAAGCCCATAAATTATAGAAGGGAAAGAACGAGCCTCGGTCTCTTGGAACGGTCTCTGCACAGATTTAATGGCCTTTGAGCTGCATCTGAGGAAGGGGCGTCAGCTGACGGAGTAGTAAATCTCTTGGAAGGGAGATACGGGGCTGGGCTGGTGTGTGGCGTGACTGGGCTTTGAAGCTGCTAGGTCAAACAGAGAGTTGGCAAGAGGAGAGGGGAAGGGGAGGGAGAAGAAAGAGGCAAGAAACTCTGAGCATTTCGGCTTTCCAATCTTGTTCCAGGCACCTATGGACAGATTACGCAAAGCCCCTGCAAGCGTTGAGCCGATGCAAAGCGGAGAAGCAGGAGGGAGGTTTAATATTTCTGCCATTCAGGCTGAAAGGAGGGCGATGTACGAGGCCTGGTTGTAAGTCACTTTTTTCAGTGCTGTTGTAACTTGGAATGGTCACTAAACAAAGAGTTGTGACTTGTAAAAAATGGTCTCCTAGGAAGGCTGCTTTGTTGACTGATGTCTGCTACAAATGGAGACTCCGTTCTCTTGGTTTGAAAGGGCTTAAACACCTGTCCTGCTCAAGGTGCCAAGCCTTCTGGATTAGTATAACTGCCTGAGGCTTAAATTTACTAATTTACTATCCTTAAAGGTAAAAGGTAAAGGTTCCCCTCGCACAGATGTGCTAGTTGTTCCCGACTCTAGGGGGCAGTGCTCATCTCCGTTACAAAGCCGAAGAGCCAGCGCTGTCCGAAAACGTCTCCATGTTCATGTGGCCAGCATGACTAAACGCCAAAGGCACACGGAGCGCTGTTACCTTCCCACCAAAGATAGTCCCTATTTTTCTACTTGCATTTTTTACGTGCTTTCGAACTGCTAGGTTGGCAGAAGGTGGGACAAGTAACGGGAGCTCACTCCGTTACGCGGCGCTAGGGATTCGAACCGTTGAACTGCCGACCTTCTGATCGACAAGCTCAGCGTCTTAGCCACTGAGCCACCGTGTCCCCCTTTTACTATCCTTACTAGTCCAAAAATCTTCATAACTTGTTTAAATAGTAGACAGGGCACTTCTACTATGAATTCAGGATAACCAGCGAGGCTGTTTATGGTGTTTTTTCACAAAATCACCCTCAGTTTTATTCGGAATCAGCTGTCATAGAAAGACCATGATAAATCTAGACCAAATATCGTAATATTAAAGGGCAGAGACATTGTACCCATCGCAGAAACATCAGGCATAACTACATAAACGCAAGGCAGGGAAAGATGGACCGATTGAATGATGCAAAATCATGCTGGAGAAAACTGTTGAAAACAAGAGGAATAAAATATTTAAATATTAGATGCCATAAAAGCAGATTGTTCATTAGAAGCACTGATAGAGAGGTTAAATTTAAAAATATTTGTATGTTTTACAGAAGAAGGGATTCGTGGCTGGGGAATTCTGGGAATTGAAGTCCATATTAGAGTTGCCAAGGTTTGGGAACCCTGCTTTATACCATTTGGGATTATAGATAGGACAATTCCCAGAAGCCCCCAGCGAAAGGGCTTATGGGAGATGAAGTCCAAGCACTTGCGTCCTTCCAGGCGGCGCTAAGGATCAGATGAATCACAAAAATCCGCCCCGCCCCCTTTTCCCTGATTGGCCACTCCGTCAAAAGTCACCACGCCTCTTTCTAGCTCATTTCAACGGCGGACTGGGCGAAAAAGTTGGCGTTCCCGCCTCTTTCGCTGATTTTGGCCGCCGTCCGCCAATGAGCAGCGCCGCCGATGTTCCTCCCCCCTCCTCCACCTCAATGGCGGACTCAGCTCCGCCCCTCGTTCCCCAGAAACTCTCGCGAGATGAGACGGGGCTGGGGCGGCGCCTGAGGCGGAGGCCGAGGAGGAGGAGGAGAAAGAGGAGGAAGAAGGCTCGCGGTCCGGGGTCGTCGCCATGACCGCGCTGCGGGGTTTCCTCAGGGCGCAGCGCCTGGGCCGGAGAGCGGTGAGTGCCGGCTGAAGCCACGGCCCCGGCCTCCCTGACGGCCGGCCCTGCAGAGTAGGCCGGCCGCGCTCCCAAGGGCAAAGGTCACGCTAGCTGAGGACTGGGTGGGAGGGGCTCCTGAGGGGGCGTGGCCCTCAAAGCCCCTCCCTCTCCTCTTCTGTCGGCCCTGCAGGGTAGGACAGGGAGGGCAAAGTGGGGCTGGCAATGACCCAGGTTTGTCCCTCTTAAAGAGGGGGGGTCAAGGGGGGTCTTTGGGGGTGGGGATAAACACAGACACGCCCCTCTTCCCTGGAAACCCCTCCCCCCATCTTTTAACCTCCTCATTGTAATAGGGGGGTGCCCCCTCTGTGCCCGAAATGTGGTCCATTTGCAGCATGGCTGCCTAAATTGGGGTCAGGAAAGGGGTCCTCTCTGTGCCCCGGTCAAGGGTCTTGGGGGCACCCAAGGGGGGGGGGCACCCTCCCTTCCTTTATTCTGGGCATGTGCCCAGGTGGCTCCAGATTTGGGATTTGACGGCTTGGTTTCTTTATATTTTAACGGCTGGATTATCAAGTTACAGGTAGCCCTCGATTTACAACCACAATTGAGCCCAACATTTCTGTTGCTAAGCGAGACATTGGTTAAGTGCGTTTTGCCCCATTTTGCCCCCTTTCTTGCCCCTGGTGGTTAAGTGCGCCACCGAAGTTGTTAAGTGAGTCACCTGGTTGTTAAGTGAATCCGGCTTCCCCCATTGATCGCAAAAGGGGATCATGTAATTACTGCAACCGTCATAAATATGAGTCAGTGGCCAAGCGTCTGAATTCTGATCATGTGGCCGTGGGGACGCTGCCACGGTCATAAGTTTGAAAAACAGTCATAAGTCACTTTTTTCAGTGCCATTGTAACTTCAAACGGTCACTAAATGAACTGTTGTAAGTCGAGGACCCTGTATTTTCAGTTCTTAGTGACCGCATCCGATAGATTGTCTGGTCTTATTGACATTTATGTATTTTTTTTTAAAAAAAATTGGGGTACATTTATATACAGTTGCTAAATTATATCCAGGCATCTACGAGTGGCATATGAATTCAAGCGGCTTGGTGTGTATAGTTTCTGCAAAGCCCTGGCAGGCTCTTGAGGAATGTTCCTGGCCCGTCCCTGGCATGTCAACCTTCATACTGGTTATTCTGGTCCGGCTTTCATGGGTGGGGTCAGCTAAGTAGGGCTGAGCTTTGGGGCTGAATGGCCGTGGTCAGATTTTCTGGTGTCTTGGCAGCTCAGAGATAGGCTACAAAGGAGTTGGCCCTGCCTCCGAAGATGCCAGCCGCAGCTGCCCGCAAAACATCAGGACGTCAAAAAAACCAACAACCCAGGTGTCAACCCTTCAGCTCCGAAGTTCATAGCTTCCTCATAGTGTCATTGACAACAACATCACATAAGTTGCGACGTCGCCATGCGAAGGATAGAAATGAACAGGAGTGATGGATGGACATTAGGGACTGTGGGTAAACAACAAGAAGGAATTAACTACGGCCGCTTTTGCGTGGTAAACCTAGAGCTGGTTTTGCTGCTTCTGTGCCAATGTGGTTTATTCGGTAAAGTTATATACTCTTGGCAAAAGAATATCCCAGGAGTTTCTTTTTTCTGGTTTTGCCAACTGGACAGGTGGCGTGAGGTGCCAGGACAGGATGGCTGGGTCTTCAACGTGGCATTGTAGCTTTTGTGGTGGTCAGTTTGTGAAAATTGACCATGGACCCTCCTGAGATGGCATTCCTGGAAGTGGGGGAAACAGCTTACTTTTGATACTGAGTTTTTTGCTGATAGTAATGCATGGAATTTACAAAACGGGAGAGCACCCTCTGGTAGCTTAAGAGCTAGTGCCGTGAGGCAGCAACGGCCCTCCCACATCAAAGAGTTTCATGGGCTGAAGCAGTGAAGGAGGTAGCAGAGCCTGTTGGTGAAGTTTTGCTTAATGAAGCTGTCATGGGTGGGAAAACCATACATTTTGCACAAGCAGGCCGGCGAGAAAATTGTACTTTCTGGCGGGCTCCTCCGTTAATGGTTAATTGGAATCCTGCCAGTGGCCAGGACCCCATCTTCCGATCTTCCCTCCCTCCTGGCTGGGTTCCTAATAGGTCAAAAGTAGATCGACTTTCAAAGAGAGCAAGGTTGGAATAGGATAGAGAAGAAACCAACCTAAAGACATTGAGCGTATTTATAGGCTCTGTTTTTTAAGGAAGGACATGGAAAGATACAAAAAAACATGCTTTTAAAAATCTTAAAAACAGAGCAAGGCACTACTGATAACAAACTATATATCTAGTAATAAGAAAGGTCCTGTGAATGCATGGCACAGATAAAAGTAATCCCAAGAAAAATAATTCAGAAGGTTTCAGGAGAATTAGCAGCAGCTAATCAGCTGGTCTACATTCAGGTAAGATCTGCCCCTTTACACAAAGGTAGAGAAATCACTTCAAGGGGAAATGTACACAGGTAGTCCTCGACTTACAACAGTTCGTTTAGTGACCGTTTAAAGTTACAACGGCACGGAAAAAACCAAATTATGACCGTTTTTCTCCCTTCCAACCCTTGCAGCGTCCCCGTGATAGCAATAGCACTTAGACTTATATACCGCTTTACAGTGCTTTACAGCACTCTCTAAGCGGTTCACAGAGTCAGCATATTGCCCCCAACAATCTGGGTCCTCATTTTACCCACCTCGGAAGGATGGAAGGCTGAGTCAACCTTGAGCCGGTGAGATTTGAACCGCTGAACTGCTGAACAGTCAGCTGAAGTAGCCTGCAGTACTGCACTCTAACCACTGCGCCACCTCGGCTCTTTTTGATCACGGGGTCAAAATCCAGATGCTTGGCAACTGGCTCACATTTACGACGGTTGCAGTGTCCCGTGGTCACGCGATCCTCTTTTGCGACCACCTCACAAGCAACGGGGAAGCCCGATTCACTTAACAACCGGGTTACTCACTTTATCAACCATGGCGATTCACTTAACAACGGAGGCAAGAAAGCTCGTAAAATGGGGCAAAACTCACTTAACAAAATGTCTCCCTTAACAACAGAAATGTTGGGCTCAAAAGTTGAAGACGCGGCTCCAGGAAAGTGTCATTAGATCCCATCATCACAAATTCTACCCTGGGTATTTATGAATAAATAAAAGACACCACCTCTCCAGCGAACACTGGATGGACTTTTCAAGCACCCCTCAGTCCCCGCTGGAAACTTAAACCTCCCAACTTTTGGCAGTTACAGCATAATTCCCTTTGTGACAGGCCTATAAATTGAAGCAAATGTGGGCATTTTGCCACGAAGAGAGAGATTTATTCTACAGGCAGCGCCCTGCGGCCTTATAACTTTTTCTGGGAAATGATGGATGGAGCGTCATCAAAAATGTGCTCTTTTTGATGTAGATTGGAAATAAGTCATTTCTTCCTGGTAATTCACCTCAAATGATTTAAAAATCTTTTTACACCTTTTGATGATTTAATACCCTTACGCTGGAACATGAAGCATCCTACAGAAACCGGAACTATTCCTCCCACGAGGTCTTAAATCATGGATCACTGAGCGCATCAGCCAGGGCACCTCCATAACTTGGAGCTCTCAATGCAGTCGCTTTTATGTTGAGCCAGTAATGAAGCAATTGAAAAAGGAAGTTACGAATTCATCGCAGTGAACTTTAAGGGGGGGGGGGAAATCTAATAAATTGGAGAATCTGTTGTTCTAAGCGGGGAAAGAAATAGCAAGGAATGTCTTCGGTTTTGCTAATTGGAAGAAAACTGAAGATTTAAGCTCAGATGTGTACAGGTAGTCCTTGACTTACGACCACAATTGAGCCCAAAATTTCTGTCGCTAATTGAGACAGTTAATTGAATTTTGCCCCGTGTTACGAGCTTTCTTGCCACAGTTGTTAAGTTAGTAATGAGGTTGTTAAGTGAATCTGGCTTTCCCCATTGACTTTGCTTGTCAGAAGGTTGCAAAAGGTGATCACATGACCTTGGGACACTGCGGCCGTCATAAATATGAACCAGTTGCCAACCGTCTGAGTTTTGATCACGTGACCATGGGGATGCTGCAACAGTCATAAGTGTGAAAAACGGTCATAAGTCACTCTTTTCAGTGCCATTGTAACTTCGAACGATCACTAAACGGAACTGTTGTGTCAAGGACTGCCTTACAGTGTTCTTATTTCCACTGTTATGTGTCCTCCGCTTATTTTTGGCATGGTATGTCATAGATCGAGAGGCACCGTGGCATAGTGGTTAAGGTAATGGATTAGATACAGATTAACAGAGTTGGAAGGGACCTTGTAAGTCATCTAGTCCAACCCCCCACCCAATTAGGAGCAAAGGAGATCCAAATTCTAATTGTCCTTTAAGTATGGAAGATGCTCGGGTGAATTTTGGCCAGGCATTTTTCAACCCCAAACTGGGACGTTGAAAACATTTATCTACCAACTCATAATATTAGCGTGGTAGATTATGTGACAACCACCTTTCCATGGTTTATAACCATAACCACCCTGCTGTGTATTGTTTTGGGATGATCAAAATTATATTAGAGATACAAGGATATTGAGGTATACAGAGCCCTTCACAAATAGATCTTGACAGAAAGCAACGGATCTTGTTTTACGCTTGCAAATGCTGGGCATACAAGCCTCTATCTACAAAATAATTTATCCTGCTGATGAAAACAGAACAGTAAATGAACGCTAAAATTTGTGGCATATCTTATTTGTCCGTGCAGAACTTCAAGTATTTTTGTTTTTTAATCAAACTCCTTTTTTTTTCTTCCTTTGTCTTTTCCAGGTTTCGTTACTTCACCGGTTTCAGAGTACGCTGGTAATTGCTGAACACGCCAACGAGGCCCTGACACCAATTACTTTGAACACTATTACTGCGGCAAAACGACTCGGGGGTGAAGTGTCCTGTTTAGTAGCAGGGACCAATTGTGAAAAGGTAAAACAAAACAAAAAGTGTGCTGGCATAGGGAGTTGGTGTCGTTTATAACTTTAACCAAAAAGTGCTAATTAGTTTGGTGTGAGAGTTTTTCAAACTTGAGTACAGAAATTAATTTTTTTAAAAAATATTGGAGCTATCTAACATATCTCAGTAGGCCTGAAAGAATTGAGAATATTCTCAAGCTCTAAATCAATATTTTTCAACCTTGGTAACTTCAGCTTCCAGAATTCACCAGCCATCATGGAATTCTGGGAGTTGAAGTCCACATGTCTTAAAGTTGAGAAACTGCTCTTAAGTGCAGTTCTGCATCCCCCCCCCATTTAATTATTTTCCCGCCAACATTTAGAGCAGGTAGAAATGCTTTCCTTAGACCAGCTAGGCCGGCTGGGGAATTCTGGGAATCGAAGTAAGTCCACACAGAGCTGCCAAGGTTGACAAACACTGCCCTGTACAAATAATAATCTTAACATTCCAGATGGGAGGCGACAGCTAGGAATTCTGGGAATTGGGGAACACTGACCTCACAATCTGCTTCTCACAGGTGGCACAAGAGCTGAGCAAAGTACCGGGAGTTTCCAAGGTGCTTTTTGTCCAACACGATGCATATAAAGGACTTCTGGCCGGTGAGTCTTTTTTTCCAAGTGGATTTTGTATTGAAATTCTTGGCAGACTGTCTTTTGCCCCAGACCCTCCTTAAAAAGAAGAAAAAAGTAACATTGCTCTGACCGGTTGCATTTTCTCTCCAGAGGAACTGACGCCACTGATTTTGGAAACTCAGAAACAGTTCAATTACACGCACATCTGTGCCGGAGCATCTGCCTTTGGGAAGGTGAGATTTTAAATTTAGGTTTTTAAACCACCCAGGAATCCGTTGCTCCAAAGACATTGAACCACTATATATAGGTAGTCCTCGACTTACGTCCGTAATTGCCTGGCAATTGCAGGTAGTCCTCGGGTTACGACCACAATTGAGCCCAAAATTTATGTCGCTAAACGGAACATGTGTTAAGTGAGTTTTGCCGCCATGTTACGAATTTTCTTTCCACGTTTGTTAAGTAGTCACGCGGCCGTTAAGTGAATCTGGATTCCCCCATTGATTTTATTTGTCAGAAGGTCACAAAAGGGGATCACATGACCCCCCGGGACACTGCAACCGTCATAAATATGAATCAGTTGCTAAGCATCTGACTTGTGATCACGTGGCCACGGGGATGCTGCAAGGGTCATAAGTGTGAAAAACAGTCCTAAGTCACTTTTTTCAGCTCCGTTGTAACTTCAAACGGTCACTAAATGAACTGTTGTAAGTTAAGGACTATCATGACAGTTGTAAAGCAGGTGATCGCATGACCAGACCTGATTTTACGACCTTTCAGCAAACACGACGGTTGTTAAGCAAGCTCACTGTTCGGCATGGGGTGTATTGTTGCCGAAACAGATAGTCCTTGACTTACAACCATAAATTGAGTTTTTTCTCATTTTACGCCCTTTCTTGCCACAGCTGTTAAGTGAATCACTGCAGTTTTTAAAGCAAATCGTGTAGTCGTTAAACGAATCTGGCTTCCCCCATTGACTTTGCTTGTTGGGCCAGTCATCCTAACTTTGGAACCAGCTCGTAAATAAATTTTGGTGGGTCCTTTATAGTTTTAAATGGTGATTAAATAAGGACTAGTAACTTAAGGACTGCTTGTAAATAGGATTCTGAATATTGGTGGCACTCCCAGAATATTGCATCTGCTTTCAATCCATCAACCTTGCTTTGTCTTAATAGAGCTTGTGTCACCCAGAAGCCCTAAATATACTTCTTAAATGTATCTGTAATTTCCAGGGTAGAATTCCGAACCTCCGCTTAGTTTTGTCTTGGGGTTGCCAAGTTGTTGTTGTTGTTGTGACCTTCAATGTTTTTTTAATATTTAGAACCTCCTTCCCAGAGTGGCAGCTAAATTGGATGTTGCTCCCATCTCAGAAATAATTGAAATCAAGTCACCGGATACTTTTGTGAGGACTATTTATGCAGGTGAGGTTTGCGGGCCTTTTCGGGGCTACCTGTGACCCACAGAAGCTCAAAAACAAAACAAAAAGAAAAAGGAAACACTAGGATCTGGGAAAACAGAAATGATTTTTCCGACACAGCTAACGGGATCCTTCCAAGTCCTGTAGGATTGTAGCTCAGTGTTTCTGAGAAAGCAGAGAGCTTAATTAACCAGATCTGCAGACATTCCTGATACGCATTTATTTATTTTATTTTAGAAAATTTATATTGCGTTCTTGTTAATGCACTTCTGATCAGATTTTGCCAACCCTCAGCCATTTGGCTTCATCCCTTTTATTTCACGGGGGTTACACATTAGTTCGGATTTCAGCAATCCGTAGGGTTATTTTTCTTGGTTAAGAGGACATTGATGCAATTATTTGTAATATTTAATTGACTTCCCCTAATTATTGTGCAGCCCAAATACTTGTCTAGCCTCATTACCTTTATCTGATCCCCTAATGTAATTTGGACATGGAAACATGAGCTTTTATGTCGTTTTAAATTTGTTATGGCAGATTCTTTTTTTCTTTTGGTCAATGCTGTCCTGCCTTGGAGATTGATGGATTGCATAGAGAGGCTTGAATCACCGTCTAATAATTTCCTTTTTAAAAATCATTATGCCAGTGTACCAGTGGATAATCTCTCCTCCTCCTTCCCTCCCTCCCTCCCTCCTTCCCTCCCTCCTCCTCCTCTTCCTCCTCCCTCCCTCTTTCCTCCTCTCCCTCCTCCTCCTCACCTTTCTCCTCCTTTTCCTCCTCACCTTCCTCTTCCTTCTCCCTCCCTCCCTCTTTTCCAAACTCCCTACTCTCACGAAGCATTCTTCTTTGTGATTGTGGCTTGCAGGCCCTGTGTTCAGACAGTAGGTGCTTTTTCCTGCAAAACC
>QLTV01001688.1:1496674-1517689 GCA_003457575.1 Thermophis baileyi | reverse complement strand
CCCGAACCCCCAACCTGAACCCCCCCCCCGATCCCCAACCCCACCCCCACCCCCTTTTTTTTCTACTGACCCCGCCCCCCCCCATCTCTTCCCTCTCTCCCTCCCCGACGCTCTTCCCATCTCCCTCCCCTCCCTCCTCCTCACCTTTCTCCTCCTTTTCCTCCTCACCTTCCTCTTCCTTCTCCCTCCCTCCCTCTCCTCCTCTTTCTCCTTCTCTTTCTCCTCCTCCTTTCTCCTTTTCCTCCTCTTTCTCCCCCTCCTCCTTCTCTTTCTCCCTCTTCTTCTCCTTTCTCCTCCTCCTCCTTCTCCTCTTTCTCCTTCCTCCCTCCCTCCCTCCTCTTCCTCCTCCTCACCTTTCTCTCCTCCCTCTTCTCCCTCCTCCTCACCTTTCTCCTCCTTTTCCTCCTCACCTTCCTCTTCCTCCTCCCCCCCCTTCCATTTTCCAAACTCCCTACTCTCACGAAGCATTCTTCTTTGTGATTGTGGCTTGCAGGCCCTGTGTTCAGACAGTAGGTGCTTTTTCCTGCAAAACCACAACTGCGGACTCCTGCAAAAATTGCACAAATTCATTCTCCCGAATAGGTCAAGCCATTCAGCTTCACGAAGAAAGGGAAGAAGAATTCTTAAAGCTAGAGGTGGCTCATGCAACACGCAACGCTTCTGAGCCTTTTCAGTTTCACTGTCTGAAGTAGTTTCCTCTGAACAGCAGACAGGCCCTGGTCTGGGTGCAGCTGTATTTAATTCTTTTTTCCCCCTGGGTTTTGTTTGTGTCAGGCAATGCTCTGTGCACTGTGAAATGTGATGAGAAAATCAAGGTCCTTTCTGTCCGAGGGACTTCCTTTGAGGCTGCCCCAGTGAGTGGGGGCAACGCAACCATAGAAAAAAGTGAGTGGGGTTGTTTTTTTTGCCTTCTTTTGCTTCAGATGTCATTGGGTTAAAACATTTATTAAATACCGAAACTTGCTCTCTAATATAGTTACACATGTTTCTTGCATACCCCTCTCTTCTTACATTTTCCGATTCTCAAAGTTCTCTAGAAGGTTTGATTTGTGCTCCTTTTCTGTGCTTAGAAAAACTGGGTGGATATTTTGTGGAAATGCAAGGCGTGTAGAATTCTTGGATGCCATATCTTGCAATATCTAACTCGTTTTAGATAGCTGCTAAGATTTAGACTCAAACCGTCATCCTGCCAAGATGCAATCCTAAATGTCATGCTTGAAAATGGTAGAAAGCAGTTGGAGTAAACTACTTTTAATGGGGTCCTTGGTGCTCTCTGAGCTTGGTTGTTTTCTTGGAGACGTTTCATTACCCAACTAGGGAACATCATCAGTGCTTAGAAGGGAATGTTTTACACTAGATTCAGATTTGTGATATAAGTTTCTGTGGCGTGAAGTCCATCATCCTATGAAATGAATGCTAATCTGATTACAGCTCTTTTATTTATAATCCTGTTTAAAATGTGTTTTTAGAGAATAATATTTTGGCTTAGAAGTAATAGCTGGGGAATACTTTGGACTCTGCAGAAATATTCAGTCTCTCTTAAGTATCAGGATTAATTTTTAATTAATTTTGTTGTCATTAATTAAGGTGCTGACTTGTCTTGTTAATATCCACAGTATCAGCCCCTGCACCTGTTGGCCAGTCAGAATGGATTGAACACAAATTAACCAAAAGTGACCGGCCAGAACTTACTAGTGCAAAAGTGGTTGTATCAGGTGGTGAGTAGTGATTAATCAGAGTTTATTCGAATTCAAAAGGGAGTATGTATGCAGTAGTCCTTGACCTACAGCCATTCGTATAGTGACCATTCAAATTTACAATGGCACTGATAAAAGTGACTTATGACCCCATGGTTACGTGGTCAAAATTTGGACGCTTGGCACCTGATGATTCCCTTTTGAGACCTTCTGACAAGCAAAGTCAAGGGGGAAACAGATGCACTTAACAACCAGGTTACTAACTTAACTGCAGTGGTTCACTTAACGACTGTGGCAAGAAAGGTCGTAAAATGGGGTGCAAAACTCACTTAACAACTGTCTCATTTAGCAACAGAAATGGTCGTAAGTCAAAGACTACCTGCATTTTAAAAAGTGTATACCCTACCAAAATTCTGGCTTAGGAGCTTCCAGCCAGAGATAAAGGGAGAAACCCATACTGCACTGTCGACCAAGGTGTATGTGACATTAATCACCATAAATACCAACCTTTGACTTAACAATTGGTGAAGAACTCCAATAAAAGTCTTAATTCCAAACTGATCTGCACTTCATTGGTCACAGTGGGCAGATAATACTGTAACGCTGAATCTCACTCAGTATCTCTACCTTAAAAGAAAGCAGTGAAATGTTTCTCTGCTTTCCTACTAGAAAATCGTAGCAAAAGGGAGGACGTTTTGCCAAGGTTTAAGTCCTGTTGATTTTGTTGTGCACAGATAAGGAAATAAGCCGTTAATCTCAAAGCAAGACTTGCTTGTGAAAATAACCACAGCAAACGCCATCCGAATTCTTCCTGTTCCTTTGCTGGAGTGCATGGAGGAATGAATTGGGCAGAAGAAGCCAGAGTACAGAATGCAAGAGTTGAAAGGGGCTCTTAGAGATCATCTAGTCCTACCCCCTGGTCTAATGCAAAAAAAAAACCCCACGATTCTCGCATCCCTGAGAGATAGCCATCCCTGCCTTTTTTTTTAAAAAAAATCTCCAGTAAGAGAGAGTTCGCCAGCCCCAAAGAGAATCTGTTTGACACTGGACTTTAATTTGAACAGATTTGATTTCTTATTTTTCAGGGCGAGGCTTGAAGAATGGCGAAAACTTTAAGCTGCTGTACGACCTGGCTGATCAGTTGCACGCCGCAGGTAAAAAGTGTTTTAGTTTTGATTCTTTAAACAATTCATATTACATTATTGGTGGTGTTTAAGTGGGGAGGCTGGTTCAAGGTTGGCCATGGATAAGTAAGGAATCGGTTGGCTTGGATGCTAGTTTCTGTGTGGGGTCCTTGGTGCTCTCTGAGCTTGGTTGTTGACTTGCAGACGTTTCACGACCCAGCTAGGTAACATCATCAGTGCTCTGATGGTGATGGTGATCATCATACACTGATGATATGACAGGTCACAAAGGTCTGTATCAAGAATCAAGCTCAGAGAGCACCATCCTTCAACTCTTGAGAGACAAATATTCTTTTCCTGGTCTTTTAAGGCCCTTTGGAATATTATCAGTCCTGTTAATCCAGGGCAGGGGCGGGATCTAGAAATGGAAATTGGCCAAATTAAGGAATCTTAACCTCAGGGAAGGGATTGGGACCAAGCGTTGAATGTTTTGTCTTCATATCGAACGATCTTTCTTGCTTGTAGTTGGTGCTTCTCGAGCTGCGGTAGATGCCGGCTTTGTCCCCAACGACATGCAAGTTGGACAGACGGGCAAAATTGTAGCACCGGTAAGTTTTGGAAACCAAAGTGATTGGAACACGTGTAAGAGGAAAGAAACGTCTTCGCGTCGCCTTCCTACGGCTATTTGCGATTGTCAGTTTCCTGAAGTTGAGTGGATCTTCATTTTGAATATTGTTGGAGAGGAGCTGTGCTTGTTAATTTGTTCAGAATGGATCACCCTGTCTTCCGGGCTCAGTTTCTGCTGGTTGTAGTAGGGTGTCTCTGCTTTTATGATTGTTTATACCGGTGTTTTTCATCGTTAAGAGGTGTGGACTTCAACTCCCAGAATTCCTCGGGCAGCATGCACGAATTTGGGCAGCTGCAGTCCACCCATCCTGGCTGGAGATTTCTGGGAGTTGGAATCCCCAAGTCTTAAAAGTTTTGCAGTCTTCTAGTATTTGAGGGGCTGCCACAAAGAAGAGGGGCTCAACTTATTTTTCGAAGTACCAGAAGGCAAGACAAGAAAAAATGGATGGAAACCAACCAAGGAGAGAAGCAACCTGGAATTAAGGAGAAACTTCCTAACAGGGAAGACAATTAACCAATGGAACGGCTTGCCTTCAGAAGTTGTGGGTGCTCCAAACACTGGAGGATTTTAAGAAGAGACTGGACAATCACTTGCCTGAAATGGTGTAGGATCTCCTGCTTGAGCAGGGGGCTGGACTAGAAGACCTCCAAGGTCCCTTCCATCTCTATTCTGATCCTTCTAGCAGTGTCCAACCTTGGCAACTTTAAGACCTGTGGACTTAAACTCCCTGAATTCATGGCTGGCCGGGGAATTCTGAGCGTTGACGTCCACATATCTCAAAGTTGCCAAGGTTGAGAAAGACTCCCTGGGGGGAATATTCTTCAGAACAGGACATTCAGATCTAAACAACATCACTTCGTTTGTTGACTCGAGGAGAGTTGTGAAAGAAAAACACCCAATTCAACAGGGATGCTGTTCGAAAGGCTTTTACTATAGATGTAAAGGGTGGATTCGGCGCCAGGAAAATAAGTGAGCCTCGGTTTACAATTTTGTGTCGGCATTACGATCATCAGAGACCCGGGATTGCTTTATGGATCTGTCTTCTGTTTAGGGAACTGCCGTAAGTGGCTTAGCTCCTCCTTCCAGGTCATTAGCTGGCCAAGAAATCAGCGGAGATTGAAGGAGAATGGCCTTATTCATAGCCATATCATCCCGAAGGGTGCGTGGGGGTGGGTATGGCCTGGGGGCGGGTGTCACAGAGCTGGTTATGTGAGTTGCACCACTCCTTCTACAGGTAGTCCTCGACTCAACGACCACAGTTGAGCCCAAGGTTTCGGTTTTTAAGTGAGACATTTTGAGTTTTGTCCCATTTTACGACCTTCCTCACCACAGTTGTTAAGTGAATCGCTGCAGCTGATAAAATGTCTATGGAGATCCTCCGTCACATCCAGACCGGGGTTGTCCCAAAGGCAACTGGACTTACTGGTTTTTCTTTAAAGACGTTTCGCTTCTCCGAGAAGCTTCCTCAGCTCTTAGCTGCAGTTTGATAAGTTAATCACCCGGTCGTTAAGTGAATCTGGCTTCACTTTGACTTTGCTTGTCAGAAGGTCGCAAAAGGGGATCACGTGACCCCCGGGACACTGTAACCGTCATAAATACGAACCGGTTGCCAAGCGTCTGGATTTTGATCACGTGACCACGTGATTCTGCAAAGGTGGTAACTCTGAAAAACGGTCGTAAGTCACTTTTTCACTTAACAACTGTGGCAAAGGTTGTACAATGGGGCAAAATTAACTGTCTCACTTAGCAACAGAAATGTCAGGTTCAATTGCGGTCGTAAGTGGAAGATTACTCTTTAGTACTTTAAATTCCTGCACAGACATGGAAGTCTCTCTGGGTCCTTCCAACTCTATGATTCCTATGAAGTGCAAACAGTAACAACTGGGGATGTGTGTGTGTGTGTGTAACATAGTGTTGTGGCCCTCCAGCTGCCAGTGGAGCTGGCGGCAGACTCGGACGATGAGGAGGCTGGGGAGGAACTTGGGCCAGTTCTGGAATCTGGGGAAGGCTCTGATGGATGCTCAGCGTCGGACACAGAGATAGAGCCAGGGCCGTCCAGCATTTCCCAGCCACTGGAGCTGCCTTTGGAAACAGATGAGTGAGGAGGAGGAGCAGCTGGGGCCTGTTCCAGATGCGCGTATGCGCAGAGCAGATAGGAGAGGTGAACAACGGAGGACAAGGAGTCAACTCGGGAAGCAAAACAAACGTGGATGCTGAATGGCCCCTCCCTGGCTGTGGAATAAATAGGAGGAAAGGGGAGTGTTGGTCGTAGCAGACAACTGTTCGCATTTCTGGAGATTTTGCTCATGGTGTTTCGTGCATCAAAGACTGCCTTGCCAGAACTGAGGTTTGTCTATTTCAGAGGTCGGCAACCTTAAACACTCAAAAGAGCCACAAAGGTCCTAACTGGAAGCCCCCCATTCAATTCTGGAGCGGACCGGAAGTCCGGTTCCCCCACCATAGAGTCTCCTCCTAGTGTGGCGTCCTTTTTCCTCTACCTCTCCTAACCGAAAGCCCTATCAATTGTGGAGCTGACCAGCGACAGGGAGCCACAGCAGAGGGATGAAAGAGCCACATGCGGCTCCAGAGCTGCAGGTTGCTGACCCCTGGTCTATTTGAACTGACTTAATTTGCAGCCTTTCCGCAGGGCCTTGCAATTAACAAGCTGATAAGGCCTATTGCTTCAGTTAACTCCTTGCCTGGACTTTGTGGGTGAATGCAGTTAATTCACAAGGTGTAAATAAAGAGGGTTTTTTTTTTCTTTGCGAGGAGTCTGTTTCTTGCTTCTGTGAAGGCTGGGTCGGCACACACTCAGACTCCGTTGCTCCCAGCTCAGTGGAGACTGAACCAGGGTTGGGTCACTTGGGGGCACAGCCGGCTGGAACGTTGACCCAACGTGAGTCAAGGGCTTCCTTGCAAACCCCCATTTGTCAGATTGATGGTTAGCCACGAAGCAATGGCTGTAAGCTGGATGTTTCTGCTCTACTTACGTTGAGTGCCGAGGAGTTTTGCCGAGAGGCCCATTTTCTAATGTTGGTTTGAACTCCGCTGGAAGTTGGTTTGCACTCTCGATGCCCATCTGAATGCTCTCCCGAGGTCTATGTCTATCTTCCAGGTCATCTGGATATTCAGTGGCTGCACTTAAACTGCTTTTTTGAGTTCAGCCAGTGAAGAAAGGATATATAGTCTCTCTTCTTTCCATCTGGATTTTCCTGCTAGGTGACTTTCAGTATCAGTCAGAAGGGACCTTGGAGGTCTTCTAGTCCAACCCCCTGCTTGAGCAGGAAACCCTATACTATTCCAGGCAAATGGCTGTCCAATCCTTTCTTGAAAATCTCCAGTGTTGGAGCACCAAAAACTTCTGAAGGCAAGCTGTTCCATTGGTTAATTGTTCTGATTGTCAGGAAGTTTCTCCTTAATTCCAGGTTGCTTCTCTCCTTGATTAGTTTCCACCCATTGTTTCTCGTCTTGCCTTCTGGTGCTTTGGAGAATAAGTTGACCCCCTCTTCTTTGGGGCAGCCCTTCAAATACTGGAGCACTGCTATCATGTCCCCCCAGTCCTTCTTTTCATTAGACTAGCCATACCCAATTTCTGCAACTGTTCTTCATATGTTTTTGTCTCCAGACCCTTAATCATCTTAGTAGTTGTTCTTCTGTCTTTAAAAAAAATCAGACTTTAGGTAAAATAAATTGTTTGCTTTAAAAATTAGTTAACATCGTTATAAAAGCTTCTTTCTAATGCAACTTTCTTTTTGCATATTTTCTTATTTTGCACCCAAGATTTTGTGTCCATAGTTAAGAAATTCAAACCAGTGTTTTGAGTTGTGCATTAGGAACTGATATTATGGAGAGCAACTTCACACTTTTAATAACTTGCATTCCTGGAAGATTTTTGCACTAAAATTTCTGCAAAGATGAAGATCGCTTCAAGCTTCTTCTATTTCACCAAGCCCTAACTTTTAAAATGTACGGTGCATCTCACTGTATCAGGTTATTTTTATTACCACTGGTAAACCGGTACTGTTGTGGCTGATTAAAATTTGGGGGAAATTTGGTTTCGATTAAGAAATTGTTTACGCCTTTTGAAAGCTTTCAAGGTACAACTTCAAAGCGTTGTTCGCCCGTATCCAGGACAAAAAATGTTTAGACTCTTTCCCCGCCCTGTGAATTTAAGTTTTAAGACTGACAGCCTTGTTCGGACTGCATTATCCAACACGGCTTTTAAGTCCGAGAGTTCTCAAATTGATGCTCTGCTCCTTGGGGATTGGTGCAGAAACATTAAATTGTACTAAAATATTCATATGAGAGTGCATTTAGCTGAAAGCAATTGATGTGCGTCTCCCAGGAGAACAAAGCAAAAAGAAAAAAAGAACCCAACTTAAAACTGCAGGGCCCTGCACTCAAGCGAACACCCCAAGCAAGCTTCTTAAGAGTCATCACGTGTACCAGCTGATCAAAGGCCCTGTAAGTTCTTAAAGTGAAAAGTATTAGAGAGGGATGAAAGTGCTTGACCTCGCAGACTCCTTAGGAACATGAAATTATTCTGTGGTTGGGATTGGAACCGTTTCTCCCGGTACAGCAGGATCATGTAAAAAGTCAGTACCGTATCAAAAATAGAAGAGAGTATTTGGAGCTCAGGGTTGAACTGTGGGGTCCTTGGTGCTCTCTGAACTTGGTTGCCTTCTTGCAGACATTTCATTACCCAACAAGGTAACATCATCAGTGCTAGAAGGAAGTGGGGTTTGCGGAGTGGAGGAGGACAATTGTGGAGGTCTTTGGTGCTTTCTGAGCTTAGTTGTTTGCTTGCAGATGTTTCATTATCCAACCAGAGGTGGGATTCAGCGGGTTCTGACCAGTTCTGGAGAACCAGTAGCGGAAATTTTGAGTAGCTCTGAGAACCGGTAAATACCACCTCTGACTGTCCCCGCCCCTGTCAATTCTCTGCCTCCCGAGTCCCAGCTGATCGGGAGGGAATGGAGATTTTACAGTATCCTTCCCCTGCCATGCCCACCAAGCCACGCCCACAGAACCGGTAGTAAAAAAATTTGAATCCCACCACTGTACCCAACTAAGTAACCTCATCAGTGCTGGTGAGAGTGGTGTTGGGGTTTGCTCCCTGTTAATTACCTAGCATAGAGATATAGAAATAAATCACATTCAAAAGAGACAAAATAATAAAAACAGAACCCATAAACAAAAAGGCCTGAACACATCCCCTCCAGCAGCCTACACCCAGATAAGCAGGGATTAACACCAGACAAACAATGAAGCAGAAAGCAATACCCAAATCAAGAAACCACCAAGGAGAAAACCACTCTTCCCCCAACAATGGCAGGGCACACTATGTATATAAGCAGGAAGCAAACCCCACACTCATCGCACTGATATTGTTACCTGGTTGGGTAATAAAATGTCTCCAAGCAAACCAACAAACTCAGAGAGCACAGTGTTGAAAAAGAAGAAGAAAAAATTACAGCTAAATTGCTTTTAATGAAGGCGGCATGATTTTCTGTATGGAAACCTGAGCTTTTTCCATCTCTCCCTCCCCACTCCTGTAAATACATCTGCCTGTAAAATCTGTTCTGATTTGGTTTGTATTCAGATCAGAGACGTATTTTGATTCGGGAACAAATCACCCCAAACCAGCTGTTCCAGGCACACAACAGCTGGTGCACAGGCAACTTTGCAAACCCTGTTTGGAAGCAGTCCTACTACGCACAAGGGAATAAGTCCAGTTGAAACCAGCTGAGTTTCTTAATATAGGATTGTGCCGAAAGCTTCCAGCAAATAAATGTGTTGCTATGTTGTTTCATGACTTCGCTAAATCTGAAAATGAACGGTGCCTCTTTGGGTGTTACTAGTTTTAGCAGCTACCCTAAATATGATGATAATACACATTTTAATGACGGTCACATTTGACGGAAAACAAACCCTAAAACTACTGTACGGATCACATAGGTCAGGGGTGTCAAACTCTATTTCATTGAGGGCCGCATCAGGGTTGTGTTTGACCTGGGGGGGGGGGGCCGGGATGAGCATGGCCAGGGTGGGCGTGGCCAGCTTGACGTCACTTGTGTCAGGGGCGCCTGTGGAGGCCCGCGGTGCCTCTGCCAGCTTAAACGGGCTCCCGAGCTCCGTTTTCACTGGCAGAGGGTTGCAGGAGGCCATCCCAGCCGAAAACGGAGATTGGGAGCCCGTTTTCACTGGGAGAGGCACCGCGGGCCGGTCCTTTGCTGTTTCCAGGGCGGCCCCGTGGGCCAGATCAAAGCACCCCGTGGCCAGATCCGGCCCATGGGCCCTGAGTTTGACACCCCTGACATAGGTGGAGAGGCAACCTAGCTTCTTCCCAATGCTGTCCCTGAAATTGGAGGTAGCTAACCAACACAATACAAGTAGTCCTTGAGTTACAACAATTCATTTAGTGACCATTCAAAGTTACAACGGCACTGAAAAAAAGTGACTTACGATCATTTTTCATGCTTACAACCGTTGCAGCGTCCCCAAGGTCACGCCATCAAAATTCAGACACTTGGCAACTGGTTCATATTTATGACCGTTACTGTGCCCCGAGGTCACGCGATCCCCTTTTGCGACCACCTGACAGGCAAAGTCACCGGGGAAGCCAGATTCACTTAACAACCGTGTGACTAACTTATCAACTGCAGTGATCCACTTAACAACTGTGGCAAGAAAGGTCCTTAAATGGAGCAAAATTCACTTGACAAGTGTCTCACTTAACAACATAAATTTTGGGCTCAGTTGTGGTCGTAAGACGAGGATTACCCGTACTTCTGCAAATCCCTATTTATAAAATATTTGTAGGATTTGTTTGGGTAAATGTTTTTAGAATTCTGTTTTCTTTTTTTTTTTTTTTTTTGGTGCAGGAGTTATATATCGCTGTAGGAATATCCGGAGCCATTCAGCATCTGGCTGGAATGAAAGACAGTAAGGTACAGTACAAAACTTTTGTGTGTTGCTACGAGGAGTTGAAGGGTTCTGCTTTCCAAATTGGGTTTTGTTGTTGTTACTGACAATGCAAAATCTAAAAGACCCCAGATGAATTCTATTCCGAAAATAAATTAGTTACAAATAACTCACATAACGTTCCAGCAGTTCACAGGAGAACGTATTAATAGGGCCTATCCTTTAAATCTTTTGACTGCCAAATCTGGAAACTTTAGTGAGAAACAAACTGAGCTTTTAATGTGAAAATAAAATTAGGATCCGTAGACCCGATGCATTTTCATGCATTTCAGACTGTGAGGCATGAATTCATGCATGACAATGTACAATCTGAATTATGGATTTACTATTGCGCGGAGAAAAAGGCGTCTTTGAATATTCCACAATTTATCCACTCAGATGGAAACCTATTATAAAACGATAAAAGCTTTAAAAACTTAACTCGTTAGTACCCGTGTTTAACACTTGGATTCTTATCCAACCTGCGATGCCAAGGAAAAACTCTACTGTTTTTAAAAAATATTTCTCGCCTTTTTAGGCAGCAATTTCAAAAGGTGATTCTCTCCCACTCACCCCATTTCTCTTGAAGCTGTATAAAAGTATATAAGGCTGTATAAAACTATAAAGGAGTTGTGTGTTCATCTAAAATATTCTTTTTTCCACACTCCTTTTTCTCTTTGAAATAATAAAGAATCACATTCTTCCCCTCCACTTTCTTGCAGAAATATTTTTAAGGAGCTCCGAATCAGTGCAACAGAATGCTATTACAATATTCCATGTTTTGTTTAAATAGCAATATTTATGCAGAAAACTATTGCTAATTCAGGGCACATTTTAACATACCAACCCTTGAAGGCGATTGTTTAGTAACATTCAAGTGCATTTTACTTACGGAGTACTCCCAAAGAAAGATGAATTAGGAATGTAATCTGACCATGGAAATATTTTAAGGATTAGGTCTTACATTTACCTGAGATTAAACATCACTTGATCGTAGTAAAAGCTGCTTCTGGGGGATTGCCTTGGAAATTGACCCTGCTCTAAAATCGAAGAATAAAAAGATCTGAAATTCATATCCTCCCTTTCCTCTAAGTGACGTTAGCTAAAAGCTACCCATATATTTTATTAAATTGTAAAAATGGAATGAACATTTTAAGTGTTAGGCGCTGAAATGGTAACTATTTTAGTTTGATGGAGAGGTATGATTTAGATTCAGCCGCTTGCAGTTAAAAAGTAATAAGTGATCCAGAATTGGCATGATAATGGTAATAAAGGAATGGCATACGGTGTTATAAATTCCAGTCCAAAATGGAGGCACTTGTATCGATAATGATAAATTGATGAGTGTCAATAAAGTTGAGCCATTTCAAGGTGAATGAAGCGATTCCATCAACTCCCTCTTGTTTTAGATTTTGCAAAAGAGTTCCGGTTACAGGAGAACACTTTTAGTTTTTACTAAACTTTCATTCCATGTCTTCAAAAGTGAACAGAAAAATCTGTTTGGCTTGATTTGATTTGGGCTAGGAAGTTAAGTTCATCTTATAATTCATTAATTCGAATAATTGGTGGACTGGATTAAATTATTATCTGTTTCTATGCTGTCGGTGTTATGCTGTTAATCTGATTTTTTTATTTAGATGGTTATTTAAATTCCAAACATGGATTTTTCAGAGCCAAAATTTTTATTTCACTTTGGTTTTTTACCTGTGCTCTACCTCTGTGCTTAGAAAATTTAAAAGATACTGTCTTTATTCAAACAAATAATGTTTATTTAAAGGGGTTTTAAAGGAACTCTCTGTAATCACATTAACTCTCTCTTCAGTGGCTTTTCCCCCACACTAGGAAATACCAGCCATTATGAGAAATTTTGTAGGCAATCCCCTAGAGCGTTCTGCAACTAAAATGTATTATTTACTTCACTTACAACAGTAGAAAATGGGTTTAGTAGAGGGTGGACCCCCTGCTGCCCCTCCCTTCCTTGCTTTATGGATGCTAGGCTAAATAGACCATGATTTCATCTAGTGGAGTGAGGGTGGCTGACAATGTTTGTCAATCTTAGCAACTTTTAAGAGAGATGGGCTTCAATTCCCAGAATTCCCCAGCCAGCATGAGGAATTCTGGCAATTGAAGACCACCTCTCTTAAAGTTGCCAAGTTTGGCAAAAACTGGTAGCACTTGTAGCTCCCAGTTTGCAATTTTTGCAGCCCCTGAGTAGAATTACTCATTGCAAGCAATTTCTAAGCTTTTAGCTCCTTAGACTGTAAGTTGGGATACGACTATAAATCAGGCATTAGGGAACACCCCAGAAAATTGTATTAAGCGGAGAACTTTGGATTTTTTTGGGGGGGGGGCGGGGGATGCTTGCAATATATCCCACTGGGATAAAAGTGAAAAGTCAAGATGAGTCTACTAAGCAGAGATTCTTCCTTTGAGGATAATAGGACCCTTCCTGGGTTTCAGAGAAGATGGCACACAAGCCGGAACTTTTGACATTTGCCTATGTAGGAATTTATGAGAAAAGTTTTTCCATTCACTTCATTTTTGAACTTCTGCTTTGTGAACAATCGAAGAGAACTCATTTTGGAAAAGCTGTTGTGTTTAGGCCAATAGCAGCAAAGCCATGCATAATACTGCCGGGTCTATAGACTACCCTGTAAATAACTAGGTTTCTCTAAATAGCCCCATTTCATTCTCTCACAGACCATCGTTGCGATCAACAAAGACCCTGAAGCGCCCATATTCCAAGTTGCAGACTATGGTATCGTAGCTGACCTGTTCAAGGTGAGTCTTGCTTCCAGAGGAATCAACCCAAACACATTCCTCTTCTTGATACTAGGAGGGGTGGAAGTCGAATTAGATTTTGAACATGACATTTAGTCCTCCTTGTTCTGCATGGAAGCTCTCACCTCTGTCTAGGGTTATAGTACTGAGTCTCCTGACCCTTAATATTTCAAGCCATGGAAAGCTTCATCCACCAAACGTATCACCTTTTGACCTCCAATTTTGATAGCAAGCATACATGGAAATGCAACAATTGACTTCTGATGAACCCAATAATCTATTGTCCCCTAGTCTATATTCTTTTTTCAAGAACATGAAGAAGTGTCTCGGTACCAATGCAAGAGACCGAGTTGGGCGAGATTGCTATAAAACATGATCGTTGGAGACATGGAAAAGGTTTTACCCAGTGTATCTGCCAACATGTAGGGGATCTGTTGATCATTATTATTAGGCGGTATATCACCTGTTGAAAGCAGGTAACAGAATTTCATTTTTAATGTGTGCCAGTGTGCTCACAGTAAAAAAATGACAATAAAGGCTCTCTTATCTCATCAGTTTTTTTAAGGCTGACCTGCTAGGAAGCAAGAAACTACCTATGTGTTCTTATAGCAAGTTATTGTGGGGTCCTCGGTGCTTTCTGAGCTTGGCCGTTTTTTGCAGACGTTTCATTACCCAACTAGGGAACATCATCAATGCATCGCACTGTCAAGATGGCAGCCACAATGATGTGAAGGCCACTCCGCCCGATTCCATGCAACACGCATAAAAAGTTGCAGGAGCTTTGGATGTACCATTGCGGCCGCCATCTTGCTTTTCCCCCCCCCCATTATGCCCCGTGGACATTCCCGCAAGGAGAGAAGACAGTCCGAACTCTGCCAGCAGTTAATGCCGTTCCTCAGTGCTTCCCTGCCAGCTTGGCAGTAAACACAGGCCTTTTAATAAGCTGGAGACAAAGCGACATTCGGAAGAAACACGATGTAGACAATTTCCTTAATAAATTTTGTACGACCACATTATTTCCACTTAATGGAAATGTAGCTCTCTTAAATAATTGAGAGGCTATATTCATCAGACGGTGAGTTCAGCTGGGATCTCTCCAAGCGAGGGCATCCTTACGGCGTCTGGAAAGGTAAAGGTAATGGATATTTTACACAAGCAGTTTGCGCAAGTGTTCAGGTGTAACCGGTAAGGAATATGCCACCTGTTCTCATCCTCTGGCGCTCTTTGGATGTCTACAAGGAATCACTAGCTGCCCGGGTGCTTAGCCTTGGCAGTTCCACCATCAGGGGCCATTCCTTGGCACCAATTTGCACAAATAGTGGCTTTTTTTTCAATTGACTGCTTCCAAAAGTTAAAATCTTTGTCTATAATAGCTTCCTGTGGTCCAAACAATGAACTCGGAAACTGAAATATATTAGTAGGTTAGTTGATTGGCAGTCCAGATTTACACATTTTGTACGTTTTGCCAGTATGATTTTTTTTTTAAAAAAAGTGAATTCAAATATTTAGTTGCTTCCAGTGTGGATGAATAAGCATCTCTTTTACATTGATTAAAAGTTGGATAAACGTCTATTGCCTATTGTTATTTGGCTGATGGTAAGCTGCTTGTTTTGTGTTGCTTTCAGGTTGTTCCCGAATTGACGGCAACATTAAAAAAATGAAAGCTATTCCATGTTAGAGAAGGAATGAGTATTTCTTCATACAGAGAGAAATTATTTTTAAGCAGTTTAAATTATGTTTTATCAAACTAGAAATGTAAAAATTGCCAATTTTTTTTGCCAATGACGATCTTGCAATACATCAATTTTTGCCCTTTTCATTTCCATTTGGCTTCGTTATTTCCTGAACTCTTTTTCTAATTCTCGAATAAACATACATCTGCTGTATTTTGTATTATATCAGGCTGTGGAAATTCCTTATATTATTCTACAGGGTGGTCATTACAGAGTTGATATTGACTTAATAACAGAATAACAGAGTTGGAAGGGATCTTGGAGGTCTTCTAGTCCAACCCCTTGCTGAGGCAGAAAACCCTATACCAATTCACACAAATGACTGTCCAATCTCTTCTTAAAAACCTCCAGTGGTGGAGCATTACCAACTTCTGGAGGCAAGTTGTTCTGCTGACTAATTGTTCTGTCAGGAAGGTTGCTTCTCTCCTTGATTAGTTTCCATCCATTGCTTCTTGTCCTGCCTTCAGGTGCTTTGGAGAATAGCTTGACTCCCTCTTCTTTGTGGCAGCCCCTAGATGTTGGAACACTGCTATCATGTCACCCTTAGTTCTTCTTTTCATTAAACCAGACATACCCAATTCCTGCAACTGTTCTTATCCTGCAACTTCAATCAATCTGTGCCCTTATCTTCAATCAGATGTAAAATCAAAACAACCTCCAGATGTGTTGAAGTAACAGCTCCAGAGATTTCCACTCTTTCATTTTGGGCTAAGCAGCTTGAGAATGCTAAGAGTTACCACCTGATGAAAAAACAGGGAACATACAGTAGGTGGGAACATTCGTTGTGTTATTTTAATGTGGCCATTGGAGCAATCCATGAAATCCAACAATTTTTCCAATTTTCTTCGGCTATCCAGCATCTGTCCTCTTGCCTCAAGCTTTTAATAGTTGAAAAACTAGGTATTAATGCTGGCACCTTCTCCAGTTCCTAAAGTCAGTTGCTTCCTCTTTAATACGTCTAGTACAGTGATGGCGAACCTTTTTTGGTCCGGGTGCCAAAAGGGTGTGTGTGTGCGCGCGCTAGTGCGCGCGTGTGCCCACACCCACCCATAATGCAATGCCCTCCCCCCTACGCATGCGCACAACACCCGCTCTGCCCCCACGCATGCACAAAACCCCCCCACGCTGCCCCCACCGCGCATGCTTTCCTGAACCCCGGGGAGAGTCTGAAGCCTCTGGAGGGCAAAACGGCCTTCCCCAAGGCCAAAAATCAGCTGGCCAGCGCGCACATGCGCGCTGGAGCTGACATAGGGCAACGCCTCGCGTGCCCTCTGATATGGCTCCGCGTGCCACCTGTGGCATGCGTGCCATAGGTTCGCCATCACTGGTCTAGTAGCTACTGTAGCTATATTTAACAGGCCTATGGATCTGTTTTGGGTCACCTGAGGTATACAGAGGTGTCATTTAGATTTTTTTTCTTCAATGCTGGCACTGCTTGGTCACTAAAGTTTCAATTTAACTTGTGTGTGTATCTGCTGCTCTATGATAACCTACATCTTTTAAAAACTAGTCAACTATTGGTGAAGCTAGTGTCTGGGACTTGTGACTTCCTCCTTAGTAGACCTACTCTGACGTAGAGTGGCTAACCATAACATCTGGGAAGTGGAAGGATAGGGTAGCTTCCCTAACCTGAATCCTTAGAAACCCTGACCAGATCATACCAAGTTGGGGTATGCTGTTGTAACTTAGTTCATCACTTTACTTACCAAACTTAGTTCATCACTTTACTTACCAAAGGAAGGGGGGGCTATGGCAAAATGGGGGGGGGGGGAAACCAGCATGTGTGGAATTTCAAAAGATCCAAAATCAACCTATGAATGTCCTGTTTTGGGGGTCTACTACCAGTTACAATTGGTAGTAGATTTATGTCTAGGTTTCTGAGTGTAAATGGATTTTTTGGAAGTAGACGGTTCTCCATGGTGATCTCAATTGGCAGGTACAATATTCTGAACGCCTCCAACCAGGGGGGGAGGGGTTCTGGGAATTAAACAGCTCTTATAATTTAGACAAATGTTACAAGTTACTCCATGTGGAAATGACTAGGTAGCTTTTGAAATTCACACACACAAGGTAATGCCAGCACACCTGACCATATGGTGGAAATGGAAGAAAAAAAATCAATTATAAATTAAAAGTTTGGGGTTTAAAATCTTTTTCTTTAAAAAAAAAAACCTTTTAAGCAAAAACTGCTGCATGATTAGCTCTTCCAGCTAGGAAAAAAAAATGAAAACTTTTTTAGAATAGTTTTTTAAAAAAAAAAATATTTTAATGAAAATTGTATTTGTAAAATGCCCATTTTTGTTTTGTTTATCCCCGAGGCAATAATAATTATTTTTTCCCCCAAAATATTTCTTCCCCAAAGCTCATGCTAAAAATAAGAGAACACTTACTTTAAAATTCTTTTAAAGTATTTAAAGATGTCTTTGAGCGGCATCATTCAAAGTACTTCTTGAAAAACAGGGTGGTTTTTTTTTTCCTCCCCAGGAAGATCAAAAATAACTGTCAATACAAATGGATTCATAATTGGTCACATACAAAGGGATGTTGTAAGAAATCGTTAGGAGGAAAGATGTGAGCGTTTATAGAAGATTGTCCGAAGTTCAGTAAAAAGGGTAGGATTTGTGTTCGCTTGGCTTACAAAAAAACCCCCAAAACACCTTAAGAATCTATACATCTTTTGAGGTCATTGTTTTAACTGCGTTCACCTCCCCTGCCCCTTAATTCTCCCTTGAGGGTGACACCCAAAGACTCCAGGTGGCAGAATTTGTCAATTTCTTATTTTCGTGCTGGCTCTCGTAACTCATGCATTTTGAAAAACGAATTTCCAATTCTTAAATCCATATAAAACACCCACCCCGGAATGGTTCCGAGGGCCCCGTTTTAAAGCTTTAGTGTGCGCCCCACACCCCTGGCGAACCACTGGTCTTGTCTGAACCGTGCAACTCAACCGAAGACTAGGAATCCGGGATGCTGCTGAACCTTGGCTGTTTGGATTCCAACGACGTGTACTTGTCAATCATCTGTGTCTTCTGCTGGAAGTGGATGACTGGCTTTTTCTGAAAGACCCCAAAGTTTTCTTGGTTCTTTTTGTTGTAAATATTGACGTGGTGCTCCAGTTCGGGGCTGGCTGTGGCCGACCCCGCTGGGCTTGGCAGTTTAAGGTTAACGGGGTCCAGTCCCTTTTGGGTTAAGCAGGAGTCTTCTGATAAGGACGACAACAGTTCCTGGACGACGGCGTTATGGACCCTGCGATGGGGAGAAGAGGAGCTGACCTGAGTGCCTTGGCCCACCTGACAGGGCCGCTTCAAGGGGCAATACTCGGAGGATTCCTCCCGAGTCGTGCTGCAGTCTGTGGAAGAGCCAAAGGTCTGGCTGCTGTCACTCTGCGCTCGGGTGACCGAGCTGTCGGTGGACCTGGAGGCGCTGCCTGATGCGGCACTCGTGGAAATCCCGTTGCTCTCCATCATCTTCATCGGCATTTCCACCATGAAGAGGTCGGAGGAGACGTTGGGCTGGTGGACGTCGATGGCCGTTGTTGTAATGACGCAGAAGGCCCCTTCAGGCACACCGCTGTCTGTGTGTGAAGAGGTCAAAGGTTAGAGGACCACGAGCTTAGATTCAGAGAAGTGCCTTCCTAGCTATAAGAAGCCCTGAGCTTTGTCTGGAAAAGGGTTTGAAAGACAAACACACACACAGACACACACACACAGAGAAATACAGTTGGAAGATGAGCATTGTTTGAGGACAATTGAGGGGCCAGATTGTTGGGGGCCAAGATGCCAACTCTGTAAATCGCTTAGAGAGGGCTGTAAAGCACTGTGAAGCGGTATAGAAGTCTTAAGTGCTGTTGCTATTGTTCTAACGTTGGATTTCTTGGGTGTGGAGTTACTTTGTGGAGTTCTTGGGACTCTCTGAGCTGGGTTGATGGCTTGCAGACCTTTCATAACCTGACTAGGTAACCTCATCAGTACCTGAGGATTAACATCACCATCTGATGAGCACCATCAATGCCAACAACCCAGCTCAGGAAGCACCAAGGACCTCGGCTCAATGCTGAGCTACAAATAATTGTCTTCTGTTGGAAGAAGACAATATTTCACACTTCATTATTGTTTAGTTTGCTTTCCCCATGGAAAGACTCTCTTTTTTTTTTTGGCCATTTAAGAGACCGTATTTTTAAAGGCAATTATTCAGAACTTCCGGGGCATCCTTAAATTCTTAGAACTTTTAAACATCGTAGTGCAGATCAGCCTTCAAAGCCTCCCAGTGCAGGCACAATGATGGAAATCTGTTAAGAAATTCTTGCAAATGGCACGGAAATTACTGGACAAGGAGTAATCTCGCTTCAATGAAGTTGAAAAATGAAAAAATGAAAAGAAAAAAAAAGATTTAGAAGACTGGCGTCTACCTGGATACGAAACAAGCCCAGTCTCAGTTCTCAAGGATTATATATATCCTTATCCTATTTACCAGCACAAATTCTTAGCACTAACCAACCTAAGTCTCAAATCATCAGCGAATTCAGTCTTTTCATAAATAAGCTCCTTCAAATAACAAACCGCTTTGAAAATCCATGCGGTCGACACCGACTTGAGGGCACGTAATTGTTCAAACGTCGTGGGAGAATAATCTACGGGAAGGGAAGCCGTTCCTTGGAATGCCCAATTCTAGAAATAGGGGTTTTGTGGAAGAGGACTTAATTGCAAAATACGAGCTAATAGGGCTCTTCCTGGCCTCAGCTGCCACCTGAGACAAGGAGGTGGATGGGAGTCCCAGCTGCTTGTGTGAGCTGCTGAGGCGATGCCGGAACAACACAAATCTCACATTGATAGGCGATGATGTTCCTAAAGGGAGGAAGAAGTTGGAGCTGTGACAGAAGGGGCCATCTCTTCCTGAAATTCAAGGGGGAGCTAAGAAGGGGCAGCAGATCGTTTCTGGGGAAGGCCCTCTCCCTAAAGACTCCCTTGTGGGTGCCTCTTAAGTTTCAAGATCCAAGCTTACCACTGCTGGGTTCGTTGTAGTATTGACTGATGTAGTTGTTCATGTCGTCTTTCATCACCGTCTCTAGAAAGGCAAATCGGGAATCATTAATGGGGAAACTTCCAACCGTAGACTGCGTCAAGATTTGCAAGATTAGGGTTCCCCAATTCCAGAGTTCAGAAGATTCTTCGGGGTTTAGAAGATTCTCAATCAGTATCCTATTTTATACAAAGTTTGGAAGGGGATGGGGGGAGATGTATTTTCTGAAAGAGTGTTTGGAGCTATTTTAAATAGAAAAAAAAAAACCCAATGTTGTAAAATGCCTATAGTAGAAAAAGTTCACAGCTCATGTATCCACCTATGACAGACTGATGGACACTTGATAGTCTCGAAAGCTCCTGCTAACTTTTAACAGTCTCCAGAACTATTTTTTTCACATGCTCAAGAAAGACATGCACTTAAGAAAAGTTCCTTACTTAAAGCTTCCTTCAAAAATGCAAGTAAGTCACACATTATAAGTCTCCCCAGCTTTTTCATCGTACTTACAGTTGCAAGAAAAAGTATGTGAACCCCTTGGGATTACGTGGAGTTTTGCATGCATTGGTCATAAAATGTGCTCTGAACGTCATCTAAGTCACAACAATAGAAAAACACAGTCTGCTTAAAATAATACTACACAAACATTAGATGTTGCCATGGTTGAATTGAACATAACATGTAAACATTCACAGTGCAGGGAGGAAAAAGTATGTGAACCTTTGGACTTAATAACTGGTTGACCCTCCTTTGGCAGCAATAACCTCAACCAAACGTTTTCTGTAGTTGCAGATCAGACCTGCACAACGATCTGGAGTAATTTTGGACCCCTCCTCTTCACAAAACTGTTTCAGTGTAGCAATATTCTTGGGATGTCTGGTGTGAATCGCTCTATTAAGGTCATGACACAGCATTTCAATTGGGTTGAGGTCAGGACTCTGACTGGGCGACTCCAGAAGGCGTATTCTGTGCTTTTGAGGCCATTGTTTTGTTGAATTACTTGTATGCTTTGGGTCATTGTCCTGTTGCATCACCCATCCTCTGCGGAGCTTCAGTTGGCGGACAGATGGTCG